>CAHIKZ030002848.1:0-176797 GCA_903632075.3 Acanthosepion pharaonis | reverse complement strand
GTCAGGTTCATTATATTCATTTACATGCAAATATGTTTGGGAACAGTATAAATCTATTTACTCCCCCAATTATGAGTTGAATAGTGAAATTTGTATCTGGAAAAATCGTTGTTATTCTCAAAAAAATTGTTAATGCAATATTCACTTGCAAAAAAAAAAATAATTATTCTTATAATTAAATATGTTTACTTACTGTGTAATTTATTTCACATTGACTTCACTGTTGTAGCAACCAGTTTTATGCTATTTTTACTTCATACAAATATCTGTTCAAAGGTGTGCATCACTGTTTATATATATGACCAGAAATCCTGATATTCATTTTTTATAACCAGTCAAAAGAAAGGTATATGATTAACCAATGAACAAGCATCTGTCTAATCAACATTACTTTATTCTGGGAGTGAACCAGAAACATAAATATATATCCAGGCTCCTGCCACAATGGAGTAGAGACAGACAAAATCATGTTTATTATTTATTTGAGTGATTTGCATCTTCTTTGGGTCTTTTTTTAGTTTTTATTTTTTGTCAGAGATGATATTCTATCTTTTCAAATTATTTTTTCTACCCTTGATTACAGGGACTATTTTTCTTACTAATCTTCTTATAATGGACTTCAAGCTTAAAACTGTATTTCAATTTGAAGTCTATTTTCTAAAATGTCTGATAATTTTATATGCTGTTATGACTTCACACATCTGTATGAATTAGCATAAAGACAGGGTCAATTAAAATACTAAATGTATTTGTTTCATGCTAGAAAATAGAAAAACATTTCGAGTTGTTTGAACTACTGAACTCGTTCTTTTTGTTGCTTTTGGCTGATCCATTTTCTAGTCTTCTTCCGGTGTTCATTCCAGAAAAAAGAAATGTTGCTTTTTACAACAAATAGCAGTGAACAGAAAAGAAATGGTGGCAAATATACCAACTGGCTTGGCTCATACCCCCATCAATGTGGGCACCACAGCTGATTTCATTCTCAGACAGACTGATTTGATTTTATGGTTTATCAAACTTGTGCAGGTTATTTAAAGCAAGAAAATATTTTTAGATTGTAAGAATTTTTTGGCAATAATAATGATTTACTGCTACAAGTCCTACTAATTAACCCATAGCTGGAGGGAGAAAAGGTGGATTTACATCTTTCCTCAAGAGTATTTATATGTAAGTGAATATAATGAACTCAACTGAAATTGGAACTCAGCTCTGATTAACAATTCTGAGCCATTATCTATTACAGCACCTGGTATTCCTAAGTAGTCATCCACCTAGACACTGGCCAGGCATAATACTGCTTAACTTCATTGATTGTATTGTTTCAACGTGATATGGTTGTAAGCCTACACTCCATGTAATGCAGTAAAGAAAGAATAATATTAAAATGTAATTTTTTTTTAAAAATCCATAAAAGTACTTGTTACATTACTCAGAAGGGAATCACATATTTAACTCATATTCCTGGGAATAAGCTGAACCAGTCTGTATTTTAGTTATTACTACTTTTTTTGTTCACCAGTCTCTGGAAAAAAAAAGTTTCGCTCTTTTCTTAAATGTTGCATGCCTGAAGAAGGCTGTAGAATAAAATTTCAACCAATTTATTCTAACAACAAAAACAACATATAGAATAAGTCAAATTGTCTTAATAACTCTTAAAAGAAAATAATCAAGGTTTATTTTTTTAATGTCCTCACAAGATATTAATAAATGCATTAATACACAATGCTTTATTGAATAAACAGAAGAATGAAAAAATTATTTATCTTCAAAAAATCAGTTGTTAATATCCATTCTTTTTCATTTTCATCAAGTCTATCCAAATTGGACCTGAAGAAATAAAATTAATGTAAATCTACATTACTGAACTTTTCTAAAAGCATTCATTATTTGTGAAAATTATACATCTATCAGAGCACATATTAAGAAAATCATTATCTCTTTATCACATGTTTCAAGAGACATCTTTACACTGTGGATGTATACATATGTGTATACATTAAGCATTTTTTAGAATTGTCTAATTTTTGTCTCTAGTCCAATCTACATGTGAAGATTATTGGCTTTAAACTTGACCATGTTATATATTCTCATTTTCTGTTTTTCTTTCTCCAGTCATTAATTTTCACATTCTTCTGTCCCCAAACTCACTGGTTGAGCTATGGAGTATGCTGTTCAGTTTTTGTGTAACAAGAGTAAGAAATTCTAAGTACAAATTCTGCCTGAACAGGTATTTTTAATTAAAGGTAATATCCACTTGTTTTATTAGATGATGTATTGCTCTTATGATTCAGAGTACATCAACTTAAAACTTTGCTTTAAGCTGGAATTAACTGTGAGTTCTATACTGACAGTTTCTTCTATTGCACTTCTCACTTATGGAACTCTCTTCCAGCTCCTTGTTTCCCAGTCAACTTTATATTTAAATTTTTGAAGATCAATGTCAACTGTTATCTTCTGTCTTCTTAATTCTTATTCTTTTATTGTCCTCTCTCCTTAATAGTAGTTTTTCTCATATCCTCTAACACTCACTAATCTCTTACATCATAGTGGCTTTATTGCCTTGCTTGGGGTGAGATGATTTTTTTTAAAAACCAGAGAGCACAATACACTTTTAAACTGCCTTATTTATTCCCATGATGACAGTTAATATTTTTACAGAATACCGAATGTATTCCTCTTCCTCAGTTCCATTAGACTCCCCTGTGGAGTATAGAGCCACTGCCTCACCCCACTAGGTGATGCTACTGTGGTTTCAATAGTAAATTTTTACAGGTTCAAGTTGCCACACCCATCCACAACTGGTTCTGAATTCAGAGTTGTCCTCCTCCTAGACTTGTTACCAACTAAGTCTAGATAATACAATCTATCATGCTATTTTTAAATTCATACCTTTCCCAAGAGTATTTGTGCAAAAATGAATGCAATTAACTTTGAATTTAAACACAGCACACTGGTTCAACTTTCCATGCTGATAACCACTATGCTCTGTACATATTTGAAAGTTTATTCATTGGAGTATAAATCACATTGGGAAGTGTTCACCTAGATATTTGTGATACTTTTAAGATAATATTTTTGTTCTCTTCTCATATTTTCCTCTTTGTTACTCTTTTCTTTCTTTCTTTCTTTCCTTTCTCTTTACTTTTATATTATTTTTTCTTTCTTTTATATTTCTTTTTATGCACATCTTTATTTTTGTCTCATTTCCTTTTCTTATGAGAAAATACTAATCACAATCTGCTGAATATGGGAGATGAACTTCTAGTATCTTTGTTCTGTTCCTTTATTTTTCAGATAATTTTATGGATCAAATTCACTACTAACTTTTAACAAATCAACTTGAAATATAATGCTGACATTTCTTCCTATTTCTTTGCTCTATTATTTTGTCTTGCTTTGTTTCCAGATGAATCTACATATTTCTAGTATTTCCTCTTAGATTTATAAAAGGATTTCATGTAAGTTCAATGATTCTTTCTCTTTCATCAGTAATGGCTAATAAATATTATCTTCAAGCCACCAAAATGCTATCCTTCTAATAACCATATACTTGTAAATATATTTTCAACATATAATTTTAGATGATATGATGTCAGTTGCACACAAGATATCAATGTTGTTAATGACCAAAATACAATCCAGATTCACCTCTGTTACCTCACAAGAAATTAGTTTTCTTATTTCAAAGAAACATTGGTTAGTTCTACAAGAAAGGATAATCTGCCTTGGATATTTATATAACAAATTTAATTGTTTAATTGTACTGTAATGATTCATTTCACACTTAGTAACTACTTTGGATTCTTTTCTGTAATTTAGAATTGTAAGTTGATGTTAGAAAAAGTTTTTTCTTTTAATTAATTTATTTCATAAAAGGTAAAAATTTTCTTGTCTGTAATAAAAATTGTTTTTTTTTCAATTCAAATTTTCCAATCTTTGAAAAACACTAAGATATATATGGGAATGAGTTGAAAAGAATAGAGAAGACATTTAGTTTTTTAAAGGTCATTTCTGCCAACTCAGGAAGACAGAAGATGGTCCCATTGATGCTGAATTAACCAGGTAAAGAGTAATTTTAAAAAATTTAGCAGAATAAAGATTGCAAATTTAAAAGAAACAATTTATAAAACATTAATGGTTACCTCAAATCTATTTTTTTTAGCAAAAATGAGATTTAGTTTTTATATTGTCCTCTAATAGATTGCTTAAATTCAAGGAATTCAAAATTTAGAAGAACTCATCAAAAGAATTTTGAAAATATTTATTTAAAACCAGAATTTTTTTTTTATAATGGAAAATATTTTATTTTTTGCAGATAATAATGGTGTTACAGTAGTAGTCTTTCTAATTAAATAGTAGCTGGGGGGGAGAAGAGATGTCTTCATAATTTTCCCAAATGGGTATTTGCAATAGTGCTAAAAACAAAATAGCAAGATCTTAAATTTGTTGTATATAAAAAAGAGTATGATAGATAAAACTCAAAGTTTGTGTGCATTTTGCAGAAAACTCTTAAAATTAGATGTAAAGTTGATTGTTTGTGTGTATGAAAAAATCTCAAATAAACATAGATTTAACTACTAGCATGTGTCTTGTTTAATTTAGTTAATAGAGATAAATTGTTTGCATATTCAGATTTAAATATTAATTTAAAAAAATTGTCATAATTGCAATTATTTTCATTTGCATTTTCATTTTGTTAAAGCTATGAATAATTGATTATTTTATTAATGACTTAAAATTAAATTGTTTATTTAAATGAAACCATTTTTGCATTCAAGCAAACATTAATTTGAAAATGTTTTGACTGCACAAATTATGTTGATATTTATTTATTGTATGTTTTGAAAATCTACATGCCACATATGAAATAAACAACTCAAAAATACGACCCCCCTACTAAACTGCTTTTCTATAACAATTTCATTGATTGAATTTACAGCATATGGTCATATCTCAGCTCAGAAACAAATCAGTGGTCAGTGAAGAATTTCACTTAACAATGTTGGCTGATTGACTAATAATGAAACATGCTAATGAAAAATTTCCAATAATCAATTTACGAGCTGCAAACCAGTGATTTTATAATAATTTTATTTACAATAATGGTCACCATCAAAAGACCCAAGAGCTATCCTATTTGTAGAAGAATTATTATCAAAGATTTTATAGAGATATTTGGGGAAGATAGACTATTCAAGTTTTATAAGTTAACTTTTTGATTAAGAATGATCATCAAAGATTTTATGGAGTTCCTATTTACAGAGAATGATTTTATCAAAGATTTTATAGGGAACTTATTTCTCACCAATGACAATCAAGAGATTTTATAAGGTCTTCCAATGTGAAGAATGACCATGAAATGGCATGTCCTAACTATGAGGGTTAGAACTCGTTATCAAAGATTTTATTCATCTGATCCTTTCCATGGAAATAGTGAGTGATTTTATAAACATTTCATTTCTGAAGAATGACCATGTAAGGGTTTTAAATAATCACCTATTTGTATGTGAATGTTTTTGGCCTTTATCAAAATCCTGGGGGAGAATGACCTATATATGATTTTATAAAGCATCTTATTTTCGAGAATGATTTCAAAGATTTTATGAGGATAAGTTTGGAGAGAATGATTATTAAAGATTTTTTAGGTAACCAGCATTTTCCCAACAACTTTACTATGGACCGTTTTATAAGAATCTTATTTGTGAAGAAAGACCATCAAAGATTTTATAACAGTATCCATTTGATAGATGATACTTGTGCTCTAAACAATAAACTATGGAACAATCTAAAAATTTAAATGTAAAACGAAGACACCAAATCATTATACGTGTAGCTTTTGTGAAGAAAAAAATTAAAAATCTGTATAATTTAAGATTTGCTAAACACAAACAAACAAATTCAAATTATAGCGGACACATTGTTAGATCATATACTGTTAATCAGTTTCAAATAATTTATTTTTATTGGGAATTACCATAAAGAGATTTACGATATCCTATTTGTAGTGTATGATTATCAAAATATTTTAATTAACATCCTATTTATGGAAAATGATTATAATTTTATAAGCACTTATTTTGTGAAGAATAAAACATCAAATCATTTTCTGCATCCTTTTTGTATGTATAATGATTATTAGACATTTTTAATATCCTATTTGTGAAGAATAGACTTCAAATTTTTATAAGTATTTTATTTTAAATAATGACGTCAAAATATTATAAAAGATCCGTATCAAGAAAGTCAGATTATCATCGTCTTTATAGCATCAAATTTGTGTCCGAATGACAATCTGAATAATTGTCTGGATCGAAGTTGTAAGATGAAATAAAAAAAATCTTCGTGTGTCTAGTCTGTTTTCTGTTGTATGAAACCCTGCCCCGTAAGATGAAAAAGAGAAACAATTTTTGTAAAACACCTCAACAATTTCTAGAATATAAAAAGTTTAGATTTATACCTTTTCTGATTCTGTATTTTCCTTTCCTTTTTCTTTGTAGACAAGTTGAATATTTTAATAAGACAACATTTTCTTCCTATCAACTTGCCACATACTCACAAGCGAAAAATTACGTTTTATGATTAAATAAAAAAAAGTTACTTCAAAGAAGACTCGCGTTACAACTTATGTATTTTAGGAACTGTTATGATTTTTACAAATTTTAGAAAACTAGATTTTGATCTTATTTAATTATGATTTCTTAGATTATTTAACAATAATAAATATAGAAGTTAGCAGGTAACTATAATATGAACTGTAAAGGAAAAGATGATAATCCTTGTAAAATATTAATTTTACAGTGCACAACTTGGTTGGTTGTTAAGCAATGACACCAATTGAGATATATTTCCTTATATATTTAGTTTGTATCTTCTTAATGGATTTATCTAATTCTACACACATCAAACACACACACACACACATCCTATTTGTGCAGAATGACCTCTTTTATACTAGTTTTTATTAAAAATCCTGATTTGTGGTACTATTAGTTATTTTTTAAATTTCCATTTCTCATGTTCTTAAAATTTACTTTTTTCTGGACATTTCCAATTATGTAAAAAAATGTCCGAATAAACCTGAATTATCTGAGAGCTTTCAGCTAAATACTTTTAGCCATTACAAAGATATTTTATTCTTTACCTTTCAACCTAAATGTAAAGTTGTTTTAAGAGTATGTTGTATGTCTTACAGAGGATTCATTATTTTTAATTTCCAAACCTGGTCAACATAAGACAAAACAGATGTTCATAGTTGATATTACTGAGTGTTGGCTTTTTAAGAACTCTTATATAACATTATTTTTAGCTTTTTTTTACATGATAAGAAACTATTACTTTGTATTATCAACAATTGCAAGATGGAAAAGACTATCAATTCGTGTGTAGATAAATGAGACTTAATTGAGCTATGGTCAAAGATGTAATGTGAGTCTTCTTGTTAGGAATGTTGTAATATATCAAACATAATTATGAATTTAAATATGATAGGAACGTTTTCCTTAAGAGTGAATTTGTAAATAATATTGGTTCTCTGTAAAAATGCATTGGCAGGCGAGTTAAAATGTAATGATAAAAAGATTAAAAGTTCAATTAAAAAAATAAAAATAATAAAAATAAAAAGAAAAAGTTGACAAGCCATTTTGGTTTGCCAGAAGGATGCTGAGATAATGGACTGAACATAAAAATAAAAAGATTTAAATAAAAAAGAAAATAAAAACTTTATCATTCCTAAAAATGCAGCTGAAGAAATAGAATTGAAATAAGTCATTTCTTGAAATTTCTAGGCTAATTAAGAATCAATAAGGGAATGAATTCCTTTGTCTAAAGAAAAATATAAACAGTGACAGCAAGCAAAAGAACCAGCCGCTGAAAGAATTTCACTCGTTGTCCCATTCCCTAAAGTTTCGTACACATAAAAATCCCACAGAGTTGAAAGAATTACTTAGGAGATAAATAAAAATTTTACAAATTCTGAAAGGCTGCAAAACTAGGAAATTGTGGAGAACTTTCTGATAGGAACTTACGAACTCTTTGAATATTGTATATTTTATTTTAAGAGATATGAATTTTTATCAGTACATACAATATATATATTTGTATTATCTTTGCATGAATTTTTAAAAGGACATAAATTGGTGTATTTGGATTAAGGATGTTATCCGAAGATAACCATCTGTAAACAAAACAGGTAAAAAATATTTTTGGTAAAAGACCCATAAAATTATTGTTTCATTAATGAATTTGGTCAAATCTTTTTATAGTAAATGGTTTCAATATTATATATAAAATTCATATATATATATATATATATATATATATATATTACACAGACATGACAAATTGAATAGACACCAAGATAAATTTTATTTCCACCATTTTTTTTAAAACCAAGATAAATTAACTTTAGGTTATTTGATTAAAATTGCAGATAACAATTACTGGAATATGCCACGAACCAAATGAGCATCAGACCTATCCGAATTTCAGCGAGGACGTATCGTGGGCCAACATGAAAATGGTCTTAGTCAAAGAAAATATCTGAAAAATCTTTCAATACCCCTTTCTACTGTTAATAGAGTGATCGTACAATTCACCAGAGAGGGCAAGAAGTGCACAAAACCTCATCCAGGCCGTCCTGAGCCCTCTGAAAGAACCATGCGTCTTGTCGAAAGAAATGTTGAACAGGATCCACGTTGCGAGGCCTCTGACATAGCAACACAAGTTGATGTCAGTCCCAGAACATCTGTCAGGTATCTTCACAAACTGGGCTACTATGGCAGAGCTGCGAGAAGGAAGCCACTTCTCCGTCCAGCCAATAATCAAATGCAATTTGGAGGATGGGGCTCAGAGATGGTGGAGAGACCTGTGACCTTTTGGACCACTGTCATTTTTTGTATATGAAAGAAAAGATTCATTTATTTTCTCACAGTGGAAGAGAATGGGTAAGGAGACTCCCTATTTAAGAAGTTTGATTTAAAAAGACTGCAACCAATTGGTGAAACAAAATGGGATCAGTAAACTTATGGGGTGCAATTTGGAGGATATTAACCCAGAACATTTTGGGGCATATTAAGGAAACATTAATTCAAAAGAAATATGTTTCTCTATTAAAGAAAGAACTTTTTCCAATATTCTCAAACATGTAGAATGAGCAAAGATGATATTCCATATTTATGGAAGATGGAACTCCATGTCACACTGCTCAAAGGCAAAACATTGTTGAACAAAATGGGATCAATAAATTTGGCCAAGACCATTTATATATTAACCCTCATTAGAATAAATTACTTGGGACATAAAATCGAAAACTTTCTGTGAGCGTCTATTCAATTCTGTCATGTCTGTGTATAGTAATAATATTAAAATAATACTAATACAACTAAAAAAATTTCGTGAAAATAACGAGAATTTGATGTATTTTTCAGGTTAGCAAAATGTCTGCCAAACAGCACTCAACAACTAGAGCTTTATTTCATTATATTTAATATTATATATGTGCGTGCGTGTGAATAATAAATACAAAAGGAAATATTGTCTTTTTCTATCTGAATTCTTTTACATAATGTTTGTGTGTGTTGCTTTTATTATTTTCTTCCTTTTTATTTTATTTTTCTCTCTTCATTTTTCTTTTAATTCTTTCTTCATATTTCTCCTTTCATTTCTTTCTTGCCTTTTCCCATTATTCCTTCCGCTTTTAATTCTTATTCCCACTGCCTCTTGCCCTCATCCCTACTTCATTTCGTCTCCTTTTTATTATAATCTTAAAATACTTATTTCATATGCAAAACAAAAAACTATACATTAGCAGCATAAAAACAACGGAAATAAACCGAAACCCATTCTAGTCTTTTGACTTTCACCTTCAGGCAAATGTCAATCGACGTCCAATCAATTAGAAAATTAAAATAATTGAAGGGGGCGAGATGTTGATGTCTCTTCCAGTCTAACCAGTTAGGTTAGGTTGAGCAGAGCAGTAAACGCTTAAGAGTATTTAAAGGTTGTTGTAATATTAGGTGCATGTCCCATCAACTTGGTGTCACACAATGGCACAGTGTCTAACATTCAAAAAACTTAGAAGGTACCTTCTACTCTAAAAATGAGGCAACAGTCGGATACTGTAAAATACTGACATTTAGTTTTGCTTACTAAACATAATCTGAGAAAATGTCGTAATAATGGGGCACTCAGTGAAAGTCGAACTCATTAATAATGGTTTGCATTATAACGTACTCTACTGCAGGTGTCCAACGGTGATATCGAGTTCAAGAATTGTTCGGATTATTAATCTCATTCTTTTTGTTATTGTTTTTGTTAACGTTTCACTCTTCCTCAAATATAAAATTTGTATGAATAATATCTAGGTAGCGTCAAAGAATATTCTCTTTTCACCGTTTTACTGTTTTCATAATAAAAGGAGACTAAAAACTCACATTCTCTGGGAAAGACTTTCGTGTGGATTATTCACCCAAAACAAAAAAAAAATGCCTAAAACGAATTTGTTAGAGAAAGATTACCCGTTTGTTGGATAAAAAAAGAGAGGAAAGATTGTCGTGTAACTGTAATTACTTACCATGAAATGAAAATTATAAAGTTATTCTCTTTGATTGCAAGGAGATGAACATCAATAATCTTTGAGTGAGGAAGAGAGAAAGTGAAGTTGTGAGACAAAATCAAATGGAGTCTCCTGTTGCTTTGATGAGAAAGACAGAACGACGAGGTTGACTCGTGTCATTTATTGCTTTCTTGTCGAGTTGAATGAATGTTTGGTATTTATGGGCTTGTAGAGGACCGTGTGGGTTTGCGAGTTGTTAAATTAGGAAGACGTGCTGTTTATTCCTGCTAGAAGAAGGTCAGACTACAAGAACAATGCGGACTCAAGTTGAGTCCAACCGAAGATGTAAAGAAAACAAACAAGACTGATATATATATATATATATATATATATATATATATATATAAACAACTAATTTACAAGTGACAAAGACATCAACATTTGTGTTTGTGTGTGAACGTAAAGAGTTTGTATTTTGGTGAAAGTTCGTACGTACGTGTATGTGTGTATAATGTTCATGGCGTCTCCCACAAATGGGAAACGCTATCTTCTGCTAGAGCTTACATTGTAGATGTGTTCGATGAAATGAAGAAATGAAAAAGAGAACGAGGCAAGAAGTTGCCCAGTATTTATAGTGTAGAGTGAGCGTGCCCTGGAGAACAATTAGGGAATTAAGGAGGAGCTAACTCCGACAGGCTCGTGTGGGACCCAGACTGTGTTTATTTATTGGCATGAGCTGATTTTATTGCCTATTTATTTTTATTAAATTGAAATTTTGAAGTGTATTTGAAACCCGGAAGGTTGCGCAGATCCCTTGAGCGGTGTATTTATTTTTGTCCTCTACTTCTTTGATTTGATACTGTTCACTTCCGATTGCTCTACAAATTGACCAATGGAGTGAGAAGAAAAAAACCTTTGAATTTATCTGAAAATTACGTCGATTATAAAAAATATTTTGAATAAAATCGACACGGTCCTCTACAAGCCCATAAACTTTATAAGAAAAAGAAATTACAATCTTGGAATTGTGTAAAAATTAATATATAAACTATTTTAATAAAAAAAGATGGCAATGCTTAATCTGTGTCCGGAAAAAACGTTGTTTCAAAAGGACGTTTTTTTTCTGTTACTTTAAACTACTTTGACTCTCTCGACAATGTTTATTTACAAGATTCTACATACATGTGAATTAAGTACAATGCGATATTTATTATTTATCATTTATTCATTATTTATCATTTTATAAAGAAATAAATTTGAAAAGAAATCTTTTTATTCAAAAATTTATAAAATTTTCAAAATATGTGAACTAACTACAATGCAATATTTATTATATACGATTTTATACATAAATAACTATGAAAAATAATTTTTATTCATAATATTATAAACTATGAACTATAAAACAAGAACATTTAAATAAACATATGATTTTCCGGACATTATATATTTCTTGTCAAATTATTTTAAATCTCAAATTACTTCCTGTTTTAATTTTCGAATCTTTTTATAATAGTGATCTAGGATGCCTAATCAATAAATCTCCAAGTCCTGAAGTTCCAGAAATTATATGTTACCACTACTTCTTACATAATTTAATAAACATGCCTAAAATGCCTAGAAAATCTGCTAATAAATTATTTACTTGTGACACTATGTAGCTATGGTAATTGGCTAACTAATTAACCATAGAAATTAAAACAAAAAATACTGAGGACGGAAAGAAGATATCCCGAAAGATATACCGTTCGAAATTAAACGATTTGATTTTATTTCCGAAAAAGTTACTTTTCACAAAAGGCAGTAGACCCGTAGAAAAGCCGTATTTGAGATTTTGACAAATTGATTAATATTGTTTGTAAAGAAATGCCATGCCGAGAAAAACATGAGATTCAGAAAAAGCAAAGCGTTGAGATATCGGGCAGACCATATGGTGGTCATAAAAATTTCGGCCTGAGATGATTGCCATACGTAGTAAAGAGAATCAATATTAATTATCTTCGCAAGATATCATTTTTTTTTCTTGAGTACCGGCATATGGTATTTGTGGGAATTTTGGCATGAGAAAAATTTATCCCGATACGGGTTGGAGAAAATTGTTATTAATTACTTTTCCAAAGTGTCGTCTTCAGGCTCCGATGTTGAGTAGCAATATGGTGACTATAAAAATTTTGGCATGAGAAATATTTTATTCCGATACGAGTTGGAGAGAATTGTTCTTATTTACTTTGCCAAAGTGTCTTCTTCATGGTGATTATAAAATTTTGGGCATATGAAAAGATATCGTGGAAGAATCGTGATTTGGAAGATAAGGAATGTAATTTCTCAAGAAGCCAACGGTTCCAGTAAAAGATAACTTTATGAAGGAACCAGATGGCAGACTTTGACAGTGATTGATGGAATTTGTAAAGGGTGCTGGTTAAGAAGATTCTGAGTGGCCAAAAGATCTAAGAGGTTTTAAGTGGCAATGTGGGATTCGTAAAAATTTCGGCCAATAGGAAAAAAGAATTTTGTAAACAAAAATTTTGGGTTATAATTTTAAGGAGACCGGCTTAGCCACACCCACACGCCCGGGATACCATTTGTCGAGTGGTAGCAATGGTGATAGGCGGAGTTAATTTTATGAGAAGAACGGGGAAGTTATTAACGCCCACTGAAGGGATTGGTACGAGGTATCAATGTGAGAGAGGAAGAGTTTAGGAGGATAGCTTTCCTCCGACTTCTCCTCACGGACGAGGAGACCCCCACCAAAAAAATGGAAAGTGATTAATTTTCCAAAAATGGGAAGTAATCAATTTTCCGGGCCTGACAACAAAGAGATTTCTTGTTGGAAATCGAGATTTACCGAAAACCCCAGACTGCGTCTAACCTCGTACCGGTTTTTGGTCGGTACCCATAAAAACGAACGTCCTCGGGCCGTTCGACAGTCAGAGTCTGTGACAGAGAGTCAGTCAGTTCGAGTAGCAGGAACTAGAGTATTACCTCGCAGAAGCTGACCGAGAGATTCCACAACCTCCGACTTCGCCTATCCTACCAATAACATACTGACGAACGAAGCCAAGGCAGCACCTAAAAACTAAACTAGTTGACTTAAGATACCAAAACTTGCTTAAGAAACGTAGAAGTGTCACACTCCGTAGAAAACGGAATGGGAGAAAAACACACTTCTGTATCTAACAGACGGATAAAGTTAATTTGTAATTTTTTAACATACTTGAACCTCTTGGGTTTCTATTTGCTTTTTTTTTCTTTACGCTTGTACGATATCACCTCCAGTCTGGAGTCACCTTACAGTACGGCCCGACACCTGATTGATCTCGTCTACCTAAGATCAAAATCACTACGCGGGTAGGTTAGACTTGAGATCGAAGCAGTTACTTCAGTAACCAGACGTTGGAAGTGAGCAGGGAACGACGGAGCTCGTATCGAACCGGTTGCAGCTGGTGTGAAGCCGTTAGCATCGACCGACCATCCCACTCGGTACCCTGACCAAAGGATTTCGCCGGGTAGCGACGACCAGGATTCGACCCGGGACGGGCCAGTGTCACATATTGGTACACTGACCAAGGGATTTCGCCGGGTAACGACGACCACCAATAGACCGGGACACAGGCTGGTGGCAGCGACTAAGAGTCAACCCCAAAACGCCGGTGGAAGAAACATTACAGTTTCGCGCCGCAACTGAGAGTTGACCACGGACCAACAGCTCAGTGTCACATATTGTAAGTCAAGTCCTGACTGATGAAGAAACCTTAAAAAAAGACTGGACACTAAGCACCTTGACTAAAGCAAATGACGTATCTGGCGAATTGTGTTGTACGAAAATTAAATAAAATCAATAAATAAACTAACACTAAAAGGAAAGGGAATATATACGGAACCATAAATTGATCTGACGGTTCCGTATAGGACACAGTACGATTCCTGTTGGAGAACGCATATTTTCTACGAAATTTCTCGAACGTTCAGGCCGCTAAATGTAATTAATACTGTTTATTAAAAAAAAAAGAAAAAAGGAAAAAAAGAGCATTTACTTAAATAAATTGTATCTACTAAAATAACGTATAAATAGAAAATATATTAAATAATTGTCGGACTTAATCCATTTACGATGAGAACGAATAGAGTATAATTCCAACGTTCGTAACATTTAATTTAAAGAGGGCTCAATACAGAGTAGAGCAATATTATTTATTTTAGTCGTTATTAAATCAAAGAAGTGAATTAACTGTGAATTGTAAACACAGTTTAACCTTTTACCTTACATTTTAATTAAACTTTGGAATTTGATTATGCTTTTTCTTATATTTTTAGTTGTATTGCATTACAACATATATGGCCTATCTTTATATTTGTAAGATTAATTTGGATTTAATATAATTTTATATTAATCTCCTGGTAGTATTAGTAATATCTTGTACGGATATTTTGGTATCTAGTTGGTCGTTTTCGACATTTTACATTGATTAGTGTTATTAACATCTTATATGAAGAATCTTTATTCAACGGTTGCATATTAATTTACCAAATAATTCTATACGTTTAAATTATTTACTTGTTTCTTAAAGGAGCCATTTACTTAACAACTACAATTTTTTTTTATGTAGGAAATTCACAAAGCATATAACTTGTTTAGCATTTAGTTAAATTACCTCTCTACCCCTACAAACTTTATTTTTTAGGAAAATGGTTGTCTGATTTGTATAGTTTATGTAACCGTATGTATCAGCTTCAGGTTAATGCCTGGCTGCCGTAAGCTGCCAATCTACGGGTCATGACCCATTTATATAAAAAATAATTTCGAATTTTTGCTTCTTCGCTTAGTTTAAATTTAACGTAGGTCATATTTAATTGGTTGACCAGAGTAAAGCCCTCAAGCCTTATAACCATTTAAAAAAAAAAAGAAAAAAAGAAGTTGTATTTTGCATTTAAATCCAAATAAATCGCTCAATATCCAGTAATTTACAATCGCCTGATGAGACGTATTGATATGCCTTGAAACACGACGGCAATTGAGCAGCAATTTTACATATTTTCGGTGTAATAATCTAATATATATATATATATATATATATATATACGAATGAAAATATAAAGATTTGAAAAAAAAAAAAGACAGTGGCTCAAAATTGGTGTTATAAAAAGAGGTGAAAATAAAACCAGATGGTTTAAACTTTCCGTGCCAAAATTTCAAAGGATGGCCTCGGCTTTGTAAAAAATCATGATTAAAAAAAACGGCTAAATTTGAATTGAAAACGGAGCAGATAGTGACTCTTAAATTTTCAACTAATAGAGATAAACATATAGACCCTCTAAGGAGTTGCTTTATGAGCCGGTTTTGATCCATGTGTTTACTATATAAGAGGGTAGATTTTGGGTACAAAGTTATCTCATACGGTTTGTAGAATCTGCGGTCTGGGTAGAAAGAATTGACCATCTCGAGGTGCTGAGAAATAAAATATACCACTCAAGAAAGCCGTGACTGGGACGATAAAAGGTTACTAACACTATTGCTATTGAAGAAGAAAAAGAAGAATCGTCTAAATTTGATATGCGAATGCCTTTTCTAAACATATGAGTTTTATTTCATATACGAATGACTTTCATAAACCTATGATTTCATCTCATTCTAATGTCTTTTATAAACCTGTGAGAGAGTTTATCTTAAATTTGAGGAAGCCTGTTCCAAAAATCACCCAAAAAAGCAGCTTCACCTCATCCACCCACTTTCGAACTTCCAACCTTCGACATTTTGAATTGTAAATTCTTTTTTTAGTAAATTCTTTTTTTTTTTTTGCTAAGAAATTTATTTTTATGAACTGTTGCTCTAAAATAAAGTTGTTAAAATTCTTTTGCTGTTAAGAAACACATTTTTACATGAACTGTTGTCTTCTAAGAGAACACACATATTTGTATTTTGAAAGAATTGTTTACCTGCTTGATAGTTTGAGGCACGCAAAGGAAATTTTCTGCAAGGCGTATATTGTATTTTTTACTATTTGTAAATTGTAGTTTGTATATTGTAAAATTATTTTGTAATTGCAATAAATGTATGTTTCTTTAAAAATTTCAGTCAGCATAAGAGTCTCCTTGTCTTTTTCGTAAGCCTTTCTAAAAATACTTGTAAAAGGAAAGATAACAGATTTGAAATCCTCCCCCTTTAAAACTCCTCCTCCTCCTCCATTTTCTCTTTTTATGATATTCAAATAATGCAAATTTATTATCGGTAATGAACGGTTCACACGTTTAAAACTGGTCTTCATGGAATGTAACTTTGAAATGAAAAAAAATGTTGTTCGACTGTTCAGTTTTGCTTATAAAATTTACCTCATTCTATTAAGAATACGAACGACATCTTTTAAGAACAGTGGAAGAGCTGAAACATGAAAGTAAACTAAACTCTACAAACGAATATATTTAAAGCGTAATACAGCAATTAACTCTTCATCATAGATTAGGTTTATTTTGAATGATATTACAGACTGTGAGATATGAACTTATTTCCTGTGATTGAATCTGTAGGGTTAACTCCATTTACTTTCCTGAAACCGCTACTAGGAGACGCTCTCCGGCACTATAAATACTCTGCGATAATTTTTCGTTGCCTCTTTTTACTTTTTCCGCTGACACATCAACATATAAGTCCCTATTGGGAAACACATGAACAAACCACACACACACAACACACGCACATTCACTCACTTCACATCCTTTGTGCCAAAAAGGTTTTTAGATTCTTTTGTTACACACATCATTGTCTTTGTCACTTGTATACCTTTATTGTTAATTCATTATCATTTGTTTATATATGTATCGGTTCTTGAGGTTTCCTTTCATTTATTCACGTAGACTCACATACCGAGTTCGTCATTTTTGTTGCGAAAAGAAAATTGTTTGTTGCGTTCAGTTTGTCAGTGTTAGCTGAATATAACAGGAATTAGATTTCCTTTTTTAACTTAAGCCAAAGTAAGGCATCATTCTGGTCTACACCATGAAAGAAAATTAAAAATGTCTTAAATAAAGAAAATTCTTTGATCAGTGTTGTGGTGTCCTCCCTCTTAAGAGTCTATGTTAGACTCTTCCGACGACTATAAGATTAGTTGGAGAGAAGTCTTCGGGGAACAGTAAATAGATTGAGCGCTGGTTCATACGATACACTCTCACTAGTCGTGTAATATTCTTCTGGTGTACTTACTGTTTAATATACGATATATCTGAAAACCTGGTTTTTGTTATTACTTAACCATTTACTTGGTTACAACATCTTGGAGATTAAGGTTTCGAAGAAACAGATTTCATGTTAAATAATATATATTTTTTTTTGCCAGTGTCTACAACAGTGGCGAAGAAAGGAATTATAATCCAACTCTACGACAAAAGGATATCCCATGTTAATTACAACACTGACGGTGAAAAAAAAAAGAAACTCTTTAAGACAAGAGGATTTCTGCAAGTTCAAATCAGTGATTGGGAAGAAGATTGGTGAACCTTGTTATTTTGTCCATTCCAACAAGTCCATTCCAACAAGTCCGTGAAAGGATTTATTGTTTTCGCTGATAAGGGTAAAGTAAAAATTTACCCCCTCTTCTTATACTACTTTCGCGGGTGTAGTCAATAAACATTGCGATAACTTCAAATTGGCAGAGTTAAGCGCCAATAATTGTAAATGCTTGATTTTCGTCCAGAGTTTGATTTCACCAAAATACTCCGAAGTACGTCGTTGGGTACTCAACAAGCTTGAAAACGAGACCCGACGTTACTTTACAGCAAATTGCCGAAGATTGCCAACGTTTCGTGAGTGTCAGAGAGAATTCGAAAAACATCGAACAGAATTGCGTGGCTGACATTAAAGAAATACGCCAAAGAAAAATTTAAAAAATACGCCAACCAAATAATAAAGTTACCATCGAGACCAGGTTTCGGGTGTGGTCATTTATATTGGTACAGAGATTGTCCTTTTAAACATAAAAGATGTTTTAATTGCAATAAATTGGGACACAAAAGTTCCCACTGCAGGATTAAGAACAAGACAAAAAATGTTCTAAAAATTACCAAGTCTGATGATCCAGAAAGTCGTGACATCAGGAAATATATTGAAGTGCAAATATTCAACAAAAATATAAGGCTACAGTTTGATTCGGGTTCAGATTTATCCATAGTTAATTATCAAACATGGAAAAAACTTGGTAAGCCGACCGAAGAGCAAAAAGTGTAACTGGCGATCCTATTAAGTTTATGGGCGAACTTATAACGAACGTGTCATTTAAAGATAAAACTTTAAAACTTAAGGCGTATATTATGAAGAATACGAGTAATTTGTTCGGGACTGATTGCTTAGAACAGTTTCAACTTTGGGATATGCCGATTAACTCATTATGTTAAAAAGTTGAAAATGTGACTGACGTAGCAGAAAAGTTGAAAAGTGAACTTAAAAAAAAATTTCCCGACGTTTTCAGTGGAGGACTAGAAAAATGCACAAAAATGACTGCTAAGTCTGAGTTAAAGCCAGACGGAAACCCATTAAATCAAATTGGCGAGGAGTTGAATCGTCTTGAGGAAATGGGATTTCTAGCAAAGGTTGAATATAATGAATGGGCATCTCCCACAGTTTATATTTAAAAGAGCAAAGAAATTCGTATATGTGCTGACTTCTCTACGGGGCTGAACAGCGTCCAAAAGGATCACCATTATTCCCTTCCAAGTTCAGAGGAGATATTCGCTAAGCTCAGCGGAGGAAAATATTTTTCTAAGATCGACTTAAGCGACGCATATCTACAAATACCCGTGGAGGAGGAATGCTCGAAGCTCCTTTGCATAAACACCTATACGGATTTATACAAATTTGAAAGACTTCCGTTCGGGGTTAAGGTCGTTCCTTCCATTTTTCAACATGTCATGGACACGATGTTAAATGGTCTGGATTTTACGGTGGCCTATCTCGATGACATCCTAATGAAAAGAGAGTGCATCGAGGAACACAAATCTCACGTCTGGCAGGTGTTCATGAGAATCCAAGTTTACGGATTCAAATTAAAAGACGGGAAGTATGAGTTTTTCTTAGAGATGATTAAGTACTTGGGGCAAATAATTGACAAAGACGGAAGACGTCCCGACCCATATAGGGCAACGACAATAAGGAATATGCCAGCACCAGTTTTCTTCAAAGTTTTTTTTTTTTTTTTAGGTCTTGCTAATTATTACAACGTTTTTGCACAGTTTGAGAGCTCAAAAGGCCCAAAAGAAAAAGGAAATTCACGGAACCTTTAGAAATTAACCCGAAAAAGAAAAGATATTGAACGTCTTTCATTTCATACCATGTCTACAGAAAAAGGAAAAGAATGAGTAAAAACGCATCTCCTCACTTATGAACTTTGAATTACCAGAAAAGCACAATACGCATTGGATTATTGGAAATTATTAACATTTAAAAAAGAATTGTAAACGTAATTCCTGTATATAGCTTTTTCAAAGTGGTTGTTTCTGAATTTTTTTTATGAAAAAGGGCTGAATAAAAAGTATTGTGTGGTAATTATAAAAAGAAAAGACTACATACGGAGTCAGGCTGAAAAGAGGGTGTTATGGTGTCCTCCCTCTTAAGAGTCTATGTTAGACACTTCCGACGACTATAAGATTAGTTGGAGAGAAGGTTTCGGGGAACAGTAAATAGATTGAGCGCTGGTTCATACGATACACTCTCACCAGTCGTGTAATATTCTTCTGGTGTACTTACTGTTTAATATACGATATATCTGCAAACCTGGTTTTTGTTATTACTTAACCATTTTCTCGGTCATCACAATCAGTATATTTCAGATATCACAAATTGTGCTTATTACCAACACTGATCATCCTAAAGTCATTAAAACCTTTATTAGCAAATTTTATTAGATTTTGTTTTTGAATTTCAGATACAATAAAATAATTAATTAAATACAGTAGAAAAATATAATTACGAATGAAAAATAAATAAGAAATAGATCTTTTGTATTGACTTAATTAGCTCATTCATATAATTCCGTGAGCAGACAAATACTGATGTTAAAATCAAAATCTCAACGACAAAAGAAGCTTAGGTTAATTTTATTTTTTTAATTTCCTTGGTCAATAAAAAGATAATTAAAAATGTTAATTTAAAAATTTTTTCAACGTTCAAGAAGAAGAAAAGAATCTAATATAATTTCCTAGTAAGCCTCCGTGTAAAATTTTTTTTAAAAATAAAATGATTAAAATTTCTAAATGCTAGAAGTAAAAATGCGCAATAAGACAGCCTTTGTTTTGAAATGAATGTATAGAAGGTTATTTTTGTGGACGTATATACGAGAGAATAAGGGAAGGAATGTAATTATATATGTAGATAACCTATAAATGTTTTGAATCCAAATGTAGTAGCTGCTGTTTTGACCATGTGGTGAAGGATGGTACGTTTGTTTCCAATGAGGCAAGGACGGGTTAAGCGTCAAGTCTCGCCAGCTATTCGAACAAATGTAGTACTTCGTCTCTGTGTATGTTACGATGACTGCATCATCGGAGAATGGACAAAATTGATTTATCGACTCTAGCTTCAGTTAATTTTCAATCTGGTTATATAAACATTTATAGATTCGCTTCAAAAAGTGCAATCTGCTTCTAATTCGCTCGCGGTCTTATATCCTGGTTGTGAAAGCTTTCTGATTGGCTGGTCGAATTATGACTTTGTTTGCTTGGCAATATTTATTATCCGTCTATTTTTAAAGATGTTGAAATTTTCTTGCTGTTTATTTTTATTTATTTATTTTTCTGGCACCACAAGTACACACTTTTTGCTAAACGATTCATGTATAAGAGATACCCGCTCGTTAAAGCCCAATAGTTCTGTTATTTCATTCATAAAACTCAAAACAAAGCTTATTTAGTTGAAGATTTCCAATTTTTTTCTGTCTGAATTTTCAAAGATATGATTGAAATAAATCAGTTATTTCTTCAACTGGAAGTTTCTAGTGGTTTACCACAATTCTCGAAATCACTAGTTGAGTCAGCTTGATTTTGTTTCCAATAATTAGTTCGCACTTATATTAATTCCCCTCTTCGTTAACAGCAGTCGACATCGCAGGTCAGAAAGTTGTTTGCCGGTAGTAAGCTCCGGTTTTGGAAAAAAGCATGAAAATATGTTTCAATCAAAGCAGTTATGTTGGCTTCCTTTTGATTAGAATTTATTGCAAGGCTATTGACTCAACTAGAACGAAAAAATTCAAACTTTATTGACAAAGAGACGCTAACGCTCACGGCATTCATGGATTTATTTCGGACAATGAATTTTATGAATAGTGATTAGTGCCAAATAAACGATTTTTATCTCTGAATTATAATTTTTCCTGGTTCTGGAAACAAAATTCGATCACTCCTGTAGAGGGCCGTGGCGGTTACGGTTTGTTGTGGGAATGGCGGTTGCCACTTGTTGTTGATAGAAGTCAGACGTAGAAGAAACGCAAGGTTCAGATACTCCTGCCCGCCGAGCCCAACTACATAAAAAGGTTGGACTTTGATTAAGTCCAAAGAAGAAGGAAAAGAAAGCAAACAAAACAAGACCGATAATATATATATATATACAAATATATATTATTAACAAGTTACAATACATGGAAACAGTACAAAGGACGAAGTGTGTGTGAATATTCTGTATGTGCGTGCGTGTGTGAATATTCTGTGTGTGCGTGCGTGTGTGTATATTGTGCTTAGCGTGTTTCCACGCTATTCCTTGTTAGCGACTACATTTCGAGGTTGATAGTTGAAATCCTCTAGGAATAAGAGAAATTTACCTCGAGGTGTTGGTGCACAGGCCTGAAAGGAAAAAAGAGATCGAGGCGAAGGGTCATTGGCTATTTATAGCCGGGAAAGAGAGACCCCTGGTGAAAGGGTTACGAACTGAAGGAGGAGTTAACTCCGACACTCCAAACACAAATTGTATCTTATTTGTATGTGATTTTGTATATTGGTTACATATCCTTATCTCCTCTGTTTGTGATAATGAGATATTCCGCTGACAAAAAGAAACGTTATTCGACATCAATAAATGAACATACTTCGTGTTAACAATATCTTGTAGGTGTAAAGTAGGTGGACCAAGCGGAAAATAATGTTTATTAGAATAAAAGTTTAACCTAGTATCTGCCTGATTGCAGGAAAAGAGAACCTTTCACTAACTTCGACTGTTGAATGATTGGAGTTTACAATCAAAAAGAAAACAAATAATGTATTTTTATGGCCACTGGTTTCCTGTTGTATGCTTTCGAGTAATATTTCGACTTATTAATTAAAATAGCTAACTTTTAAATGTTTCAGAGACACGTCAAAAATACACACATAAAAAGATAAATATACACACGTGCGCACCACACACACACACACACACACACACACACACACACACACACACACACATATATATATATATATATATATATATATATATATATATATATATATATATGTATATGTATATATATGTATATATATATGTATGTGAGAATCAACGAAAGTTGCTTATAAAAGTTATATTAATATCATATACTTTTATATACCTTTTTACTTATATCTTAATTTGTAAATTAAAACTTAAAAAAAAAAACGAATAACTCATGTATTCAACGTACCAAGAAGAAATCTCCCCCTCTTAATTTATTAATTTACAAAACACTTTCATTGGTTACAAAACTAGTAGTGATAACTCCAACCAAATATATGCAATTTAGCTCTGACTTAGTTTTTAAAATAACCAAAAAACATTCCCAATTACTACTATAACTATCGTTTGAATTTATCCCTCTTTCATCGTATTAATATCTCCTATTCTCTCCTTTCCTCCCTGGCCCCTCACTCTTAGAGCACATGGAAATGCTGTGCCTAAACTCTTGACCGTTGTTGTCGAAAAGAAATTTTTCAGGTCTAGCCATTACTTTAACACCTTAACCATCCTTCACCAAACTGCTATCAATAACCACTGTTTCACTCCGTCACCTTTTTGCCTTTATATTTTTTTTTTGTTTTTTTTTCAAACAAATGGAAAAAAAAGGAAGTGACATTTCATATGCGGCTTGCTTACAAACAAAATTGTTCATGACCATTTTGGTTCTCATCAGTCGAAGTGCAATTTAAATGCAGTGAAACGAAGTTGCATCTTTGTAGTGAGTAAATTGTTTTTGTCTATATGAAAAAATTATTATATATATATATATATATATATATATAGAGAGAGAGAAAGAGAGAGAGAGAGAGAAATATATATATTACAAGATCAGAAGGTTGCATACGTGTTGGTTTGAGTAAATTTAAAGACCTTTGAGTTTGATTCTTCTGAAAACAAATACGAAATTTTGCAACAGGATGTGGTTTTTTATCATTTCATCCCAAGCAGCCACTAGGACGTAAGAGGTTACTGAATATTAGAGAATATGAGAAAAACTGCTATTAAGAAAAAGGACAATAAAAGAATAAGAATTAGGAAGACAGAAGAAAACGATTGACATTGCATTTAAATTTTGGAAGATTAAAGTTGACTCGGAAGCAAGAGTACAGAAAAGAGTTTCACAAGTAAGAAGTGCGATAGAAGAAACTGTTCGCATAGAACTTACGGTTACATCTAGCTATTTCAACTGTAAATTGATGAGACATTGCCGCTAATCTAGTACAGCGCTTAAATTCATAAAGTCTAGGTACCATAAAGGAAAGTTCATCAGAACAATTACCATGGAAGCTAAGGGAGTGCTAAAAGAAAAGAAAAAAGGAAGCCACAAATATACGTCAAATGACTCACTTTCTTCGCAGTGGTAAGTGAAGCGGTTCGAAATCAAAAGACTCGTCGACAACTGAAACTATATGGTATCATTTCGAACTCAGTACCCTTATACTTGCAAAACTATGTAAACTGTCATGACATTTACTAAAATATAATAACTTTCTTTATATCAGATACATGTCCATTTCTACGAATGTTTCAAATAAGAAAACCTGTAAGCACAATGTACGCGCGCGCACATATACACACTCACACATAGATATAGTCATCCACGAACAGTAAACTGTATCACAGCTCATATATCAAATGTTTTCAAAATCTTGACTGATGTTTGTTTTAAGAGCTCAGTCAACATATTTCTACGAGCCGCAAGTGACTCGCGAGCCGCAGTTTGGTCACCTCTATTTTAGAATAAGAATATTCTAGATAATATTAAACGGCATCGTTGTTCTTTATATTGGCTGCTTATTGTTAGATTCGAATCATTATTAAACATAGCAATAAGTTTCGAAAAATCTTCCTCATTCTCTTTCGTGTAGTTTTGCTTTACTTTTCTTTTTTAAGTTTTACTGTTACCGGCCCTTCTGTTTTCCCAGTACTTTTTAATGGTAAATTTACTAGCCTCGAAAACTATATATAAAATTGCAAGATGTGGGATGCGTTGTTCTCTTTTGTTATCCTCCACCGCACACAAAACTATTATGGAATTTACAAGGTTGGGTGTTTGTGTGTATTTTAGGAGCGTGCGTGTTCGTATGTAAACAATTAAGAAGAAACATACAAAACTTGGGTTTCTGTCACGGACCGTTTATTATCTTTTATATAAACTGTAGTGAAACAAAATTCTCATGTGTCTTAGATATGGCCGTTTTCTTTTAGGTCCTGAAGTTTAGGTAAATAATTATAAGCATCGCATTAATGGCTGAGTTCAAGTCAGCCTTCAACAGAGTTGGGACAACCAGAAAAAAGCTGAACTTACTTCATAGGTGTAGGTTTTGGAAGCCACGTGTAAATGCCGTACGTTGGAAAGTGGAAAGAGAAAATCAGTCGTCAGTGGACGTGCCCAGTGGGGACCGTTCGTTTTCTACGTACCGCTATATCTTGGAGGAGGAAAGAGAGCGAAGAAGGAAATGTTTGCCTTTTTAAAAGGCTTAACCATCGCCGCCTAACAGCGTTTGACGAAACCAAGTGGAGTAATAATATTTCCGGTTCCTTTATCATCATGGGAAAATCTTTTTCTTTTTTATTATTCATTATTATTATTTTATTTCATTTTCGCACACTATCTTTGGCGAAACTGTATATAAGCTTTTTAGTAAGATGCTTACAAGTATTTAAATACAATACTTTTAAAGGAAAAGACCGATCTATATGTCCTATATTAAATACTACCATAGTTATATTAGTTATATTGGTTTTCGTAATTACAATATTCTTTTTCCTAAGAAAAACCTGATTGCAGCCGACATCGCATTTAAAACATTAATCCACACTTTTTAGTTATACTGTAAAATTGGATTTTCAAACAAAGGTGAAAACAGGGCCAAATGAAAATGACATTGTCGAAAAAAACTAAACTACGGTGAATATTTTTGGGTGTGATCGAGAAAAGAAGGCAGACAAGAATAAATCGAAGAAAGTGAGGCGAAGAAAGAGAGAAACAAAGCAAAAGAGAGATAAAAGGAGAAAAGAAACATAGAACTTGTAAGTAAGAGAAACAAAGAAGGGAAAAAGATGCTGTGTATTTGAGAGAAAAAAATATAGAAAAGGAAAAAAAATGATGCCGAAGAGAAAGAAGGAATGCGCAAGATGGAAAAAAGAGGAATCGGAAAAGATGGAAGGTAAGGGAGAAAAGTGAATGTGAGTGAGAGGAAAAAATAAACTGATTGAAGGGTGGAAAAAGTGAAAGGAGAATAAACGAGAGGGAAAGAAAGTGAGATTTAAAACGAAACGCTTTCATATCACATGGAAATTCTTGATCATAAACGACTTTGTTATTGATTTAACACCACCCGCACCACCACCAGCAATATCAACTCAAATTCCTCTCCAATTTAATTGGGAAACATACAGACCAATTTATTTATTTAATTGCAGAAGATTAGCATTAACAATTTTTAAAGGAAATATGAACGAATCAATTACTAAATGTTATGTTGTTTGGGGGCATGTAACCTCTTAATTCATTAAAGAGATAAGTCAAAAGGTTAATAATTTAACAGTAATTTCAAAAGAGCATCTCAGATATTCTTCGCAGTGATTTTCATGCAAATCCGACCCAAATAACTCGCAAATACACAAACAGGCAGACAAAACGAAACCATTCCCGGAATTTTTAAAAACAGATTAACTCTGCAATAACACATTAATGGAGAAAGAGGGAAAAGAAGTGAGGTGGGAAAGGATAAACATCTAAGAAGAGTGAAAGAGAGAGAGAATGTTAAAGAGGAATAGCGAGAAAGGAAAGAAACGTTTGCCAACGCAATCAAACCAGCAAGTCACTGATTACGGAAATTCAAGAATAAATGAAATAATAAAATAATAAAAAGAAAAGTGGACAGAATTGTCCAATTATGGATGGGTTGCGTGGGTTTTACGATTTTAGTGTTGAATTTACTTCACACAGACTCATAACCAACAACAGCAGCAGCTGCTGAAAATGCGAACAGACACAAAGAAAACGTTCACAGCAGTGTGCAATTTCATTAAAACCTGAGAAGTATGATTGGCAATGATGATTGCAAAGTAGAAACAAAGCAAAATTAAGTCTTCGTTATATTTGCATAAATTTTAATAAATATGAATTGTTTAGTTTAAACAGTAAGAACTGCTGATGTATTTTTCGTTAACTCTAGCTTGTATCATCAAGCAAAGAGATTTGTTCATTTAATTAATCATATCAATAATGTAGTTAATTCATGTTCTAGCCTATGAGCCTGTATCTAATGCTGGGTGCAATGTTTCTTATTACATGCACTAGTTGCTTGTTTTGTGTATGTACTTAAAATTTGCGCTACTCAAAGCCTTTTAGCGCTAAATAAATATATTTGATGAAATATTGAATTTTTTCGATTATTGTGAAAAGTATTATTATTATTATACTGAAATTTACAGTGATGGTTTCAAAAACCGGAAGTAATTTTATTTTTAATTGTCTCTCTGTCAAGTCTCAAGACAAACAGACAGCGAGCACTTTCTGCTGTGCCTAAAATGGTTGATTTTGCAACGTTGTTAAACTGGATGCGATTCCGATAGTAGCAAGGTATTTCTGGATTTTTTTTAACCGACTCAAAAGCTTCAATGACAATTGGCACAATCTTGTATATTCCAGATTCTCTCAATATCTACTCTCAACTCTTGGTCGTTCACATTTTTATCGTCTTTACCTGCAATGTAATAATCCGCAAGACATGCCACGTTTATTATCAAATACTCATAAGGACTTTATTATTATCCTATTATAATTGTGCTTGTCCTTCACTCCGTTAGTTTGCACGACCGTTATGCCCTGCCAATGTCTTGAACTTGAAGACAGACATTGTCAAACAATGTTTTTTCTTTTCTTAAATCGCTCTCTTTTCTTAAGTGTTGAAAAATATTGGAAGAGTTACGTCAATAATTTTGTTTATTATTATTATTAATAACAATGATAATTGATAATAATAACAATAACACGTTTTTTTCCCGTGTAAATACCACGGTTTTCCTATTATAATATTCTGATGAATCTTAATTCTTAAGCTAATGATTGATTAATCATTAAACGCTTCTACATTATTTACATTATTCGGACTATTGTCCTCATCTTTGTCGCCATATTTATCACAACGTTTCGGCCGTTGTACGCTCTTGGAATATCGAACTGAACCCTTTATTTCGCTCACTGGGGTAGACTGTTCTAGTTCCACGTGCCATGTTTGATGGATGTCAGCTATCAGTTATCTCCTGTTAATTTTTCCCTCTGAAAGTTCTCCACTGACTTAACCGGGTATTGAACTCACACTCTTTGGATCTAACCAACACCTTTATCCACTGTGGCATGTGTCCTTGAGGACATCTGGGTATGAATTTCTGGGTATTATAAACCTAATGTCTTCAGAAACCATTTTTACCAGTGCTCATATTGCAATTTTGCTGTTATCATTCATATTTTTACCAGAGCTCATATTGCAACTTTGTTGTTATCATTGCTTTTCTCTGGCACTCCTTATTACTGGTTCCCATATTGTATTTATTTCTATGCTTGGTCGGCTCAGAAGATTTTTGTGGCTTAGCATATGTGCTGATTCCATAAGTTTACAAATTTTCCAATGGTGTTCCCTGTCGATGATCTCAACATGATCCCACAGGGGGCGGTGATCTCCTTTCTCTCTCCATATGTGGTCAGCCATGCCTGATTTTTCTACTTCCCCTCGTGTTACAGCTTTCTGGTGTTCTTGAAGCCTTACCTTGAGGGGGCGGCCTGTCTCTCCTTTATATTCCTTTCCGCAGCTGCACTGGATAGCGTACACACAGTCATGTTCTCCTCTATGGGGGGTTCTTACTCGGGAGAGATATCTGCGAAGTGTCGTCAAGCTTTTGTAGGTTGTCCTAATGTTATATGGACCGCAGATCCTTTGTATTTTCTCTGAAAACCCCTTCACATAAGGCAGGCTTCAAGAATGAATGAAACGCCGCCAGCGTGCGTAATAGGATGGCGATCTTGTTCATCTTGAAATTTCCCGTTAGTTGATTAGTTACTAAGAGGAACTAATCAAACAGTTTAGTAAAAATCTTATTGAATTCTTCTGTCATTCTGTTCTTTCCCCCGGGGCAGGAAGTTAGTAGTTTACATACGTAACTATCCTCATGCGTTCGAAAGATCGGTAGTGTTATAATAATAATAATAATAATAATAATAATAATAATAATAATAATAATAATAGAGCAGCATGACAACAAAGTAATGCTGGTGTGCGAATATACAAAACTCAATATAACCATTACGGCACCCAGTGTTTTATAAGACTGGGTGCCGTAATGGTTATATTATATACCAGTATACCAGGCACATGCTTCACAGCTAAATGTGCACAATGTGGTAGCCAGGTTTTAATAAAAATAGCGCTTGTGAAGAATTTTTACAGGGCGCATAAAACAATGTATTGAAAACGATAAGAACAAGAAAACGAACTGTTTTTAAGGATAGTGCAAAAAGAGATTTGAGAAAAATTAAAAGAGTAATAACGAAAGAAGTGGATTGACTAGCAAGAAGATATTTGAAGAAGTTGGTGCTGTAAATGTAAGCAGAGCGAAAAGATTGAAAATATTAAGAAGAACATTGGCTAAAAAGATGAACTTAATCAAACTATCACCTTTAAGTTAACATAACAAAGATGAAAGTTGGTCGACGAAATACATGAAAATTGGTATCTCGAACGTAATTTTTAGTGATATATGTAAAGTTCCATTGAATGAACCGGGTGGCTACTCTAAAGGTTGTGTCTTTTAGAGAAATAATCAACAAGACGCTGTTTTCAGACAATAGGGTGAAGAAAACTGGAGTAATGTTTTCCATTTGTAGCAAAATTTTAGGTCACTTCAAAGCTGATTATATCAAGATTAATGCAGATATGTGTTATAAGTTCTCGTTCAAGAATATTTTTCAGTGGTACAAGCCAAAACGAAGTAGCTCTAAACTAAATAGTATATTCGTGCAAAATAATGTTCCTGCAGATTCAACAAAGCTTATTACTACCCTCCTTATCAAAATGGTTTCAGAAACACCAAATTAATGTATTAGTGCACGGCATCTCTGGATAATAACTTAATAGAACACTTCTGGCTCATTATTAGAGATGTATATAGTAGATATGTATAGTATTCATACAAAGAAGATCATGGGAGTTAGGAAAGTTATCAGTTATGGTTGAGTTGTTTATCTTACGAAAACGCTTACATACACATCTATAGATCTGCTTTGAATAGGGTGCTCAGCTTCTCATTGATTTGCGGCCTATATCCTGGTCGTGAACGCTTTCTGATTGGTTGGTCAAACTACGGTGTTGTTTGCCTGGTGATTTTTATTACCCGTCTATTTTTAGAAATGGTGAAATTTTGGTCCTGTTATTTTTTTTAATTTATTTATTTCTCTATCACCACAAGATTTTTACGAAGCAATAAAATCAAATAAAGTCAAAACAGTAGAAAAGTTAACAAAATCAATGATTGAATTACTAATGAAAGTTACAGAATGTCAAGTAGCCCATATTAACATGTAAAATAATTTATTTAGGTACCTGGAGTAGTGTGTTAATAAAATATGTTTCTATAGACTAAGTCTTGTGTATTTATTTATATAAAAAAGTAATGCTATATATAGATCTTTGCATAAAAACAAAACTAGTTATCATTGTCTATATTTCTGAGATGAGGTATTGTAACTGTTTACACCATTTACATCGTTCGGACTGTTGTCCTCACTTTTATTGTCATATTCATGACGTTTCGGCCGTTATACGCTCCGGCCTTCTTCATGTGATATATGGATATATGTTGGAATTTCGAACCGAGCCCTTTATTTAGTTCACGTAGATTTTTCTAATTCCATATGCCATGCCTTTTTGGGTATCTCGGTTCCAGTTAATTGCTTTTGGTAACTCAACTCTCCAAGTTTTGTTCCCCTATCATCACCGAAGTTAAGCAACGTCGAGACTAGTTGGTAACGATGGGTGACCGCTTGGTAATACCAGGTGCTGTAAACTTCGATTTACGGCTGGTGTAATGGATAACGGCTCGGAACTGGAAAATAGGAAAGCAGAGTTCCATTTCCAGTCGAGTTCGTTGTGAATTCAACTGGAATTAAAACTTACGCGCAAATACACTTAGGAATGGTCTGAATCCACGTTTTTCCTCCTATATATGGGCATGTATCAGTAAATTATTATTATCTCCAAAAAAAATTCTTACGGTTTCAAATATTATCTGGCTTATATAACCTGCAAAAAGCATTTTTTTAAGTGGTAGGGTGAATTTGATAGTAAAAGAAGTGACTTAAATCAATCTTTTAGAAACAAAAAAAAAAAGTTACGTAATATCAGTCCTGCTGTATGGCAGTGAATGTTGGAGAATCTCCTCACAGATGAAGAAGAGACTTGAAGCAATAGAAATTTTATTCTACAAACAGGTGTTGAGAATACCATGGACCAAACATGTGAGCAACGATATATACTTAACATCAGGAAGAGACAGTCGAAATTTCTAGAGCACATAATGATGAGAGAGGGCTTGGAAAATTTGATACTCATTGGACTGATTGACCGCAAGAGAGATAGTGGAAAACAGCGGATAACTTACATAGCGAGCTTGAGTAAATGGATGGTGGAACATAGTTTAGGAGAGATAAAAGAGACAAAATTTATTAAGAGCTACAGGAAGTTTATGAGCATCATGATCGCCAAAGTCCTGAAGGAACACGGCACATTAAAGAAGAAGAAGTGTTTCCGCCACAATTGCACTTAGTGAAACATAACTAATTATTTTTAAGTATTACATCTGTCTCTCTCCCACACACGCAAAGTCCTTTAAAAAGATTAAACACCCTAATTATTCTTCCATCAATCACAACAGCAGTAAACACCTATTTTGTTCACATTTTTTCTCTTCTGACTCCCAGGACCTACGGCACAATTTTTATCTGCCACAAAATGACGCTTCCTGACAGCAAAGATGGTAACCTTCTTTAACCCGTCTTACATCAATTAAGTCTTGACATATTTAAATCTTTTCTTGATCCCCTCAACAACACAATCGAACCTGGGGGCCATGAAAACAGGTACCGTAAAAAAAAAAGTGATCTATTATTCCACTCAGACATTTTGTTCCCATCCAACATTCCTTTCAGAAAGTATTGGTGACAATTTATTTTCGTGCTGACAACACTCAATATAAAGAGAAGACATCCGATTGCTTTGAGACTTTGAAGTAGAGATAATATCGACAGCATCAAAATATACGGTAAGAAACTTATTCCTAATATACTATCTATCCATCCATTCATCCATCTATCTGTCTATCTCAATATTTTTATATCTATCTATTTATCTGAATGCTATCTTTTTACAATTTTTTATTTTGTAAATTATCATTTCAGTTACGATTGTGATACCATCATTCGAAAGTAAAATCAATTCACATCGACATTTTTCTATCTTTGTCAATTTACAGTCAAATTTTTAGGCTCGTCAGACTTTCCATGAAAAATATTCACATTTGTATGCATATTGTATAAGGTGCGCCATTTCAACCCCAAAATGGCTTTAAAAATTCTCTCGGGTCTTATATGCGCCGTTGAGAAATCAGTTAAAAATGAATTTTATTTTGGACCATTGTTCTCATCTTGACTGTTATAGATATTATTGTAGACACAACTTTTCGGTCAAGTATCCTCTGGTCACCATCATTTGTCCATTGTCTCTTGCTGGTAAGGAATGCCTGTTGATTTATGCGTTATTTTGTCCATATGATGACAGTTGTCAGTTCCTGCTGAACCAGCTTTTCACTGGCTGATCCAGGGATTGAAATCCCGACCACTAGCTGACAGTAACATGTTTCAACCAACTCCTATATTTCTATCTATAAAAGGTAGGATGTGTGTGTGTGTGTGTGTGTGTGTGTGTGTGTAACGAATGCACGACCGCAATTTTCAACGGATTTGCACCAAAATTTACATGCACATGCTTCCAAGTTAGCGGGAAGGCAGAGACCGACTTTGCATTTCCCAACTCCCATCGATAGTGGAAATAATCGATTTTTTCATGCTTCTACGGCAGTTTTCATGTAGTTTGTGGCCATTTTCTACTGGCCACAGTGAGAGCCTATAGCTGGCTGCCACGAATAGGCAGGAAAATTCTATTGGCCAGCGTGAGAGTCAACAGCTGACTGACACGAATGTTAACTAGCATGCAAAAAAAAAATCTATAGCTGCATTCGTCACAAGTGGGAAAAATTTAAATCTGCATGACACTTACTCCAATTGGCTCATTCGCTTGCTTAAACTCAACGTTGATTCTGATTCCGTAGAACTGGGTTGGATGTGAAAAAATATTTGTTGTTAACATTCTTTTTACATTCGGTTTTTCCAGTTACGAGTTCTTTTTTAAAGCTGATCGTTTTGTGTTCATTTTGTTTAGTTCTTTTTATCGTAACAGATTTAATGTTTAGTATAGAACTTAGAAAAAATTCGCAGTGTGAGATAGGCATGAAGTAAGGCATGTATCAACATCAGCACGGCAAAGGGCACTCCTTTAAAGGCAAGGAAGGGCAAAAATATTTTATGTCAAGCGATAACTATTGCTGTACGAGTCGTACGATTTTTGAATCAAGCACGGGCAACGCAGGGCTATGCTGCTAGTCTATTATAAAAAAGTGATGTATTTTTAAGTCTTTTATGTTCAATTTCAGATGGTTCCAATATTCGGTTATCATGACGAATTGGTACTGCTTTTAATAGTTTTGTGTTTAATTTTTGAGACGAGGAATTTATTGTCAATATACTTTAAATATTTAAAACTGGAGCATTTTTCCTGCATATTTAGCGACAGATCGTGTATATATGAGTTCCACTTGAGGTGGAGTCCCAATAGGCGTTCTAGGCAAAGAGCCTATTTAAGAGAACAAACATTCGTAAACTACAGAAGCATATTTTATTGATACAATATAAACGAATAAATTATAATTTCATTGTTTTGAGCGTTAATGTGGGCTCTTTAACATTCTGTAACCTTTATCAGTCTTTCAATCCTTTATTTTCACTTTTCTAATGTTTCATATTTAAAATTGCTTACAGCAGTTTTTGTTTCTGAGAAATCTTTGCATGAATATTGTTTTCCATTTTTCTGCATCACTTTTAATGATTAATATCTGGGGATGCTACGGGGCTATTCGATTAATTTGATGTCTCTGAAATAATTTATGGTAGGGTGAACAATAGTCTACTTTGCAAAATGTGAAGGGGCATAGTCTAGCATACAAATATCCGCGGATTTGTGCGTGATGAATTATTTCGCACCCTATAACTCTTTTCTCACAGACGAAACGACGCCAGACTCTCGCTGCTCTGTCGCTGTTTCCATGGTATGTATTCAGAGCTAAATTCCCCTTAGTCTCATCAATCCTGATCTTTACAACTGGAACTCACCATGTCACATAAACAAGTGGGAATTATCCACACTCCCTTCGTATTCCATTAGTAAGAAATATGATCCACCTGGACAGTTTCTTCTCAAGAACTAATGTTGCGTGGAACAGACTCCCGGTAGGATGTTTCTCCAATCACTACACTTATTGACCTTTTTAAGTCGAGTTAACCGGTATATTTCCTGCATAACCTAATGAATTTCACTTTTTACTTTTTCTTACACTCATATGACACAGTAACCATCTACCTTGAGTGACTCTTGTATTGGGTAAACATTAGTATAAAATATATACTCTTTAGCTTAAGGTTTATTGATTGCAACTTGTAAGACTATAAAAACATATTGTTCAAGTACTTAGAATAATTCTTTTCGTTCATCTTGATACCATCATCAAATTTGAAGGAATCTACAATACTAGTTCCTAACATTATTCCTGTCTTCGTAATGTTGTTGACAGAAAACAAAGTCTTGGTTGACTATTTCTATAAAGGAGACAAACTATAGCCTAGCCATCAAGTTCATCCAATGTAACTCTACATTCATCACTAAAAATTACGATTGAAAAATCAGTTTTCACGGAACTAATGTATATAGCTTACATATTTTTCTTTGCGATATTTACTTAAAGGTGGTAATTTGGTTGTTTTCTTGTCTTTAGCCAATCTTTCTAATATTTTGCATTTTTTCTCACTGTTTACATTTGAAACACCAATTTCTTCAACTGTTTTCTTGTTGGTAACTTCACTATTCTTGTTTTTTATATTAATTTTTCTCGGAATTCTTTTTCTGACATTATGAAAAACATTTTTTTCTTTAACTTGTCAATGCTTTCAGTTTTTTTTTTGTTTCTTTCTTTTATTTTTTTTTGATTGTTCTATGATCTCTGTACATCTTTTTTTTACATTTTCCACCATTGTCTCCCATCACTCAATAATGTTACAATATCTTGTTTCTCTTTTGAAGTTAAATATTTCTTGCAATTCATGACAACCTTGTATATCTGTAATTAAAAATAGTACGCCTTTTTTCAACATTTCTCTACACCAGGTGTAATACTCATAAATCAATTCATTCATACCCAGAGAAAAAAAAATTACAATTTCTCCTTAGTCTAATTTTCCTCCCACCATAATCCACCACCGCACCGGCTTTAATGCATTTGTTACATCCTTGTAAATGTAAAATTATTTACTAAACTTTTACATATATATATATATATATATATATATATATATATATGGCACAGGGCCATGGTAGCGGAGCACTAAGAGACAATCGAACATACTACACTAGTGAATAGACCTGTAAAGAAATTGACCTGTGAATAACATCTTTTTTTTTTTTTTAGTGTTTATCAGTTTTTTTCTTCGCTAATGGATTTCAATTATAAGTTTAGGTAGTGGGACTAGAAACGTTTCTCCTGATTTCAGTTTTAGAAACAAATCAGAGATCATTGCAGTGTTGTTGGGGTTATTGGAATCCTTTAATCCTTCTTTGGGTTACTGACTTATATTCTGTGTTGAAAGCAACTAATGCTTTCTAAAACAGAAAGAATAGTTGAAATCAAAGTCTCAATATCTACCGCGTGCATTGGTTAATGTGCATACTTGTGTTATATATTCTCCCTTCTGTACGGATAACAAGGTCGCCCAAAAAAAAGAATTTTTTTTTTGTATTCCTTCTCCATTTGGAACTGTATGCAAGATTTAGGTGAGTTCGCAGGATTGATTGATATATGAACCTCCATCTATATAATAAATGCGAATGTCAGTGTGTCACTGTGTTACACTTTTTGTACAAAGGAACACAACTCTCTAACCTTCAATAGCTCATTTCAAATGAAAAATTACTGTTTTCAAATTACAGTGTTCCAAAATAAAAATGTCTGTGTTTTCAACTTTACTCCTAGAGGCCGTATCCCAACATATGATACCATTTTTGGAATCAGGCCGAGACTCGAAGAGCAAATTAAAATCATTCCGAACCGGATCCGGACCCACAATCACGAAATTTTCGATTCCCAAATTTTAATAACTGCGATTGTTTTCGGCGATTTTTTACGTGATATTTTGCGACGAATTTTTGTACGATAACAATTTACTTATAAAAACTTGGAAATAAATTTTGGAATAATCGAAATTAATTGCAAAATTCAGCCCGAAATCACCCATGAAATAAAAACAATTGTTTGTACAGAAAGTAAGGACCTACGTACATCAAATTGTCTTATATTAAGTGGCGGCAAAAGAATTATCGTTGAACTTTTAAAAGGTAAGCTTAAATATTAATGCAATACTTAAATGCAGCGATAAATTTTGAGTTCTGTAGTTTATTGTTGCCTATCGCATCTACTCCTCCCTACCTATTGCGATAAAGGGCCAATCACGAGACCTGCGCAGGCGCTAGCTTAAATGTCGCCCAATAGGGCTGCTTTTAAGCTAGTATATTATATATTAACGATTTTTTTCTGTCTCATTTTTGTGAGTCCTATTTTTGACCGTTTATGTCTAAAATGTTCGTTTTTAATTTTATTAAGCAAAGTGGGAAGCTATTTTGATTTTCTGGATTGTGCTTGATAAACGCAATATATGATTCTAGAAGGTCTTGAGTTTTTTTAAGGAACTTTGTCTTTCTATGTGATACAGTCAAATATATTTCATTTTATCTTTAGTGTGTAGTGAACTCTCTTCGAATTTAGTATAGTTTCTTTTTTCGACTAATCCTAAGTCTGTTTTCTGTAATTTAGTGCAAATTCTACTTCGTTTCTACTCGTCTAAAAATAACGAATTCTAAAACTGTATTTTATTATTTTACCACTGAGGCTAGCTTGCTACTATGTTTCAGTTATATATTATTATTGTGTTATTGTCATTGTTATTTCTTTTCTCGTTGTTGATATTATTTATGTTGCGAATATTTTCATTTTCCATTACTTTTAGGCCCAGATTTGGTAAAAATGAAGAATCTTTTTCGTTTTTTCGTAATCTACTTTGCAGCTGGTAAGTAAAGCATGTTATTGAACTTTTTATATTATAAAGGAGAGACAGAGAGAGGAAGAAAGTATATAAGAAATGGACTAGATTTTATTTAATTACTAATTTACTCATACTGTCAAAAATGACGGCAGTTTTGAGTTAATATTAATACTAATTATTTCCCTTGCATTGATATTAAAAGTTATAGACATTACAGATAAAAATGCAAAATTGAACTTAGTGTAGTATATACAGCGAGGTACTGAAATAATGCGACTCACTTTCCAAAATCAATATTCAGATATTTAGTCATTGAAATAGTGATTTTGGAGAGTGGGATGCACTTTCAACAACTGCTCGTGGTAAGCTGTCTAGCGAATAAAAATGACGAGAAAAACATGAAATGCAGAGAGAGAGAGAGAGAGAGAGAGAGAGAGTTTTTTATTTATTCATTTTGAATTATTTAAAAGGTTCCCAAAATATTTGCTAATTTTTATTTTTATATGCATATATATATATATATATATATATATATATATATAGAGAGAGAGAGAGAGAGAAAGAGAGAGAGAGAGAGAATTACAGAGAGGGACAGAGAGAGAAAGAAAAAAGATCAAAAGACCTATCTTCCGTTTTCAAATTTCGCAGATACACCTTTAGTTAGAGTAAAACCAGAAATAGGACAAAAACAGTGTGACTTTGTCAAGCACAGTGGTAAAAAAAAAAACGCGATATTCATGATTAGAATGATATCAAAAGGATTTGTAGCGAGAGACAAAAAGTTATCCCTTCTTGACCCAAACAAACATAAAAACAGTAAAAATAATTATGAATATTCACGAGAATTAAAAACAGTCACGTGACCTGATGTGACCCGCATGCGAAATCGTTAGGGGAGGGAGGTGTAAAAATCAATCCTTTTAAGCTTGATAAGTCAAAGTATCAGGATGCATGCAATTCATAGTCTTTCGAAATTATATGCTAACTTTGTATTAAGAATTTCAAATATAGATATATGTGTTTTTATGCGAATACTTTTTTGTGTTTTATTTGAACTTTTATATATTTATGTTGTCGTATGTTCATTCACTTTGTAAATGAGGTCGATGTTTCATATTCGCGCAAAGTAGCACAAATTCAGAAGAATGTACACTTATCTTTTACAGATTACACAAAACCATTTGACAAGACAGACACAAGGATCTATTTGAACTGCTAGGGAAACTATATCCATTTGGGAAAGATATTAGAATAATCCAGAAATTATACTAAAAGCAAACTGCCTGTTTATGGATAGAAAATGAATTGAGTAGCTGCACAAAAATAGAAAAGGGCGTAAGACAAGGATATATCTTCTCACCAGATTTATTCAACCTCTAGCAATAAGATACGCAGATGACACTGATGTTTGCCTCGGAAATAAAACGACAGGATCTCCTAGACAGGGTAGTAGAAGAAAGCAAGAATAAAGGACTAACTATCAACTGCAAAAAGACAGAAAATGTGGTCATCAGCAAGGGAAAAAAAAAGCCCAAAGATGCGAATTATAAATTAAACATGTCAGCATCAAGCGGATGCAGAAGTTTAAATATCTGGGAAGTGTTTTAACAGAAGAGGAAAAATGCGACACCGAGATCCGAACACGCATTGGACTAGCGAAAGAGGCATTCCAAAATCTAAGTGTTGAGAAACAGAAAAATCCGTTAGAAACAAAGAATATAGTGCTGGATTGCTATGTGATATCCATCCTCTTATATGGCAGTGAATGCTGGAAAATCTACCCACGAATGAGAAGAAAACTGGAAGCAACAGAAATGTGGCTCTACAGAAGGATACTGAGAATCCCATGGACGGAGCGAGTAAGCAACAAGGAAATCTTAAAGAAAATTGAATAAAAAAGACACATACTCAGAATCAGGAAAAGACAGGTGTAATTCCTTGGACACATAATTAGGAAGTAGGGCTTGGAAAGTTTAATACTCACAGAGTGTATTGAGGTCAAGAGAGACAAGGGAAATCAGCGAGCCACCTACCAAACAAGCTTGTGCGAATGGTTGGTGAAAGGGGAGGCGAGAGCATTAGCAAAAGTAGAAAAACTGCTAAGGGCCACAAGGGATTGAAAGTTGTGGAAAGCCATGATTGCCTAAATCCTGAAGAGACATGATACATAGAAGTAAGAGAAGATAAATCTATTAAATTCATTAGCAGAATAGAGTTATCTTACCCTGGCGAGCGGCGTATCTTCGAAACTCGAAGGCGGAAGATAAGTCTTTTAAAGATTTATTCATCAATTACCTATTTATTCACCAATTTTTACTATATTTGTTATTATTGAGCATTTGTTTACGAAAATCTACTTCCAATAATTTACTGACCGACGTGTTTTGTTAGGCGTTAATGATATGTACTATATATATATATATATATATATATATATATATATATATATATATATATATATATATGGATATGTCATGTGCTACCTATTGAGGTCGGGTGACGTGGATTCCTTGGATGGTCAATCGTTTCCTTCTTTTGAAGATGGGCATCAATAGCTGGAACCTAAGCGTGCTTCACATTGTGTCCAGAACACAACTCAACAGGCATCGAGTTGGATCTGGTCACGATCCAAAATAAATAAAGTTAAATAAGACAATCGCAACACAATGCTGTTTCCGACGTGAAACACATCTGTTTAACATCCATTCTACGTCATTGATAACGGCCGCTACGAGCGCGTTGTGTATTTTAACACAACTTTAAAAATTTGAGTTGGAGTTGTATAAAGAAATCACAAAAGACTGACACGTATACAAAAACAATACCCTGTCCAGTTGCAAAAGCTGCTAGTGGCGCCAAGGATGGCAGTACCGCCTTAGACACCGAAACAGTGCTTTCACACATTGTATGTAGAGAATTGTGTGTGTGTGTGTGTGTGTGTGTGCGTGCGTGCGTGCGTGTGTGTTTAAACTATAAGATTTAAAACCGCACACATGATGAATTTAAACGGGATATATTTTTATCACATATTTTTTAAAATAAATTCATGAACATTCAGTAATAGTCACTAAACTCTTGACAATCCTAAAATATACAATTCCTTAGATTCTTTTTAAATCTAAAATAATTATTGTAATTTCTTAACGATAGAGAAATCCTTACTGGATATGTGATGAAAGCTACAAATAAAGTAATTACCATTCTAGCGTAATTTTTTTTAATTACGAACCAAGTATGTTAAGTTCGATCCTTCTTGGATGATTTCTCAACTACACTCAACTTGTATCAATCTAAGTTAAACTTAGTAAATAACCTACCTAGATGCAGCACCTGGAGTAGTGGCGTAAGTCTCACTGGCACCTTCGATTGGTATTTGATCACAGAGACTAGAATTTCGAATCTTTATTTCAAGACAAACCAATTCTTGGAAAATTGGCGCAACATTTCACAATGAAATATATCCAGTAACATAATGCGATTAGTGTGTAGTTCTACTTCCTTTTTCTATTATTAAAATGAAATTTATAAACGTTCGATTATATAGGCATCAAATACTTTATATTTTCTCGTTGTATCTCTTAATTATACCAAATGATAAATGTGATTATCATTTTTTTTTACAGGAACTATGAAAATGATACATGGTAAGAATACAGTTTTGTAATTACTTTCAGTTTAGTAACTGGTAAATGTTAGTTCTTTCTATAGAGTTAAAATAATACAATGTGTTTTTTTTTTCATTTTGATTCAGAATAGCACAAATTGTTACACAGATCTTATATGATCTTGATTATTTGTATTACAAGATTTCACTAGTTTTACGGAGTACGCATAAAAAAACGGTGAAGAAAAAATTAGTAATAATATTAATTTGGGACTATTAGTACTATTAAATAGTACTAATGGTCCCAAATTAATACATTTAAATTATAGTTAAATATATTAATACACAGGACTAAACTGCCGTTTTTGTTCTCGGCTTTTTCATAAGAAAGTAAAAGCAAAACCACTCAAAGAAGCAGACGATCTTAAAGTTATTGGATATCACAGATAAACATTTATTTTAATAAATCAAAACTTACATGCATATTGTTCCATATGCTAAGTAGCAACAAAACATAATGATAAACAAAACGATTTACTTACATTAAATTCTGTCAGTCTATAGAATGTATTGTATCATTCTTTAAACTTTAAACTTAAACTTCTTTTCTTTTTTTCAATCTTTTCTCCTTTTTTTTTTACAATGAAAAACTTGTATTAAAATCTTTTAACAGTCAATTTCTTGAGATACTTTTCTCTTCTTTTCTTCACATTTCTTTTTCTCTTTTTTCTTCAGATACATTTCTTTTTCTTCTTCAGAAATTCTTTTTCTCTTTCTTAGGAGCTGAAAGCGAAAATTAGAAAACACAACGCCTAACCTAGGCTAAGATCAAATTTTAAAACAAATATCTATTTAAAATATTTTAAAAAGAGAACGAGAATGGGTCAGCCTTCCTCGCATCGAACGACTGTGCCAAATAAAACGTTGACTCTCTGAGTCGACAATACAAACAAATCAAAGGCAATATTTCCTCTTCTTGGGAATAAAAACACCTCTTCCAAATAAATGTCTCTTAGTCAACAAAGTTGAAACAAATCTCCAAAAGCCGCAAAGTACCTTTGTTATCTTTAACAAAGGTCTATATTTGCGTCAATACCACAATAGGCCTTATAAGTCAAATCAAAATAAAATATAACTTTTTTCCTATTTAACCACTTTTGCCATTTTTACCGTTGCCATTTTTACCGTTGCCATTTTTACCCTGCCATTTTTTCCGCTGCCATTTTTACCGAGCACCGTTACGACCACATATGTCATGACCAAACTTTCATTAGCCTACCAGACGCGACACAATCCTCAAACGTTAATGAGTCCGCTTTTACCTTTTTACGTTCCGTTTGTAAACATTAATGGCTTCGCAACAGTTACATTGGAAGTTTCAAGAACAATATACTAGGTAAGGATTTTTTTTTAAATACAGTGATTAAAAATACTATAAAAATAAAAAACAATCCAGTTAATTATTTAGCTGCACAACATTCAAAACAGCTGAAGAGAATTAACAAATGTATTGAAACGATATGCGAGTAGCATAACAGTTATTGGCGCGTAAAGTGGAATCGGCAAGGCGCGTTCAAATCCGGATCTAGTTTGTTGTGTCCGCTTTCGTTATTGCAAAAAGCATGAATGCATCTGTTTTTCCTCTCCCCTAGCTATGGGTTAAATAGCAAAATAGACTAAACTCTTTAGCTTTGGATAGCAGGTAGTCTAAGTAGGAAAATTCTGAATTCCAAATATTGAAAAAAAAATGAGAGCGAAAAACCACTATACACTCTTTCTCGAGAAGGCATGGAAATTCCCTAATAATAAAGAAGGGATACAACCCATTTAAAAATTGGATATTTTAAGTCGGACAATATGTTCGTTTGGTTTATTAATTTAAAAATAAAAGAGATGTTCTTTTTTCCTTTTGACATTAACTTTATTGAAAAAAAAAACACACAATTATTGTGTTATTCAATCTCCTGTCACATTTCAGACTATTATATAATTGCTTCCCGCAAGAACTTTTATCTTTCGTAGTAAAGAACTGCACTAGATGCCTTTTGCAATCTTCCAAGAAATTTAAATATTTTCCATTAAGACAATTCTGCAAGAACTAAAATGAATAATGATCTGAAGATCAACATTTCCTAGCGAAGATGTAACAATTTTTTTTTTTTTTGCCTGGACACTAATGTGAGTACGTAATATAGAGAAAGTAAATTTGGTACTACAGAGGTAACATGGAAACTAACCACTTTAAAGAAATAGATCACTGAACAAGGCGCCACCATAAATAGTTTTATCTACCTTTTTCAAGTTCTATCTTAATGAGAACAAAGAAAAATATCCAAAAATAACATAAATTCAGACTATACGAGAGTGGGCTGAAAAGTTTATAGGCTGGCTATGAAGGAGTAGTATTAGAGCTGTGAAATCTTACATGCATTAATTTCAACTCTTCTTATTAATAACTGCATTGTCTATTTCGAGGTAAATTGACATCTGACTGTTCAAAGAAGACTTCAAATGTAACTAGTAGCGACTTCCCTTGAAAATGGATAAAATTTGGCATCGTGGTACCCGAAGAAAAAGGATTTAGCCCCCAAAGATATTCATGGTGACATGGTTGCTACATTAGGGGATAATGCTCCAGTTCTATCAACAGTGCGAAAATGGGCAGCTGAATTTAGAAAGAGACGGGAGAGACTTGAAGATGACGCGAGGTTTGTACGTCCTACAGCTACCACCACCAAGGGAAACATTGATTGTGTTCACCATCTGGTGGTGGATGACAGTCGTTTGACCTTAAATGAAATCACCAATGCTATTAACATATTCCATGAGAGTGTTGAGAATATTCCGCAAAATGAACTTGGCATGACGGAGGTTTCTGCTCGGTGGTTGCCACGTCTTCTGACACCTGATCAAAAGCGTATCAGGCTGATCCTATCGCGCGAAAATCTGACATTCTTTGAGGCAGATCCAGCTGGTTTCTTTGAACATTTCCAAACCCAGGATGAGTGTTGAGTTCATCACTTTGAGCCAGAGACAGAGAGACAATCGATGCAGTAGAAACACTCTTCTTCACCTGCTCCAAAGAAGGCTAAGGATGTTTCATTTGCAGGCTTCCGTTTTGGGAGCGCAAAAGGCATTCTATTTATTGACTATTTTCAAAAGGCCCACACCATCAATGGAGAGTACTATGATAACTTGCTGAGGCAGTTTGGAAAGGCTATCAAGACCAAACATCCAGGAAAACTGATGAAAGTTGTCTTGTCTTATCAGGACAATGCTCCAGCAAACAAGTCCTTGGATTCAATGGCTGCTGTGTGTGACTGTAACTGCTTGATCACCTTCCATATTCTCTTAATTTGCTCCCATCTGATTATCATCTGTTTTCAAACATGTGTTGATGACGTCATATCTGTTGTTGATTACTTCTTTGGCCAACAGGATGAACAGTCTTCTTTGAGCAATCAGATTTCAGTTTAACTGAAAAGAAATAATGCAGTTATTAATTAGAAGACTTTAAATTAATGCACTCAAGATTTCACAGCTTTCGCATCCTTCCTTGATAGTCAGCCTATGAACGTTTTAGCCCAACCTCATAAATAGCAGTATTATGTCTATACCACTGTGCTCGCTGGTCCCTCGCACATTGAAAAAAAAAAAACCTACAGGTACACCACATCAGATCCGTTTGAGAAGATTACGTGATCATAATTTGTTCTACGGAAGGTGAAAAGTGAAGTTATTTAGATTTAAGTGAACAAATTATTTACCTCGTTATTTTTAAGGAAAACTTTCAGTGGTCTAATTTTTTTTTCTACTTAGCTTTCACCTTTACGTTTACGAAGCTTTATGGAAAATATATTATAAAGAAATTAAAATAAGACTGTTAAGAGTGAGATTAAATTTCATATTTCATAAGAAAGGTATCTAATTAATCTATAGGTACCTTTCTTATGAAATTTTATCAGAAGTGTACATAAAATACTATAATTTTATGTACATTTATTACATTTTACTGTGTTATTTGTATTTCCATTCATTTTATTATTAATTTTGATATTTCATTTATGGAAAAATGCCATAACTGAGATTAATATAAAAATAAGATCATATAAATTAAAGTTTTTTAGCAGTAGTTAAATTTCATAAGATGATACTGATACTTATAGGTACCCTTCTCAGTTGAAATTGAAAAATCAAATTAACTTCTCCACACGTGTTTCGCAAAAGTAAAGGCCTTAAAAGCGGAGAACAATGCTTAACTCAAATAACGCAACTTAATTGTATTCTGGTTGGTCTTCCGTACTTTATAATTACAGCCCGATAATAAACACAAAATTGCATTTCTTAATTACTACGGATCTTCTGACTAGTCAATTTACAACGCGCTAAAAAAAGATCTATCTCATAAGGACACGTAGGAAACTGGATGCGGCGTTTAACTAATTTTATAATATTTTAAAAACTTAAATGTAAAAATCTATTATAATTAGAGAAATAACAAATAATTGTATTAAAAATTCATTTTTCATCGAAAAAATTTTTTTGCTTTCAGAAAATATTGTCCATATTCATAAAAAAACAACTAAAAAGCAAATAAAAAGGCATTTGAAATTAAATAAAATAATATTTTTGAGTTTTGTATTTACAATTCAGAGCTGATTTTCAGGTAGGGTGGATGCAATTAAAAAAAAAAAAACATGATTTTTGCATTCCTCAAAGCCTTGTGCTTTTAACTATTGTAATCACTAAACCCGATGCGATCGAATTTCAAGCGTTTTCATAAAATTAGTTATCGGGGGGGGTAATAAATATTAAAAAAATATTTCTACCATGACTTTAATAAAAAAAAAAAAATTTTATAATAATTTCGATCATCTGTGAATAGTTTCTGAAAGTTTCATTAGCATCCGACAATTATTTTTATTTTGCAAGATTTTCCAAATAAATGTGTGTCAAAAAAAAAAAAAAAAAAAAAAAAAAAGTGCTAAAAATTGTATATGTTATTTTACTAGTTCCGGTGATACAAAGAGAAACAAGGTTTGTTTTATTTTAATCTAAATTTAGAATGTTCTAAAAAGAAGGAAAAATTTTAAAAAATAAAATAAAAAAACTTTGGTCTTTCCTCTAAGCATTTAGGCGATAAAATTTTGTTTTCGTCAAGTTTGGCGTATTTTTCATCATGCTTGCTCTTTTTTTTAGCGATCTCATGGAGGTACCTATATGTCTATACCACAGTGCTCCTCGAACCCCCAGCTCGCTGGTCCCTCGCACATTGAAAAAAAAAAAACTACAGGTACACCACATCAGATCCGTTTGAGAAGCACTGTGTTAAAGTATATGTATGTGTATGTGTGTCCATGTTAATTCACTACATCATTTTTTTTTTTTTTTTCAATATTAAAAATGAAAGAAAATGATTTTCTACTAAACAATGCCGCAGGCTTATCAACTATATTTCCTTTATTATATTAAATTTATGACTCCTATTTATAAGGAAATAACTTTCTCTCATAAATTTAAAAAGACTTACAATATATTTTTCCTGTCGTTGATTTATGTTTCAAGACATATGTGACCTTCACCTTTTTGTTTTGTTTTTTGTTGTTTGTGTTAACAAAGATATAAGAAATTACCTTTCAAAATGTATCTTTTTTCAGGGTGTGACAAATTGGCTGATGACAAGGATCCACGAACTTTCCATACCATTATTCACGGGAAACATTTATCGATGATATGTGCACAAGGCACTGTATTCAACCAAGAGAAATGTGACTGCGACTACTTTACTTCTCCCCAAAGACCGAAAGGTGATAAGCACATTTAATCACACCTAAAATTAAATTATTCTTAAGAAAGATATTCCAATTTCCTCACAACATCCTTACATGATTTAATCAATAACAAACTTTTAAGTTAAAGTTATCTAAGCTAACTCCCACAGAAGGATTGACAGTTAAAAAATGTAAGTCCTTGTTAGAACATCGAGTATAACCAGCGATTCGTGTATTAATATTGATATGCAATATAAAAGGTGTGCAGGTAGCGTGACGGAAATTGAAATCGGTGAGTCAGTTGCATTCATGTTCGCTTGAGAAATGGATGAGTCCGAAATCCCCCTTGACTCACAGCTATGGGTTAAATAACAGGTCAGACTGGGCTGTTTGGTGGCAACCAGTATTAGAGAAGTAAAATCCGAATTCCAAACAGTTCAGAAGGCAACAGAAAATAACTCCTCTATCTTTTCCAAGAATGCATGACATTTCACAGATAATAAAGAAAAGCAATCTGTAGAGATTGTATATGCATTTTAAAAATATATATATAATTGTCAATATGCCTAATGACGTAATCGGCACGGAATCGGCGAATCAAAAAGTTCGAATTCCGGTTGATGCTATTTCTATTTATTTTGTACTAATGCCCTTGACTCCACTTCTCCCTATGTTATCTCCGCTTAGTTTAAATCTTGTGAAAACATCTCATCACTGGCATATCACAAATAGCACAGTATTTGTATTTTAAAATTTCTGATACAATTTATTATAAATCAATAAATAATGGTAACAAAATCGAGGCTGAGGTTACGTTGGTTTTATTAAAAACATTGTTTTTTTTATTTTCTGTTGGGATTCGTGATATAAATGGTTTTTCAAAGCGATGATTTAACATATGTCCTCCACTTTGTAACAACTTTGTATAATACAAAATTATACTACAGAGTTAAGTTAGTTTGTAGTGGACCATTATGTTGACTAATGGCTTTCCTTCGCAATATCACATCGACGGTCACCATTAATGTCGAGGACCAGGGGGGTGAAGATGTAAAGAAAACACGTGCGTTTATATTTCCTGCTAAAAAGGCCGGCTACAATAAAATGTTGGACTTGGATTAAGTCCAACTGAAGATAAGGAAGACAAACAAACAAGACCGATATATATAAACAAATACATGTATTAAACAAAACATTTACAAAGCACATAGACAGTTAACATTGTGTTTGTGTGTGTGAACGTTCGTATGTGTGTTCGTAGTGAATGTTCGTACTTACGTCTATATTGGTAATGTTCTTTAACGTCTGACCGCAAGGTCAAGACGATAATTCTCTGGGACTACATTTTGCAGCAAGAATAGAGAAGAAATAGAGGAAGGGGCAAACTCGTGTTTGTTTTTATAGATAACATAATCACGTGACAGGATCACAGCGCTTTGGCGGGAAATTTGACTTAGTCACGCGCTGGAAAAATATATTGTGCGTGGGTGGATTGCAGCGCCCACTTGTGTGCTTATTGACCAATTAGAAGCTGGTATTTCCTAAAAAAATACTTACTAAGCTAAGAAGGCTCTTGGGATCCGATTCTCCCAAAAGTGCACAAAATCTACGATACGAAAATATAGCGATTTCAAAATTGTCGCATAAGATAGCAGCGTTGATTTCTATCCAATGAATGATTGTTATTGAAATTTGAATTTGTGTAGGTATGTATGTATGTGTGTGATGATGATCATCATCACAAGGTATTTGTTTATTTCTTGGCTTTGTCAAAGTAAAATTATAGCGGTATTGTTCAGGTTTCTCCAGTTTAAAAAAAAATTATTTAGAGGCCATAAGGTAAATTATATTCCCTTTCCAAACTACCAATCAATACCAAATTGCAAGTACACCCTGATTGAGTTGTATAACTAATATTGGAAGGAAAGATTTCTTCCAATATTAATTATGCAATATTTCCTCCTTCGATAATTGGCTTAAGAAGATCTATGCTTCGTTATACACTAATAAAATTGCAACACAAGTGTTTCTATTTAATCAAGATTAAACGTACTGACAATATAAATGTATTACAATAAATAATCCCATATACTGATCAAAATGTTCACAGATTCCAAAATAAGACAGGAGACCCAATATTATTACACTAGATATCTATTGTATAATGAAATGTGTTCGTTTATTACCGATGTATTATCAGACGTGGCGCTATTCGGTTTTATAAGTAGTTGTAACCTTACTGCTTCCTAAAATGTAAATAAAGCATTGCGAGACAGATATCCCACTACAGATTCGCGATACCTAATGTTTAAAACGAAGTTTTAAAAATGAAAATTTTTTCTTGAAGCTCTTATTTTAGTGTTAATTTTAAGCTGAGAGATTAAATTTAATATTTCCAATAACCAAAATACTTTGCAGTATTTCAAAACTAATTTAAATTGATTGAAAAAGTATTCGTTTTGAAATTGCTGTTTTTTTTTTATTTTAGCGTCATAAAAATGCTACATGTCAAATAAAAAAAAATGCTACATGTCATCAGAATGTAATTCTCTTTATGAAAAAATCTTCCAATAATAAAATATACTTTTCTGAAACTTTATTTGAGGAATATTAGCTGATATAAAGTATAATTAATCTGATCTGAAACAAATATTATTTACTTTAAGTTTAAAAGACAGCTTAATGACAGATTGATGTTTATCTTATCTCCAGAGTCTTTATCCGTAAAAAAATAATTGAAAAATAACGTGAGCGCCTTTTATATATAATTTTTAAGTAGTCATTAAATTTAAAAATTTAGGAAAATATTCTCCGTAATCTAATGTTTTATTGAATTTTAGGTACTTTGGCTTTAAATTTACTATAGTTATCGCTCTTTTTGCTGATAATGCCGTGTATTGTCGCCCGTATCTACAAAAATCGGGACGCTTATACACATACAAAAACAATTCAAAATTATTTTTTAAAAAAAACTGGGATACTGTAATAAATTTTTCGATTTATTTTTAGTAAATATAGTTTTAATTAATAACAATATTCCCTAACCTTTATACCATTGAAACTGAATTTTTTAAAGATTTAAAATCTTTATAAATTTTTTTTTTTTAAATATTCTATTTAAAAACTGAAAACAAATTTTGTAAAAAATAATTATTTATCGAAAAAAAATGTTTTCTCAAGACAATAGTATCCTTAATATATCAATCATAAAAGCAATTAAAAGCTTTTCTAATTAAATAACGTCTTAGCATTATTACAGTTTTTTATTTTTATTTTACGATTCAGAGCAGATTTTCGGCAAGACGGGGACCGATTTTACAAAAGAAAAAATGAAAAAAAAAAAAGAAAAATATTGAAGATTTAAATTCTCCAAGGATTTCTACTTTTAACTAATATAGTCACTAAAAATTATTTTGTTGAAATTCTCGAGTTTTCATAAAGTTGGGGGTGTAACACATGTAAAAAATAAAATATTTTACCAAGATTTTCGAAGAAGAGACATTTCTAAAATAATTTTATTAATTCCTGAAAGATTTATTAAAATCCGGCAATTATTTGAATTTTGCAAGAATTTCCAAATCAATGTGTCTTTCACCGCTAAAATTTGCTATTCTAATTTATAGTCCATCCGTTGACGCCAGAAAAACAAAATTTGTAACCAAAATTTCGAATGTTCTAAGGATTAAAAATATAATTAAATAATAAAAAAAGGTTTTGACACTAAAACCTAGTTTTTAACAAGCTTGGGACATTCTTACATCACAGTGTATGGCCTTTTTTCAACGATTTTGTACACTACATGTTTTTTCTCTTCGATTAAAAGAGTACCGTTGCATTATAATAGAATTATTTCCCTTCGGTGTTAAATAGAGACCTGCACTCTCACATGCATATGAATGTATAGATGACGAATACTATCCTCCTGTATCAATACCTCTTGCAGCTGTCGAGGCAGTGCAGAAAGTGTTATGTCACTTCATTCCGTGATGCCAGAAATTTGTCCTGCACGACGTAGGTAAATACATTCAGTAAGATGTGTGTGTGTGTTTGTGTGTGTGTGTGTGCGTGCGCGCGCCAATTAGTTTATTCAAGGTAACTGAAAAATACGGCTGATAATTCATAGATACCGTGCATATTTGAGATCGCTTTCCACAACTTAAGACATGCGTTCGCAAAATAAAGTGCTTTAGTTATTTAAGCGGATTTAGCAAATTAAACGAAGTTCGAACGATTCGCGCCCCCATAAAGTGACAGTGACACATATTTTGTGTCGATTAAGTTTAATGATAGACTTTTCCAAATTATGAATAATCCTTCTCAGACAAGTATGAAATTCATTAGAAATTGTCCGAAGTTTACTTCGGAATAAAAGTACAAGAAATATGGCCCAAGATTTCAATTTGTTCTACGAAACTCGCCAATTTCCTCTATCTACCTTAATAATGGCAAATCAAAACTTTGGACCATATTTCGTGTTATTTTTTTTTTCCGAAATTAACTTCGATCAATTTCTGATTGAATTTCCTCTTTGTCTGAGAAAGATTATTCATAATTTGGAAAAGTCGACCACGAAAATTAATCTGTCGTTTTTAATAGTATTTGCTATGTATTTATATATAAATTAAATTCTTTTTTAATACTTAATTTCTTATTACTATTTTCCAGAATGCCATAAAAAACCAGACTTTCAGAAGAATACTATGTTCACTGTTAATGTTCATGGCGAAGAAACAAAAATGGAATGTGCTCCTGGCACTGTCTACATACCAGATTTGTGCGACTGTGGCTATTTGGATGCACCAGTGAAAACCAAAGGTGATTCTTCCTTTTAGGTCAATAACTACTGATTTTTAAACGATATAGACAGACGCTTTTGGTAAGTTGTCATATTATCGAATTTTATTGATCCCGGCTTAAAACTTTAGTTTTCAAGAAGAAACAGAACTATAACGTGCTGTATTTTCAAAACCTACAAATGTAAATGTAAAGATGTCTCAAGATTAATTTGTACCGATCTAAAAAAAAAAATAGTTTTCGTTGATGACTTCAGATAATTGCTTGATGGTTAAAGTTTGAATACAAAGTGGACGACGTGTTACGGGTCGTATGCTGAGTGAGGTGTATCAGAAGGTAAATTTTTATAGGGTGAAAGTTACACGTGTTTGCAATTTGGATTATTCCACAACAAATAGATTACAAAAAGAAAATAAGGACAATTGCATAGCAAGAAATGACTGAACAACGTGATTAGAGATTAACAATAAAGAGATTTTATATACAATAAATACACGTGCAAAGATAAACAGAATTTTGTTGGTTTGGTAATTGAGATAATCTTGTGAGTAATGTTCGTGCAGAATTGTGGTAAATGCTAATGCTTTTGGCTTGTTATTAAAATTAAAAAAATGTATTGTTCAACTGTTAGTGTGTGTGTCCGTGTGTTATTTATGAGTCAGAATTAAAGTTGTTAAGAGTTGTTTGCCTTCAACTGATAGGCTTAATTGATGAATGTACAATTACTTTGACATAGTGAAAATGTTCACTCTTTAAGTCAAATGTAGGTGATGAATATCCACGCGGGCAATGGTTATTTGAATGCTGCGTTGAGTTTGTTGAGAAACTGTAAGTGGTTGCGAGTCAGTAAATTGAACATTTGTATGGATCTCTGGAAAGTTGATGACTGACGATAATTATTGCATAAAAATACAATTCTGACACAAGGCCGATAAAGGGGAGGGGTTGAGGCTGGTCTTCACTAACTATCTTATACCTAGCTAATCCGATTCACGACCCATTCACTCATTACAATTTGCCATTCACCACAAAAACTCGCCCATCACCAATCAATCCTCCATACACCATAATACCGCATCATCTCAAGGGGGGACCTACAAAACGCGCCCTAAGCCATAAAAATTTAATGATAATAAATACTTAAAATTCTATGATGAAAAATGAGAGGGGAGTAAATGAACTCCAAAACAAACTAAACATAGACACAAAGTAAACTAAACATAACTGATGCTAGTAGGGCCCGTCCCACCCTCCAAATGAGAGGCCGCTGTATTCTGCCCATTGGACAAAATCAAGAAGCTCTCTCGCTAAGGGAGTGGGAAAAGTGAAAATATAGAAGGATATGGGAAATTAAAAGCTGATCCAGTCGAGATCAAAAGGGGCCAAAACAAACTGGGGAGGTTGGGAATATTGACTTGGATCATAACCAAAGAGGGTGCCGGGAACAGGCCAGGAACATTTACTCACATTAACTAGGTACACAAAGCTTGTCTAACCTAACCAAGGGGAGGGCTCACAGGAAACCACCCCGATGTGACGTAAGCTGACCTAAAAGAGAAAATCACACGAACCAGGCTCTCCTCAATCACCCACCTTTCGTTGAAAACTGTCGAATGCAGGCGTTTTCTATCAGTTCTAATCTTCATCTTGAGCTGATGCTCAAAGAATCGGGTAAGATCGTGATAAGAAAGACGGATGCCTCGCAAGACTTCCTCCTGTCACGTCGTCCAAATCACCATTCGGGCCGTGGCTAGCAGCGTCGGAAACACCATTCGTTTCACCCCGGAATACGGGGGCGACACATTGTCACACGCGCATGCGCGATCAATGAGCACTAGCTTTTCGTGAGCCTACGTGACGCCATAAGAGGCAAACCCGGGGACAATGGTAGAAGGGGTGCGAAGCCGTTTCTTCTAAACCAATGTCACACCGTTCACAGTCTGGCAAATCCGCCAGCCCCATATGAAAACCTTGTCATTGAGAGGAAGCCGATTCCAAGCCAATCGCCAGGTAAGCGAAAACTCAGGGTTACTGAAATAATCCGCCGCTTGCGACCCCCTCCACTAGAAGACGATAGAAGACCTTCCTAGGCCGAGAAAGGACACTGGACCGAGGAGCAGCCAACAAGACAAACCGGCACTCGCGAAGGAAATCCGATCGATCCCGGGGTTTACGATGGCGCTCAACCCGCGAGATGGGGAGACTGATAGTAAGAAAAGGGAACGCGTCCCTAAAATTCCGCGCCATAATCGAATCTCCTGTCAATGCGCGGTGTAGGAAAGCCAACCTCGAGGCGAGTTTGTGGCTCACCAAGTGTGGCATTCCCAACGCCCCCATGACAGGGACGTTGTGCACAGACTCGTCTGTCGACCCGATTCCCGCGTCCCTTCCATAAAATGGAGGATAGCGAGCGCTCAAGCGGCTTTCTATGGTCGTCACAGAGAAGAAGTACGGACAATCAATAAAGGACAATTGGGAAAACGTAAGTGGCACACGTCTCCGCCCTGCCCTTTACGGACAACCTCCGTCGACGCCAATTCTGACCGGCTGCGTCGATTTTTGCTCATACTTCAGACCAATTTTTCTCCAGCTGGAGGTTGGGTCCAAACTATACTCCAAAAATGCGGACAGGATCGTCCGTCCAACCGAAGGGCTCCGGAAGATCGACCTCTTTCCAGGCACCTAACCGCAAGCCGGACGATTTGTCGCGGTTAATCTTGGTCCCTGTCACATTTTCGTACCGATCAAGCGCCTTCAGTACCGCCTCAATGTCGCTGCGGGACGACAGGAAAGCAGATACGTCATCGGCGTACGCGGAAACCCTGGCTCGAGCCCCTCCAGGAACGCCGGACTACACACCCTGTCCCTCAGCCGGCGAAGGAGAGGCTCCAACGCCAAAGCATAAAGTAGGGGCGACAGTGGACAACCCTAACGAACCGACCTAGACAGCGCAAAAGCGCCCGACAGCTTCCCGTTCACCTGTACCACAGCACTGGGGGAGCGATACAGGAGGCTAATCCAGCGGCAGAAGTCGGTGCGAATCCGGTGGCCTGCGGGACAGCAGCAAGGTAGCGATTGTCAATCCTATCAAATGCCTTGGACTGATCTAAATTGATCAGCGCGGCCTCATTGTCGTTTTTTACACCCCCTGAATTGAGTCATGTGTTTGTTTATATAGATTTGGGTGTTTAAAATTCGGCTCCAGGGACCTTAGGCGGGAAAAGGTTCTGTTGTGACTTTGCTACAGTTTTAACCAATAGAAGATTGAATTTTACTGAAACAAAATGTTGATTGGTTAAGACTTTGTTTTACTGAAGGAAACATTTTTCCGAAAGGGTTGAAAGGTTAATATGGAAGATTCCACAGACAAAACGCATCCTTCAGCAATGTCATAATATTTAACTCCATTCAATCCAACTCAAGAAGCCAAGCATTAGTTTGAACTTTTATCGTGATACTTTTTCTCATAAATTGAGACGTTTAGAGTTTTCTCCCTTTGAAGGGAAACAATTCTTGACTTTAAAATCGGAATAGTAGAATTTAAATTTAAAAAGCCAGCTGATGTCATCACATCGTAGGTTGTGTGATTTCAGTGTATAATTTTCCACAGTAGCCAATTTTCAAAAAAAAAGAAAATAAGTTTGTAGCGGACTTCACCACATTTATTTAACTTTAGATTAGGAAACAAAACTGACGTGGAAAAGGATAAGCAAAAGACATCATTACACATAAAATATGTATTTAACAAGACGCACTATAAAACAACGATGTGAAAAAAAGCATGCATTTAAGTAAGAAAAAGTTGAATAAAACAAGAGTTGTCTCTCTTTAACTATTATTTTTGTATTTCAAAGTTCACTGGAAGAATGTTTATGAGAGTTTCTTATAATGACTGTTCTCAGATTTTGCTGTGTAAGAAAAGATTATGTGAGTATATAATGAATGTTCAGCATATGAGTGGTGGTGTGAGTGAGAAGGTTGGCGCATGATTTCAACTGTCGTGGATTCGTTTGGCAGCTGAATTCTCACTAATTAGCTAAGAAAAATTCTTGCTTATATAAGTGACCATAGGCTCCAGACCGCAGCGCAGGAAAAGTTACTCTTCACGTGCAGGCGATCTGATTCGTTGGCATTGACCAATCAGGGAGCGAGTTTTGGGGAGACTTAAGAAAGCTTCTGAGAGCACGAAATTGACTGCATGCAAATAGAGCGATTACAAAATTGTCACATTGCTGCGATTTGTAAATTGTCTATAATAACGTAGTGGTGATTTATTAACCAATGAATGCTTGTCGTTGTATGTGATTTGTATTTGTGTATGTATGTATCTATGTGTATGTGTTATAGATCGGCACAAGTTTATTCACAAGAACCCGTGAAAATTTCTGATATTTAATGGTTGAATGAGCTCTTTGCCTGTTTCACGACTATAAAATACGCGTGGAAATTTCCCTATTGTCGATAAACAAATATTTAAAGTTGTTAAAAATGATCACGAGGAAAAACGGAAAAGACACATCAGAGTCGCTATTTAGTTCCAGTGAGAAAAAGAAACTGTAACCAAAAATTGCAGTAACAGTCAAGTCATTATTTAAAGAAGTAAGTGGGTACAAATTTTAAAAAAATGGTGAATATAAATTTGAGTCACAAAGCACGAAAAAATCTTTAGTGGTTGAAAAGTTAAGGTCAGTCAAAAATTGCCGATTTATTGAATATTTCTCTTAAATGTCTGTTAAAATATACAGAAAATAAATTTGCTATTACAGAGGTAACATAGAAACTCGCCACTTTAAAAAAAAATAGATAACTGATCAAGACACCATAAATAGTTTTATCTACTTTTTCAGGCTCTATCTTAATGAGGACAAAGAAAAATATCCAAAAATAGCGTAAATTGATTAAATTCAGGCTATACGCAGATGGACTGAAATGCTTATAGGCTGGCTATGTAGGGGTTGTGCTAGAGCTGTGAAATCTTGCATGCATTAATTTTAACTTTTATTTATTACTGAATTGGCTATTTCCAGGTATACTGATATTTGATTGTTCAAAGAAGACTTCAAATGTAACTAGTAGCGACTTCTCTTGAAAATGGATAAAATTTGACATCGTCGTGTTATCAGGTACCTGCAGAAAAAGAGTTTAGACCCGAAATATATTCATGGTGAGATGGTTGTTACATTAGGGGATGACGCTCCAACTTTATCACGTCTGTAAAAGTGGGCAGCTGAATTTAGAAATGGGGGGAATCTTGAAGATTACCTAAGATCTGGACGTTTTGCAATCTGCCACCATCAAGAAAAACTGATTGTTTTCACTACATGGCGATGGATGACAGTCGATTGACTATAAATGAAATCGCCTATGATATTAACATATCCCGTGAGAGTGTTGAGAATATTCCGCAAAATGAACTTGGCATGACGGAGGTTTCTGCTTGGTGGTTGCCACGTCTTCTGACACCTGATCAAAAGCGTATCAGGCTGATCCTATCACGCGAAAATCTGACATTCTTTGAGGCAGATCCAGCTGGTTTCTTTGAACATTTCCAAACCCAGGATGAGTGTTGAGTTCATCACTTTGAGCCAAAGACAAAGAGACAATTGATGCAGTAGAAACACTCCTCCTCACCTGCTCCAAAGAAGGCCAAGATCGTTTCATTTACAAAGAAGGTGGTGGTCTCAGTATTTTGGGGCATAAATGGTATTGTATTTATTGACTATCTTCAAAAGGTCAACACTCTTAATGCAGAGTAATGAGTAATATGACAATTTGCAGAGACAGTTCGGAAAGACTATCAAGACCAAGCATCCAGGAAAACTGATGAAAGTAGTTTTGTTTCATCAGGATAATGCTCCAGCAAACAAGTCCTTGGCTTCAGTGTTTGCTGTGCGTGACTGTGGCTTTGAACTGGTTGTTTGCCTTCCATATTCACCTAATTTGGTCCCATCTGACTACCATGTCTTCTTTAAACAATCAGATATCAGTTTACCAGAAAAGATATAATATATATTAGTAAGAAACCTTTAAATTAATGCATGCAAGATTTCAGAGCTCTCGCATTACTCCTTCATAATCAGCCTATAAATACCACAGCGCTCCCCGCCACCAAGTTCGCTGGTCCCTCACGCATTGAAAAAAAAAACTGCCAGTACGCCACATCAAATCCGTTTAAGAAGCACTGTGTTAAAGTATATGAGTGTTTGTACATGTGTGCATATTAATTCACTACATCATTTTTTTTATTTTCAGTATTGAAAACGAAAAAAAAAACAATGGTTTTTCGATAAATACATCCTACACTCCACACCAATACAGAGCTACAACTAACTTACAAAATACACTGATAACAGAATGGATCCTCTGTTTCAGTCTTCCTGAAATCGCTTATCTCATCCGGCGATAGGGCACGAGTCTTCCACGGTAATATGGTGATATTCTCTGGTTCAGGTGAGAAGCGGCAACCGACGTTGTGGTTTCAATAATGATACACTTGCTGGTCAACGATTATGAAACCACTTCGAATGTAGTATACGATGTACGTTAACTGATGGGTTGAACGGAAACAGGTGTGAATTGGGATGATGTAATTTGATACAATGTTCATCTTCCTTGGGTGGTTATTATCTTTGTCAGTAAACAGTTGTCCCGTACTTACAAACCGATACGTACTCGTAGTTTTCACGTGTAACTAATGCCTGTACAGAATTTATATATCCCTGGTATAAGCTTGGCCGAGGTTGTTTTAAAGAGTTACCATATTTCTGGTCCCAGCAATCATTTCACTGTCACATTGTGTAAAATTCTATGGCAGCCACAACTACACTATCTCTTTACTTATTAGCCATATTTACTGTTGTGGTGTCCCCCCTTCAAAGAGTCTATGTTAGACTTTTTTTTAGTAGGAGAAAAGTTTCGAGGAACAGTGAACCATGAATAGATTGAGCGCTAGTTCATTTGATATATTCTCATTAGTCGTGTTATACTCTTCTGGTGTACTTAGTGTTTAATATACAATATATCTGCAAACCTGGTTTTTGTTATTACTTAACCATTTACTTGGTTAAAACACTTACATCAAACAGCCGAATCTATTTCTACAAGGGAGAGGGCTAATCTTTACAGTGTACGGATTTGCCTAATTTTTTGGAGGCTTTGGGAAAAAAATCCTCGATCATATTGTAATGACGAAAGTGAAATTTAATCTTCGTGTTTTTCTATTCTCTATGAAAAATTAACCTACCAAGATTACCAATAGTATTGGAACCTTGAAATTACTCTATAATAATCTGTCTGCTTTTTATTTATTTATTTTTCACAGTATGTAACAAGAAAGCAGATCCATTAAACAGGGCATTGTACAGCGTTATGGTGGATGGCATCAACCAAAAGATGGTATGCGCTCCAGGAACTATCTACAATGCGAAAAAGTGCAAATGCGTCTATTTGATTCCGCCCCGAATGATAAGAAGAATTTAAGCCATTCGGTAATCCTGATTTAGGTTCTCTATTTATTGCGTATATCAAATGCGAGCTTCATTAAAAAAAAAAAATACTGCTAAAACATGGGATTCTATTTTTTTAGTATTGAATAGATGACATTCATTACAACAATGAATAGATGACATTCATTACAATAGTATTGAATAGATGACATTCATTACAATAGTATTGAATAGATGACATTCATTACAATAGTATTGAATAGATGACATTCACAATAGTATTGAATAGATGACATTCATTACAACAATGCAATTCAGTACAAAACTTTCTCTGTTTACAGTTTGGAAAGTGTTTGCAAATTTCTTTACAACTATATGGTATTATTAATATATGTTGTTTTACTTAGATTGAATCAAGTCATTTCTATAAATACTTTCATAGTAATTGTTCTGATGAGCTTTCCTCTTTAAACAAATTGTACTTATAGGAACTAGTTAGGAATTCATAGAGACTTTGAGACATTATGGTGGCTATAGTAAGAATGGTAAAGATAAGAATGTGTTGTTTGGGTGTAAGGAATACTGTGGTATGTTTGGGTCAATAATTGTGGCTAGCTAAGTTTAAGATTGAAGAGCAGCTTTTCCATATTCCCCCTTTTGGCCTTGTGCCACGTTTTTGTATTTTCAAAATAGATATCGCTTTCCTCTTTAGTACCTCGACTTTACGAATTTAAACGCAGTACTAGATTGGCAGTTAGGTTTCATCCTTTTACAGTGGAAATTGCTATATGTAAACAGAAGTTCTATGCTAACAGTTTTTTTTCTCACACTTCTCGCTTGTGAAAATCTTTTCCAGCTTCTTGCTTTGATCTTTGATCTTCAAAAATTCAAATGCAATGTCAATCGTCATCTTCTGTCTCCTTATTTTTCTTCTGATTGTCCTCTCTCTTTTCATTGTTTTTTTAAAAAATATCAGCTTCATTCACACTCAGTAACACCTTGCATCTTAGTGGCCTTATCGCCTTGAAAAGGGTTAAAAAAAGTTCTGGTACAAAGTCACATACTGAATTCCTCACTGGGGATGGAATTCAATAATAATAGCTTGTAATAGTTTAAAGTATACTTTAAACTATTCTGAGATTATGTACAAAGTGACAGTTGAGAGAGAGTGTGTACTGGAAGAACTATCATGTATTTTAGTCAGACATTCTACTTCTTCAAAATAATGAAAAATCAATAATGAAACCTGAAAGGTCGATGTATTGTTATTTACTTCGCTTTGTTTATTTTAGCAAAACATCCCAAGTAGACTATGAGACAGACTTGCTAACCATCGCTCCATAGTGAGGATTCCCAGGTCGCTCTCTCTATGCAAGCTGATTTACTTAGTTTCGTTATCGTGAATGTCAAATTCAAAGAGATAGTTTGGTTCTACAAGCAGTAACTACTCTCCAGCTATTTCTCACGCAGAGATCAAGAACTCTGTTTTCTTTTTTAATGTTTGGTAAAGCAACTGCTTAATTTTAATGATAAAATCTTAAGAGAAATGACATTTGGTGCGTGCAGACCCATCGCTAAAGGGGTTATTGCCGCCATCCGCGTGAAAATTATGTGAATTAATTTTAGTGTGTACATTTTTATTCATAGCACTCATCTGCCTTTAAAATCTGATCACTCACTATTCAAAATCATTCTTAACGTGAACAATTTTAATTAATTCCGTTTAAAATCTAAATGTATTTGTGGTAGCAAAACTAACATAGCGATTTTGTATTCTGTTACAATGGATGACTGAATTCGGAGTAGGTAAAATTTATTTTTGTACTATATTTGACATCAATAAGATATCCAATTTTTAATGTTACTTATAAGCTGGTCGTACATTTTACTAAGATCGATTTGAGAAACTGAATTCAAATTCAATGTTTAATAATTTATTTTAACTTTGATATTTCAAAAACAGTTTAAAAACGATTGACTGTTTTAAACCACTATTTTTTAAAGAAATATCTGACTTGTTAGAATTTATGTTTGTCTTTCTCGCTTACATAATAACAAATAATTTATGCAATCCGTGGATATGCTGATCAGGATTTATTTATACGTCAAAAGTCTTCTTTGATTCTTGTAATTGCGTAAATAGTGACACAATAAATACTGACAGGTGGCAGTGGAGATTAAACAATAAACACAATTCTATTTTATCGACGGTTACATTCGAATCAAATGATGTGTGGCTAGTATAACGGATATCAGTGTGGAAAGTGAAATCGGTGAACCGAGTTCAAATTCCAGCCGAGTCTAAATGCCTTTTCGTAAAGACACACAATCCGTCTAGGTTAAATAGTAAAGTAAATTGGAATTTCTAGCCTTAAGTGGCAATTCTAAGAGAAGAAAAATTTTGAATTCTAAACCGTGGAGAACGTAATGGAAAACCATTCCACTGTCTTTCCTCCCAAAAACACTCACAGATAACAACGGAAACATGTGGGATGTCTACAATATGCCATACACAGACTAACTTTTCTCTCTCTCTCTCTCTCTCTCTCTCTCTCTCTCTCTCTCTCTTCTCTCTCTTTCTCTCTCTCTCTCTCTCTCAGCTTGATGTAATAACAAAATAAATATTTATGTTGAAAGCGAAGAATATTCGAGGATTAAATAGAAATCATCACATTTTATCTCTAAGTTTGTTTAGCAAGTTACCGGATGTTGAAACCTAAAAAGAATGTTCTGGTCAGAAATGAATACAAGATTTATTGACAGAATAGAGCTATTATATGCATATAATAAATGTCACTGACAAACTATGATTTATCACAAAATATGTCTTATCACAAGTAATAGACAAAACAGAGCCATTACTTAAAGGGCGACTGACAAACCTACTAACGCCCTAGTTAGTAGGTTTGTCAGTCGCTCTTGTGTGTATAAAATAACAGTAGGTCGTAGAAATAAACAGTTGTTCAAAATTTTCGCTTTTAAATTCTATTGTGTTTAAGAAATTTCTCTTTCATTCTTATAACTTTTGTTATAAAAGACAAAATAAGCATTTGAAAATTACGTGCATTATTGATTTTAATGTGACTTTCTTTGTTATGTTTCAGTGCACAACAATTTTGACAAGTTGCAAGAAGGTTTTTACTGAATCTAAATGTTTATAACAAAGATGAAAATAAAATATATACTGTTCCTATTATACACGTGGCAGCAGAATGCGTGTAGTGCATTCGATCAACACATTTGTCCTAGAGACTTTTGGCTTCTGTCCAACATAATCTTAACTAAATGAAGGATGAAAATTCAATGCTGTGTAATACTGAATATCTCATTAAATGTTCATTAGGTTTTTCAAATAAAGTGATTAAAATATTAATCTTTATTTGTTTGTTTATTTTATTTTCACGTCCCGATTCTTTTATTATTTATTTAAAAGTTACATATGTATCTACAAGCGTTGATTGCGCAACATATGTGTCCTTCTCAGACTTCAAGAGACGATTATCTATCAACGCATAATAATTTAATTATTTTTTAAACTTTCACGATAGAAAGTAAAGTTTATTCTTCAGAAGTAATTTATTTGTCTTAGAATTAAAAAAAAATATTTGTAACCAGTTTGACACTAGTTTGTAAAACTGCATAACGAGTTTTCCGAAATGGTGATTAACATTTGAATATTACTTCCACTATAATCAAATCAATCACTATCGTATGTCACGCCATATATTTTTCGTTGAATACCTGCTTTTCTGTCTAATTTCTGATTAATTGCATCTTAAATAATGAAAAAGATAAGTTGCTCTATGAAATATGAATTTAAAATCGTTATTTTATTTATTTATTTTTTAAATTATTATTTTTTTATTTTTTGCATATCAGCAATCTCTTATCATAACTCATGGAAGATATAAAATGGAGAACTTGTTTTCGGGCGTGTTCTTTTGTATTATTAATGATTTAAGAAAACAACGAAACTCCAAATGTGAATCAACAAGTATACATTGAAATAACATCCAAAAACAAAATATACAATAATTTGTATTCAATGTATAGATTAAGGGAAAAGAAGTTGCTTCCTTTTACCGTATTTTGATTTGCAATTGATTGTTCGAAAGAAAGTTCTCTTTAGAGCGAAATGTTCATGAATCAATGTTAGAACAAGTCTGCTGTTAGAATAGATAACACAAGATAACACAAGAATACGAGTGATCAGAAAGTGTGTTGTTTTAGAGAAATCAACAGAATCATGGTTGATTGAACTTGGCTGAGTCACAGAGAGATATGTATATATGTATTACAAAATTCTGTGTGCGTTTGAAATGTTGTGAGTAAATTCATAGGTTCGTGTTGACAGGCGAAATTTGCTGGACTTTACTGGCGGCTTGTCAAAAAATCGCCTCTTTTAAAGCTACAGATAGGCTCCCAGCGAAACCGCGGGAAAAGTTGATTTTGCACTAAAATATGTGATTGGTTAAAATTTGACCAATCGCTAAATTTGTACTAACGAAACAAGTAAGCAAGTTCAAAACCAAAAACTTCAAAGCAACGACTGCGATGGCTAAATTGTCCTATAGAAAGGCAGTATTGATTTATTAGCCAATCGCAGACGAATAAAATGTGGGCTTGGAAAAACATAGCAGTCGCTACAAAAGAAGTGCAGAACCGGTTGAGTTCCTTGTTCCTTGAAAACAAACCCGGAGTAAACATAAATAATAAAAAATCTTTTTAAAAAGTCTGATTTAAATCACGAGAAAAAAACTCCCGGAAGCGGAATGGAAGTCTTGATTTACTGATATTGTTGAGAGATGTTAAAAACTATTCATGTACTTGATGGAAAAAGAAGATAAGTTAAAGAATAGCGAATAAATAGATTTGTTGGCTGTTTAAGACGTCGTCGTGATAACGACTTGATAAAAACGCGTGCAAACTTCATACACAGGTCGGGACAGCTTGAAGAACGCTGGGTAAAAGATAAATATCTGGCTGTGAGTTGTTCACAGTAGAAGTGATAAGTTCCGATATATCTTTATAGACTATAAAACAGATCCATTAGAAGGCATGGTGAAAACTAATGGGTTGTGGAGTCATAAATAATTTTTGTTTCTGTTTAACAACTTCATTCTTCAAAAATTAAATTGCAATTGCATTTTATTCAATTATATATTCACCATTATTCGCAATGACATGCTGCCACTTATCAAGCAGAGCTTTGATACATTATGTAAAATTCTACAGGTTTTGATGTAAAAAAAGTTTTCAACAAACTCTTGAATCTGGTTTTCAATGGAGAAAGTTTCCGCCATCAGTCGTTTTGCAGTGATAGAAAAAGATAATAATCGCTTGGTGCAAGATCAGGAGAATAGGGTGGATGGGACAGAACAAACTAACCAAGTTCCAAATTGTTCTCCTTGTGTTATTCTTTTGTATGAGGCGTTGCGTTGACATAGGGGAGAACAACATTTTTCTTATTGACAAGGCGCTGTTCGACTAAACTTTTATAGAAACCTTGTAGTTGCTGGACGTATTCGAATACATATAGGTATAAATGTGCATTTAGTGTGGGGTTTTTTTTGCGTTTTAAGAACTGTAAATAACACATACGCACAATTTTATCATTCTTCCACGAAGCCCAACTTTTGTGTTCGGTTGTGGATGTTTGTTTTTATCAATCCACTGCCATTTGTGTTAAATATTGTCGTGTGTAACCCATTTTTAATCATTTGTTATGATATATTTACGGAACGGTTAGTTAGGATGATACGTTCATCATTACAGTTGGTTCCCAAGACGGAAATTAATTAAGATTCAACTCAATATATATGATTAAATATTAAATGACAAGTAGGAAAATCATTATAAATGTATCATGTTTTGCTATTTAATTTAGTAGAGGCGAAATAATGCGGAGTTTTTTTTTTTACGTTTGTCGTGTAGACGACACTTATATGTCTTATGACATATGTGTGTATGTTTTAGTTTTTGAAATATTAATGTGTTTAAGTATGCATTGAAAAATCATGTCTTATTGCAATTGCATTTTCATTTTGATTCCTGGATTTGTCATATGTATGATATAATCGGTGAATTTAAATCCCCTCTACTGACATAAATGATAAATCGAAAACTTGAAATTATACACTGTGATTTATTCGGTTCAGTGTAACTAACGCTTATAAATGACTCAAAAATGCTATAACATTTTTCGATGAAACTCATCATTGTCTATTTTCTGAAAGAAAAGCGAGGCAGTATCTGCCACAGAAAAACCTTTGTTTAACATGGTATTCTACGTTTCAATAAAATAAAATTAAGAAGAATGTTTTTCAGCCAATGAAAACTTTAAAAAGAAATGAATTAAACATATCTATTTAAACCACTTTTATGGAAACCGATCTTATAAGCAGGACACTTAATGTCATAGATAAACACTGTTAGTCAATCTGTCTAAACAACAGGCCTCGGGTGCCAGCACATGAGGGGTGACACAATGTCACCCTCAACAAAAATTTTCAAACAGGCTAAGGTGCCAAAAATAGTCTGAAAACAGTGGTGGAGACACAGGGTTTCGCAGGCGGGTATATGACCTGCCAGAAATAATTTATGACCCTCCCCCCCACCAGTTTTGTCCCCCCGTCAGAAATTTTCTAATAAATTGTCGGGAAATTTGTGAGTAGGAAAAATAGCAATGTTTTCAGCTTTCATGTGTTTCAGTTGCTACAATCTTGGTTACTAACAAGAGACATTGTTGTAACATTTTATCGGATGGTATGGTGTTTTAACTCTGCATCATTAATAACAACAAAGTGAAATACGAAGCCAAAAGTGCAACAATTTCAGTCTTGCCTGTGTATCAATTCGCTGAGATGCAATTTTCCATTGAGTGAGTGATATACTTTTGAATATATCTACTAGTGTTGGGACGATTAATCAGAATCGGAATTGAGAATCGGAAAAATCGGAACTTTTTGGGTTATCGGAAACGGTATCGAAATCGGAAAAATTTGTGCCTATTTTCCGATTCCAAAAACGATTCTTTTAAATTTTTAACTTAATTTTCCATTATTGGTACTAATGAAAAATATTTATTGTTTTTAAATCATCACTAAAACTAAAATCATAATAACATCAAAATACGATGTAAATTTATTTTTCTTGTATAAAGAAAAACAAAAAAATAAACTTTGCATAAATTCTCTAGGTAACCTTTAAAAGAATGCAGTTGATTTACATTGTTCCGAAAAATGCTTAAAAATTAATTAAATTTTTGTCAAGAAAAATACTTTCAAATTGATAATTAAATGGTACCCAGAAAATGATGCAACGGAAAATTGGACACTGGAAAATTAGCAACAGAAAATTACGTCAACCATGAGACAGTCGAGACTGTCGGATCTGGCTGTGCTGTCCATTGAAAACGAGCTTACAAGACAGATTTTGACGATGTCATTGACCGGTTTGCCACAATGAAAACAAGAAAACATTCATTCTAAGACCATAGTATCGAATGTCATTCTTTTGTGTATTGCCGTCTTTTGTATTTAGTTGTTCTTAAAGTGAACAGTTGCATTTTAAAAATCTTTTGATTTGAACTGATTATTTTGTGGTATTGGATTTTGTCTTGGATCATACATGTAAACAGTAACGTACCGGTCAGTAGAGTAAAGTAGAGGTAGAGCATGTATGAAAATTTAGCTACAGCTAACCATTCAGCATAGAGTGAATCGGGGTCATTGGGGTGACATTTGAGCGCACCGCCCTGGGTGACGTTTACTTTAGCTACGCCGCTGTATGATAGTAAGCAAGAATTTTTTCAATTCGACATTTATTGTGCTCTTCTACTTTTTATTACTTTAAAATCAACTCAGTCTAATTTGAAAAGTACGGGTACACAATCCTATATCCGAAATCCTTGGGGACAGAAATGTTTCGGTTTTCCGACTTTTTCGCTTTTCAGAAATTCAAGCAATATTGCAGCAAAAACGTATGAATACTCACATCACGCGGGATAAAAAAGACTACAAATATTATTACAGTTTATTTATAGTGTAATATAATGAAAAATAAAATAAAGGGACAATTAAGACTATAAGTAATGAACAAATTTTATTTATTTCAGAAAAAATACCTTGTATAGCTTCAAAATAAACAGAAGCAAACGATAAACTAAAAATATATGTTGTGCTCGCGTGCCTCTCTGTCGCTCACTAAAATATACGCACGGCGCCTGTCTCTCGTAGCATAAAATAGTTTCCAAAGAAAGGGGTAAAGAAAAACTACAGACAGCAGGTATTGTAGTTTATTTACGAACTATAATAATATGGTAAATACTCTTAGAGAAGATGGTATATCAATGTCGCCATTGTCTTCAGGTTGCAGCCGTATATCTGGCGATAGGCCAGGAACAAGATTCTCAGTTGGTGGAACTATCACTACGAAAGACGGCCGTTTTCAGGAATTCTTTAAATGTCATTAATATGGGTATTGTCGCTTTAATTGAGTAAACTGCCACACCTTCTTGCTCACTGATAAATGCACATTGTTCAAGAGCACCAATTAACTGTTTACATTTCACCACATCACCTATAGGTATTTTTTAACCTTGTTCATTATGTCATCATCATCAATACCGCCTATTATATATGTATTTAACGCCATTTCAATAATTTACCCACCACTCAAAGAATGCACAAAAGGGGCATCATTGTCAATGTTCAGCAACTCTTCAATGCCAACTTCATCTAGCTTATTTACTATTTTGCCTGATAAACTTTTAGCGTAAGTTACAAGATTTGATATCATCATCTAATTTATGATACGAAATCCTACAAAATCTTGATCTTCATTTTTTGCTGTATGTAGTGTTTTTCTATTTTTCAATAGTTTATGGTCATCATTTTCAATATTAAATTTTAACTTGTCTTTCTGTTTCTTTAAATCATACATAGTGATTGTTCCGACACCATATTCCTCAGTAAGATGGCGCACAAGAGCATTGCGATAAAGCTTCTGCAAAAGTTCTACTTTTTGTGCTATTAATAACGACTTCTTTTTCGCATTGTTACCCATAAGGGTATATGCATTTCTTTTTGACATTTTCACTTTACGGTTGCTCAACCAGGAAGTGGGAGTGGTAGAAAGAAAGAAAGAAAGAAAGAAAGAAAGAAAGAAAGAAAGAAAGAAAGAAAGATGGGCGGGGAAGCTGCTGCTGCTTCTAGTTATGATTTTTCTGCAATACGTGTCCAAATGTTTTTCTGTTGAACCGGTCTCTGTCTACCTTTTTTCTTATTAATAATGTATCGATCAAGCAGAATGCATAAAAGTCATCTGGAAAGTTTTGACGTTAATTTCGAAATTTACAGAAGCCTGGGAAGATGATATGTGCTTTGGAAATATCAAGGACCTAATCCCAAAAGATCGTTATTATTTTTCCACGCTTTTTCACTTTATTCTGAACAATTCTTCGATTATCTTTCTCCAAATAATAATATCAAAATAAATTTTTCGTCAATACCATAAATATTCTTCGAAAAGCCTTTCAAATAATTTTATAAGACTTTATGTCGATACATGTTAAAAAAATTAAATTTCGTGAAAATAGACTGTTTAAAAAAAATGCACTAAACAATAATATAGATAAATGCTATTTTACAAACTTTAACTGTCTTAGTTGACCATTTAAACGATCGTAAAATTACTAGCTTGAGATGGTTGGAATTGAAGTATTCAGCCTGATAATACGGTAAACAAATAAACAACATTCTTTAAAACTATTTTAGAATCCTTCAAATCATCTTACTGATTTGATAAACTGTTTAAAGGCCTACAATAAGTTCATGAAAATTGTTAAAGTTGTACTGATCCGCATCAGTGATTATACAAAGTGGTTTATGCATACAATGTATATTTTGTTGAAAAACAAACCCCACCCCACCCCGATGATATTTGAAAACCTCTTCCTCTTTTTGCCTTTGGCTTTTTTTTTTCACGCTTCAAAGATTAGCAAAGGCAACGCATTTACAAGTTCGATTTAATAATACCGGAGACAACAACACCTCCAAAAAATCGACAATCATACCAGATCTCTTAAAACGTTCTTACGAAACAGGCTTCGACATTCAGTATTAAATTCACCAGCATCAACTCAATAAATTTGCATTTCAAAGCATTCTTCTAACTGTTTACATAAAAAAAAAACCACGGCAAAACAAACGGGCACTTGCAAAGAAAACCAATAGACAACATGCCCCCCCTCACTTAAAATTTTAATTCCTGCAACAACAACAGCAACAACAATAACAACAAAACTGGTCGCACGATGCATTGCGTACAACATTTAGAAATATACATAACAATCAGATTTCATAAGGATAACTTTTTCAGTCTGAGGGGTGGGGGAGACTATTTCTTGGATTGCGCGCCCCCTAACGATAATCACAGTCGCCATGATATTTGAAAGGCGCTTCCACTTTTTCTCTTTGACTTTTGGAGCGGAAATACGTTCCGTTAGACACGTGGCATAGACACAGAATGATGATAATGTTCATAACGCCAACTTTATTTCTTCCTTTATCCTTCTGTAACATGTATTAATTGTTTGAATTCCATACTTTGTGTCTTTTATTGAGCCTGAACTCACAAGAGTCTGCCAAATATTGTTTGCGGGACATATATTATGATAAAGTGATAATACTTTCCATTCCCGTAACAATTTCATTAGTCATTAAAATAATAAAAATAATTATAATAATATAGAAGTGCGCAAAAGTCCCGAGGTCTGGTTTCTTTTTCATTTGTTCAAACCAGAGAGTGGATAACTCGATGAAAAGACACACACACACACACACACACACACATATATATATATATATATATATATATATATATGATGAAATATACTCTTAAGGGGTGCTAAATTTATGCGATAAAGTGCTCAATATCAGAGATAGACCGTGTGTAAATATAAAAGTGAACATTGAAGTCAACACTTAGAGGCGACGGGCTGTTTCATGCTTGACGCAATCGTCAGGCCACATGATTTCATATTTATATATATATATATATATATATATATATATATATATATATATATATATATATATATATATATTGTGGATCCCGCGTGAAAAATAGGTATCCAATAAATGACAAACGCAAGTATTTAAGCTAAGAAATTAAATGTATTTACACAAAATACAAAAGGTAATGCTGTTAGTAAAATCCAGGAACACGGTTAGTAGCAAATACAGATAGATATATACAGTCTCGAAGTAGGACTTCCTTAGAGTCTACGTGCTTGTAACTGACTTCTACAAGAGGTTACTTCACTCTATCCGACTACCGACACTCACAGACGACTCCGGTACGACTCTTGTACGACTCATGTACGACTCCCCTTCTCTGCCTGACTTTGGCTATTTTATGGCAGCAGGACGAGTCCATTATATCCGAAAAGGGTGGACCCCAAAACACCCCCCTCCTTAGATCCCTTTTTGGGAGGAGTTAATATTTTTGTCTCTTGTGATTGATGATTAGTGGTTCGATGAATTTTCTTTTCCTATTTGACCTTCTCATTACTGTATTTTCCTGCGGTTTTTGTATCTCAAACGCTTCAAAGATTGTATCCATAGCGTCGTCATCTTCTACGGTTGACGAGCATGGTTCCTCAATTCGTCTTTTCTGTAGCTGGTCGATATGTCTTCTGTGTGTGAACTTTTCGCCTTTTATGGTATACATTAGATTTCCGATTCTATTGATTACTGTACCCGGCTCCCAGTACGACATACTGTTTCTAAAATTTTTGAAATAAACCCGTTCTCCAGGTTTGAATGTTCTCTTTGGCACCATCGGTGTATATTGATTTTTGCTTTTGCTCGGTAATAGTTTATCAAACACCGATTTTATTTTCCTCGCGAACATTAATTCTGCTGGGGAAAGACCCGATGGTGTGTTTGCGTTGGGTGTTATCCTATATACTTGTCGAAATTGCTGTAGAGCTTTTGTCGTTGGTATGTCCTCAGCTTGTTTTAGTGCTCTTTTCAAAGTGTCAACCTCTAACTTTTTGCAAAACGAGTTAATAGGTAGGTCCCAAACGTTGATTTTCTGCATCCAGTCGATACCTACTAAGTTTTCAGTATCTTTCATGACATAAATTATCAGTTTTTTTTTTTTTGTTTTGCCGTGAAATTTTACATTCACTATTATTTCTCCCTCAAATTTTATTCGTTTTCCTGTAACCGATTTGGCAATTTTTGAGTGTGTAACATCGTAGGTCTATCGAGTTTTTTCCATGTCTGTAAGTTGAAAAAACGAAAAAGTTGATTTACTTGTTGTTTATATTGCGATTTTCGTATATTTAAAATTACTGGGAGCATTTTACTTCTTTTTTGAAGTCAAAGAAAACAAAAATAACATTGATGACTTTATAAAACTTAAATTGTTTTAACTATCTCTCTATCTATTTCATCGTCCTTAGGACAAACATATATGAATACCTCTTGCCAATCATTTTTGTCATTTATAGTTTTACCCAGTTCTTCTTTCCTGATTATGGTATAGTCAATGTGTTGATCGATGAATGTTCTTGCTGGTTTACCTATTGATTTTCCCATTAGTTTCTCATAGTATAAGCTAATGCAAAACTTCTTTACTTCTCCGATGAAGTGAAACAGCACTCGTCTTTCACAGATAGTGTCTGTATTCTTTAAAGGTTGATTTCCATATAGTTTATGAAAAATAGTAAAAAAAAAAAAAATCTAATATATGTCTTTTTGTGGTTAAGTTAAAAGAGATTAGGAAGAATGGAGATCAAGCGCGATAACAAGGCGCACCGTAAATAAATGACGAGTGTGATACTCAGTGTGATATAAAACCAAAACACAAATTTGATGGTTTGTGCGCCCGGAGAAGAGGGTAATAAATTTCTGGGCAAGTAACTTATTTTTTCTAAAATAAATAGTTGTGGGAAAAAGATCCAATTTACAATCAATATCCATCAAATAACATGAGATGTCACAAGAAAAATGCCGGCGTATAAAAAACAAAGCAAATTTCAAGGGAGAAAGTACAATAAAATGGTTTCTTTATATAAAGAGTATTTTTATGATCTAATACCTAATAAAAGTAACTTCTTTATACGTGGGGTGCATTTTTAAAGCTGGTGTATGTTGTGTTACTGTGGTCATGGAATTTTCTCTTAGAGAGGACGATAGTCATGAATTTTCATTTTGCAGCTGTTAAAGATTTCAGTGGAAATAAATACCTTTTGCCTAAGCAGTTAAATACCTACATTGGAAGTGAATACCTTTTGCCTAAGCAGTTAAATACCTACATTGTTTTCGTTATGATTCAAACATTATACCCTTTTTTTGTTTCTTCCAATAAAGCTTTTTAAGTATTTTACATTTTATTAAATTTTGGTATAAAGTTATTCAGTTATACTCAAGTGCACGTTAATCGAAAGGGATTTGAAAAGTTCTGGAGCTGACGAAAATCCCAAATCGAAAATCCAACCACTTTTTTCAGCTACGTTCAAAAGTTCTTCATTCAGCTATCCCGCAATCCTTAAATATCGCTTTCAGGAATTGTGTTTTATTCTGAATAAAGTTGTTCTTGTCTTACTTTTTTTTAATTAACTGTGCGATTATTAGACAAATAAGTGTCTTTTTATTTTTATTTATCGTTTTTGTTGGGGAAGGGTTCTCAAAACAAATTGTTAGAAAAATGTAATGTATGCAAGCATGCACATACATTAGTAAGGTATACATTGTAAAGGCATAAATTACCTCCCAATTTATCAGGATAGAACTTTGATTTCAGAAATAATCGAACTGAACACATGAATGAATTAAAAGTTACCTCAATAATTGCATATAGACTTGGACTCGAGTCAAGCATACATATCTCAACATAGCTAGTCAAAAAGTGAACTTAATATAATTAATAAAGGTGTTGGCAAACCAAAAGGTTTTGCTATTTGAAACTTGCAGCTGAAACAAACTCGCTATCAATGGACCTACTACGAGATACACAGCACTATTATTACAGAACATTTTCGTAGATTTTGGCTACAATTATAAACAATATTATGCCAAATAAAAGTTATTATTTTAATAATTGAAGATAAATCGTCGTCGATGCAGCTAGCAACTTCCTGCAAAAGCTTTGATGACTAGAAAATAAATAAATATGACACAAAAAACACATGGACGCTATGTGTTTGCATATGTGTATCTCTATCTTGATATGTGTGTGCGTACGCGCGCAAATAGCGCGCGTGTGTGAAAGGCCATTGGATTTTGCCCATAGGGACGCAAGAATACGACCTAAGTGTAAAAGATGATAAATTATAAGCAGTGGAACTTTTCTCCGCGGCTTTAACAAGTTTCCTCTATTTTTTATTTTATTCTTAAGGAAAGAAATCGTCACTTCTTTCTTTAATTCAATATTTTTTGGCATAACAAAATAAAAAAGAAAAGGAAAACATACTGATTGATAGACACGGTATTTATTTATTTTTATTCTTATTTTAATAATAGTATCGCCTCACTCTTAGATTATGACTGTCAGTCAAACATTTCTTACGAATACGTGCGGCATAGAGTGATCAATTATCCCTTCAGGCCTTGTCGAACTTGTACCATGACTCACATAGGCTAGTCTGTCGATTTCTTTCGCTTTATAAAAGAGACAGACCAAGTCAGTGCACCTCACCGAAGACGAAGACATCTCCTGAGTCAAACCAGAAGAAAACAAGGTGAGATCTTTTATTCCCTCTCATTCGTTTGGTTTTCGCTGCAATCAGACTTAAAATATGCTTGAGTCATTTTACCGATATGGTTTTATCAAGAGTGCCTAAACACACACACATGACATCAAGATTTTGTAGGTTTATATCGCCATTAGTGCTTAGGCTTCGTTACTACAAATATATTCCAAAGAAAGCAAATCTGATTTCTGAATAATCGGACTAACACTTTCCTAAGTTATATTACTGAAAAGCTTGTATGATTTGCTTTACAAGATTTTAGTGTTGGAAATCAAATCAGAACTTTACAGGCTTTCAATAAGTTGTACATGAGCATATAGCTTAATGATTACGACACTGAATCCTAAAATAAAAGGTATTATATAAACTGGTTGATAGGATTCGTTAACTGTTAACAAGTAGTAAAATCAGCTTTTTGTTTTTAGTGATGATTTTATCACCTATCAAACCACCGGGTATAAACAATTTGGAATAAGTATTGTATAACTTCTTAGACAATTTCTTTGGTTGAAAGCAGCTTTCTACTTTCAATGTTCCAGTTTAATCTTCAACGTTCATGATTCCATCAATGAAATGCAACTCAGGATTACCATGAGAGCTCATACCACCCCAGACAATATCGTTTTCACTGCCATGCTTAACTATTGAGAACAAACACTCTTCTTTGTATACCTCACACTATCCTGTCCTCATCGAATGCCACCAGAGACCAATACGTTGATTTTTGTTTCACCTAACCACAATATGCCGTCCTAGAAAATTTATTATTCTCTCGTGAAAACTTTAAAAACTGTTTGTGTCTCGACTTCAGTAGCGATTTCCTACTCAGTAGTCGGCTTATCTTTTCCGCCTCGGACTATTTTTACACTGAAAACTATCTTTATAAAAATACTTTAACATTGCAAGTTTTGTATATATATTCAAGTCTTTTCTTCATCTGTGAAGAGATTGTCGAGTATCCACTACCATATAGGAGGGCATACTCATTTTTCTAATGAAATTGTCCTATTTCTTAATACTTTGCTTAACATTTAGAAGGCATCTTTCGCTATTCCAAAGCCCTATTTTCCATCCTCTGTCACCAGATATTTAAACTTTCGTATTTTCTTGATTTTAGCATCTCCAATTTGTAGTTCACATTTAGTGCTATTCCTTTTGCTGACAACCATACATTCTGTTTTCTTACAATTAATGTTTAGCTCTTTCTTCTCGCTTTCTTTTATTACTTTCTGTAAGAGTTTCTGTGGTCTCCTTTCTGTGTCTGCCTTGAACACTGTCATCTACATATCTGATGTTGTTATATAAAAATTTCATTTTTACTAATTTAAAAATGTTAGTCTTGAATAAATATTTAATTGGTTAAGCTGATTTTTAGTTCACGTTCTTTTGAGGATTTGAGGATTTTTATGAAGGTCAGACGGTTTGTGTAAAAAAAAATTGTTACACTTGTATATCTTTTTCGGCTCAGCGGTTAATAACCTGTCAAAATTGTGAAGGATTCATTTCTAGTTTATGGAAAATTATTTTTTTCGTATATACTGACCAATGAGAAACGTGGTCTCAAGCCCCAGTAAGGATGGGGAACTTCTGTGAGCCTATTTTTCAAAATAAATAGAATTCAGGTCAGTGGACGAAGAGAGAAAATTTTTGACAGTAAGGGGATAAGGGAAATTAACATCAAGAAGCAGAAGGTATTTGATATCAAGAAGCTGGCATCAATAAGACACCAGTCACCAGCCAACTTCAGAGTTGCTAGAAGCTGACAAATGAAAATTCTCTTGCGGTTGAACAACAAAGAACAAAAAGAAATCAAAGACTCCTTCCCAAGCACGAACAGCGTGAATGCAATAAGGAATTTTCTAAAATTACTATATGTCCCAGAGACCCTTGTGGGGCAATTAAAGGTAAGGTGTTTTCGGGGTTTTTTTTCTGAAAGGGGGTTGCACCTTTGTTTTTCTGCCTTCTTAAATTGTTTTCTCTTTTTGTCATTGAATCATTTTGTCTTTCCCTAAATTGTAACCCCCGTTTTTTTTTTTCATTTTTTCGATAGTAATCCTTTTTCGAAACATCAGAAATTTGTTATCTTGCCTTAATAGGCACACAAAAAATTTTATGCAAATTTTGTAATTGTAACTTTTTTGTCTTTACTTGTGTAATAAACTTAAAATACTTACACAGTGCTTGAGTCTTATTCTGTTATTTGCACCTATTTTGACCTCAAAGAGAAGAGAGAAGGACGTGTTCTCTTTTTATTCTTACTAACGAGGTTTTAGTGTTTGGTGCAAGAATTTAGATTTGGTAGGGAGTTAAAAAAATTATAGTTAAGATACTGCAGAATTTGGTAATAAATAATAACTAATAATATCCATTTTGATTGTTATACAATCATTATGTATCACTAGAAAATACAATCCTGATATATTTGAATTAGAAAATTAACTTTTTATTAAATTGATAAGGGTGTATTTATTCATAGGTCTTAGTGTACGTAGGATATAAAGAAATGTACAATAAACTTGTGTTGTAAATAGAAGTCACAATCAACTAATCCTTATTCATCGGGCTAATAATATACGAATCATTTTGTACAACTGGATCAATGACGTCATTAACATGGGATTCTATCATTGGTCAATTCATTCATACGCATTTCACTTCGTTTCCCCAGCTCACTCGACATGATGCTTCTCACAATAAGAGTAAAATTATGCCCTGCTAATCTAATAAACGGAATATGGGATTCGAAACTTGATCAACATCAGGACCAGAATCTTGACTGATGACAGTAATAAAAACAAATTCTTTATATTGTACCCATTAAACAGCATTTATTTTTAGGAACAGACGATTAAATGGAATGACTGAAAACAGAATAACCTGAGTAACAATCTTAAAATGGGCTTTGACAACACTGGTACTTTAAAGCGACTTTTGCCTAAAATCCATTATCACAGCTGATAAAAAATACAATTAATGATGCTCAACTACCAAGTGGCAACAAAGTTATGCGTTACATTTTTGTTTCATGCGCGATGCTAAAATTTTCTGAACTTTGGGATAATCTCGTTTATATACGCATCTTTCCGCACCGATGCCTAGAATAAAATGTTTAACTTTCAAATCAGGCAGATCTTTCTCACCTGAAAGACAGGCGCAACACAATTTTGCAACCTGGCAATTTTACATTTGATTCAGTAAACATTATTAAAAACGAAAAAATTATTTTCAGTTTTAGAAATGATTTCCCTTTTCCTTTGTACCAGTTTCTCATTTTTTTTTTTTTTATTTGATTTAATTTCAAGATTTATGTTCATTTGTTTTTCAGACACAATCCTAAATCATCATGGGAAAGGTTGCTATTGTCTGTGCTTTTTTGCTGATCTGTATGGCAGCTGCTGGTAAGTTTGTTGCATTGCTTTTATTGTTCAGTAAAAATAAATTAAATAATAATCTTCTATATGATTACTTCTCTGTGGAGCAATGGTTAACAAGTTAGTCTTGTGCAATATGACTACTGTAATGAATTCACAAGGCGCTACACACTCGTAACATAATTAAAAGACGATCTTTTTAAAAATAAGTTTATATGCGTTGTGGTGTAATGGATAACGATTCAGAATGAGTTCGAATTCCAGTCGGGTTCGTTACATCCGTAAATACCCTCTCTTCTACTTCCCAGCTATGGGTTGAATAGCAGGACAGACTGGATTTTATACCCTTGGTTGGCAACCAGTCTACTGCAGAAAGAAACGACAACCTCTGGAATATCTTCTGCCTAATCAGTTATGAATCCAAAGAGAACTGATCGCCCAAGCGTGTATCACGTATGACACTTAACTGACTCGTTTATAAGCAATTGTACTCAGATTTAACTAAAACTTAAGCAATTCCAATACAGACGTCAGTGTGATTTAAGCAACTCAAAAAAGAACAAAAACATAAAATGAAAGTAACTCAATGTTATTTTATACTGTATTTAAAAAAATTACTAAATCCACTACTTTAGTTATATTGAAATGTCTATTTATTAGACCTAAGCATAACAAAATAAGCAATTTATTTAAGTACTAATTCTTGCGTCAAAATTAAACAAACCACGTATTGGGTCAAAATCCTAAGTTGCTTAATAAAAAAATCGTGTCTATAAATATCAGAAAGGTGCCTCACTATGGATCACTACTAAGCAGCTTAATCTCAAAGGCGATTGTAGTGAGTTCAATCTTCATTGGGTGCCCCAAACACTGACCTTGTACTAAAACTAAAGTTCAGCAAATTTCATTATTTTCAGCATTGTGGACAAAATTCTACGTACCTTTATGTTTATCGTACGTTGAGCCAAACATGGATTTTATGAAATTAGCCAATTAAAATTAATACAACTGTATTAATTTTAATTGGCTACTTGTATAGGAAATCAGTTTTTTCTGTCTCTTCCGCAAGATGTCATTATTCAAATTCATATATTAATTCTTTTTCTTTATATTATTCGGACTGTTATCCTCATCTTCATTGCCATATTCACAACGTTTAGGCGGTTGTACACTCCGACCTTCTTCGGGTGATTGGAATTTCGAACCAAACCCTTTATTTCGGGGTAGTTGTCTCAATTCCACGTGCCATGCCTTTTCCGGATGTCTCAGTTATTTCCCTTTAAATCAACTCTCAAGTTTTTTTGGTTCATCACTCTTGTAGCCTGGTATTGAATTCACAACTCCAGTGGATAAAGGCGTTGGTTAGAGCCAGTGACTAGACCCAAAGAGTTGTGAGTTCAATACCAGGCTACAGCAGTGTTGAACCAAAAAACTTGGAGAGCTGGGTTAAAGGGAAATAACTGAGACGGCCAGAAAAGGCATGGCACGTGGAACTAGAACTTATAAAAATTAATAAAAAAACTTTCCAGATATTTAAAAACTTCTCGGAAGAAACATTTGTAATAATTCTCTTTGATTCTAATTTTAGTTTAAGAATCATTTTGCAGGATATTTGTAAACGAGATTTAGTGAGTGTTGTCATTTTGCGGTGTTTTTAAAATTTGATTCTACTTTTTAGTAAGTTAGATTCTAAAACAATGAAAAAGCAGTCAGCCATAATGATTTCTAAAAGACGTAAAGTTGACTTTGAATGCCGTATTGTTAAGAAAGAATGGACTCAAAAGTATTTCTTCATAGAAAATGGTACAAAAGCTGTGGGACTGATTTGCCACAATACTTGTGCAATATTCAAGGAATATAATTTGAAAAGACATTTTCAGTCAAAACATGGAAACTTCAGCCAAAACTTTTCCACACAAGAACTGCAAAACAAAGTAATGAACATGGTTAAAAAATTGAAATGCCAACAAGGTATACTTTTTTAAATGTACATCTACACAAGAACTTGCAACAAAGGCAAGTTTTATATTGGCAAATAAGATCGCAAAAACATAAGCCATTTTCTGACGAGAATTTGTGAAAAGAATGTATGATTGATGCAATTGATACTGTGTGTACAAGTAAAGTCAAAAGTAAAAGCAATTTCATTGTTATGAGAACTATTGTTCGTAGAATAGATGCCATTGCTGAAAACCTGCATGGAAAACTTTGGATATTGCAAACAAATTTAAAGTGGTTCTCACTAAACTTTAGATAAGAGCACAGTTGCTGATTTTCATTTGTGGTATTGATGAAAATTTCAACATCACAGAAGAACTGTTGTTAATGGAGAGTCTCAAAAACACTACTAGCAGGAGTGATTTGTATGAAAGTCTTATGTATTGTTTGGAGAATTCACAGTTATGCCTTGATAAATTTGTGAGCAAAAAAACTGATGGGGCACCTGCACTAACTGGGGCACATTGTGGACTTGTCAAACAGCTAAATGGCAAGATTCAGTCAAACTTCCCACTTAACAAGTTGCTTTCATTTCAATGCATAATTCACCAAAAGTCTTTGCAAAACAAAATTGGATTTTAAACATGCCATTGATCCAGTGGTATATGCAGTAAATGTGATAAGATCAAAGGACAAACAGTTTCAAAATTTGTTGCAAGAAATTGAGTCTGATTTTTCTGACGTGTTGTATCACACCAATGTAATGTGGCTAAGTCTTGGAAAAGTTTTGAAATAAGTATGGGACCTCAAAGAGATTTTCATGTTTTTTTGAAATAAAGTATGTCTTGTGACTTCGCCGATAAAATAAAGGATGCAAAATGGGTATGTGATTTTGCATTTGCTACAAATACCATGCAAAAATGAATGAGCTCAACACAAAACTTCAAAGTAAAGGTGTCTTTGCTCATGATTTAGAAGAAAGAAGCATGATTTCAAGATCGACTGCAAAAGTTTTGGCAGCTAGTGGAAGTTCTGAGTCTGTGAAGTTGTCTGATGGCTATTATACTGCCAGTTCAATTCTATATACTGTCACAAAACTAGTACACTCTTTCAAGTTTTGTTTGGCAAAATGCAAGTTTTAATTCCCTGTTCAAGTAGGATTAATATATTTTCATGATTAATGAAGGGTAACTATGCTAATGGATTCTTTTTAATAGAAAATTTACTGTTTTAGTTAAAATACTTAAAAATAACCTGTTGATGTTAAAAGTAGTCACAAAACAAAATAATTGCTCAATTTTAATGAAACTCACTCAAATGTTGTCTTTTGCAGATTCCGTTGTATTCCGCCATCCCCACTTTGGTAAGTATTAACTTTTATGAAATTAACTGCCTTCTACATATTCTTTTCAGTATATTATTTTTAATTTATTCTTAGATTAGCAGTTACTAGCCTCAACTACTATTTTATCTTTTCCAAAACATGTAGAAAGGTTTGATGTTTTTCATATTTTATGCCCCAATCAGAACTATCAGGTGATCCCATAAGTTCTGTCCGAATTTTGAATAAAGAAAAAAAGTGACCAAATGTTACATTTAATTAGAGATTCAATCAACAATGTATTTTCCCTGATTATCTATGACTTCCTTCCATCTATTAACAAGCTTACTAATTCCATTACTGTAAAATTCTTTTGGCTTTGATTCGAAGAACTCGCAAATGTCAGTTTTAACCTCTTCCTGTGTTACAAAAGCTGTTTCTTCCAAATGATTCTGTAAGCTACGAAACAAATGGTAGTCTGAAGGAGAAAGATCGGGAGAATAAGGTGGATGAGGAATTTTCTCCCAACCAAGTTCTTCGATCTTTTGTGACATGATTCTTGCTGTGTGGGGTCACACATTGTCCTGATGAAACATCACCTCTTTTCGATTCACTAGAGCAGGTCTTTTTTTCCTCAAAGCTTGGTTCAAACACTCTAATTGCTGACAGTATACTTGAGCATTAATTGTTGCATTAGGTGGTAAGAATTCAAAGTGAAATTATTTCTTGGCGATCCCACCAGATTTAAAGAACCTTTTGCCCATGAAGTTCCTTTCTCGGCTGTGGCCGGGGTCCTTCCCCTTTACCAAGCCACTGTCTACGACGCTTAACATTTCGATAAAAGATTCATTTTTCGTCACAAGTCTATCCAACAAAAGTGAAACAAATTGACGAGAATGGAGAGAAAAGCAGATGTCAACTCGGGATTTGAGGTTGTTTTCAGACAATTCATGAGGCACCCATTTTCCAAGTTTAGGAACTTTTCCAAGTTGTTGAAGTTGACGATGAACAGTTGTATGGTTTGAACTGAGAACCACTGCCAATTCCTCAACTGATAAAGCAGGATTTTCTTCAAGGGCTGCTTCAAGAAGCTTTTCATCATACTCAACTGGACGTCCGGTTCGATCTTCATCTTCAACCATCTTCTGCAAGTTCTTTCATTCACACATTACTCTCCATAAACTGAGTGAATGTTTCTAGCCGCTACGGCTGCTGAGTTTCCTTTCTTGAACTCATAAAGCATTATGTGCCTCAAATGATTCTTGGGTACTTCCAGGTTAGCAGGGTTTTAATCAAACAAAATTTAATTTTATTGTTCTCTGAAATAAAATTTGATCAGTTTAAATGCATCTAAACATAAAAATAATTTCATCTTCATTAGACATTATAAAATACTCTTTAAATTTCGTTCATTTTAACAAAAAGTTAAAATTTGGACAGAACTTATGGGATGACCTGATGTGCAGGATTTGTTCCTCTAATCAGTCAGTTTTTGATACATCAAGTTGCCTCAGAGATCCTATATATCATTATTAAAAGGATTCCCAACTTTTCACCAGCTGACAATTACAAATTGTTCTTATGGTCAGCAGTTTTTGTTTTAATCTCTGCCAGTTGCAATTTTTACAATCAGTTGTCAACCCACATATGGCCACACAAGACAAGTGGCCCCTTTTACTTTCAACTCGACTGTCTATATTTTATCAAATCATGGCTCCTATACACAATGTCCAAACCAAAATAAATTTAATCACAAAGCTAATTTTAAAAACATAACTTGAGAAAAAAAAAAAGAAAAAGAAACGACAAATTGTAACACAAAAACAAACAAACATTGCCTCACTGGCAACTGGACTTAATACAAATTATTTTACAATATTTATTCATCTTCAGTTCAGACCAAAAATTCCGGTTATTGTTGCATCTTTCAGATTAATAGTAATTCTTCTTTCTTTTTTCCTCCCCAGTGTGTCATAATGTTCCTGACTTGCACGATCCCCGTGTTTACTATGTGATGGATCATGGTGTCCCTCAGAGAATGTACTGCGCTCCGGGCACCCTCTACTCCCCAATCACATGTGCATGTGGTGTTAACGTTGTTGCTGGTTCTGCTCCTTTCAAGACCAAAGAATAAGTGATCTGTCTTTTTAAATGCCAAGTGTCCATCATCTTAATTGCTTTTGTCTCTCTCGGGAGGTGGGGCTTTTTTGCATTCTGGATGCATAAAGACAAGGAGATACAATAAGGATGGATGTCTCTCAGCATTTTTGAAGTGATGGAAACAGACGAAATCACCAAATGAAATAAAATCGTTTAAACATTTTCAGACTCCTCATTGTTATTATTGATATTAAGCAAGCTTAGCAAGGTACATGACCAGAATTGAAAATCAATCTCATTACAAAAGTCCTGATCAGTAGAACTAATTTGCTAACCACTGCTCCATAATGAGGCAATCTAATTTTATGTGTGTCAATCTCCAGCTCCTTAATTACTTACATTTTTTGGTGGGGGAGCAGGTACATGTCTAAATGATAAATGCACTGATGTTAAGTTGCAAATAACTTCTCTTCAATGCACTCACACCTTCATTACTAGCCAAATGCTTCTAGGTTTATATTATTAGGTATGTGCAAAAATTTCTGGTAAAAACTGGTTTCATGTCTCTAACTGAAAAAAAGGAGCACTGAAAAGTTTTGTATAGGCCTAAAACAAAAAAAAAAACACCAAATTTGGAGACAGATGAAATGTTAACAGATTTGCTTAAGAGTAAATAAACTTAGCCTAGCACCAGTTAAGAATGAGCAAGATCATGTGGTGCCAGTCTTCCAAACGGAAGAATTTTTTTACTGGAAATACTGATATTTAACATTGGAGCTAATGAGTTCATAAGTATGAAACTGACAAAAAGGGCTTTGATATATTGACTGACCGTAATATGCCACAATTAAGAGGCACCCAGTGAGGAACAAATCCTTTATAGTGATGGTCTATTAGTCCAGATTGTTGAACACTATTTCAAGGTATGCATCCAAAACCTAGAAAAACAGTGGGGCACCTAGTGAGGATCTGGCTTACTACACCAGCAAACGGTTAATGGAATGAGCTTGCTCACCATTTGATCATGATAGGAACTTTGATATTACTTATCTTAAGGGATATTTGTTATTGTATTTTAATATAAATAGAGTTGTTTAAATTATAAAAATGCTGAGTTCATGATGCTTCAAAATCAATTAATCCTAAAGCACCTTGTGATGGAGTTCATTATCCTAACCAAATAATTTCAAAGCCTGATCTTAATCTATGGTGATGACTGCCAACATCACATTTTCTGTCTCCATCCTGATGCACCATTAAAAATGAAGATTCATTAAGATGAAGATAATCTGAAATCCAAGAATTGTTTGGACTAACATTCTCAACTTTTGGCATTTTTATCACTACATTTCATACAGTTTATTCTTCAATATTCTTCATATTCACAAAGTAGGGTTTTGCCCTAATACATCTGAGGAAACAATGGTAAGTAACAGTATTTTTTTCTGCATACATACAGAATACACAACACAAGATCATTTTTATACTTGTAATTCTTGGTCCTTGCTGCAGATATCAGGATGTATTTCTGAACCTACCTCATTTAAGGAAATACAAGGTGTTGTTTGAAGGATGGATACTCAGTTTCAAGGTTAAAATTATTGTTGAATCCATTCCTCATTCAAAGACATTTATTTTGCACCCCCCCCCCAAATACAACAAAAGATGACCTTTATGCAAAACAATGTTAATAGGAAAAAATATCCATATCCCTTGATCCTTGTTAGATATCAGGGTACACTTCTGACCCTACCCACTTTAGTGCATTTCAGAGATGTTGTTATCTATGAAGGCAATATACATCCACAGGTCAGTCTGGGAAAAAAAAAAAAAAAAAAAAAAAAAAAAAGCCACCGGAGTAGTCAAAATATTTTCTCAGTACATTCACAAAACACTGATAATACCTACTTCCAGTTGTGCGAGATGCTTTCTTTGGTTCTAAATTATCAAATATTGGTACAATCATAGTATTAAAGTCTGTGTTGGTTCTATTTGTACATTCTAATGTCACATAACCTCTTATTTAGGGATTCATTCCACAATAGAAATATTCTGATGATATTTGGATCTAAATGTTTTGTATCCAAAATAAATCATTTTTTGCTGCTTCACTGAACTTTTTTTTGTACTTTTTTTTCCTCCCTGAAATCAATGTAATCTATCAATATATATTTTTTTTTAAACAAAAAAGAATTAAACCTTAAATTTTAATGCCAGTTTTAATAGAATTAATCACCACTTAACTCAGGAACTTAATGATGGCATCAAAATATAAAAAAATCAAGTAGTATAACACTTTCTGTACAGTAAAGATCAACCAGCTGAGGATAAACATCTTTAATATTTTTATCTATGAAAACATCACTCAGATTAAATCCTTCATTTTACAAACTTGTCTAAAGTTTTATTGGTGCATGAATGATACCAAGGGTAACTTCTAGGAGTGAAAGGTTTAAGAAAAATGCTGATGAAAAGATTGTCATCATATATGAATATAGCAAAAGAACACACTCACTGGTTGTAAATACCCTCACACCTAGAGACTGGCTGTAGTCACCTAAAGTTTTACATTTAATGTTTATTTTATTTTTCTCTATCAACTTTTCTGTCTATTTGCTAAGAAGTTAATTTTCTTTAATCGTACTCCAGCATTTGGTCACTATTTTCCAACATCTGAATTTGACAGTTTTGATTTCAATTGAAGCAACAACAGAAAAACCCCAAGTTTTGTTAAGTACACAATGAACCAATTTAGGTTTACAATCTTAGACTGGGGTGGTGATGAGGAATATCAAAGGCAGAGAAAAAGCTCCTACACCAGTATACAAAATTACCCACCCTCATGCATATATTTATATATGGTGCAGTGATGTTAGGATTAAGATCCTGAGGAGCCACACCTGATTACACCTGTTTATATTTGGTTCCATGATAATGAAAGATCACACCCATTCCTGATCAACATCAAACAGGCACCCATTTATGTTTGGTCCAGTGCCTGACCCTGACTGACTGAACCCTCACCCACAGTTAGAATTGTATTAACAGTTTAGCATTCAACCTGGATTAAATAAAGATGTGAGAAACTTGATAATCACTCTTTTTGTTATAATAAATAACACAGCTATTTCTTCTATGTGCTGTGCCTCTTCAGGATGTTGCTGATCATGGTTTTCCATAACTTCCTGTCCTTTGCGGCTCTTAGTAAGATTTGTCATTTTGCTATATGTCCTAATCTGTTATGTCAACTAATTACAAAAGCTTCTTAGGTAGGTTATTTGCCGCTTTCCTCTCGCTTCAACATGTCATATGAGTGTCAAATTCTCCAAGCCCTCATTATGTGCCCTGGAAATTACAATTGTCTCTTTCTGATTCTAAGTGTCATTTTTGTTTTCATTATCCCTAAAACTTCTTTGTTATGCACAAGTTCCATCCATGATATTCTCAGCAACCTTCTGTAGAACCAAATTTGTTGCTTCAAGTCTCTTCTTTATCTGTGAGGAGATTCACTGCCATATAATAGGATTGATATTGCAGAAGTTTAGTACTCTCTTCTTTGTTTCTAACAAAATTTTCCTGATTCTTAATATTTTGCTTAGCTTATCTTTCACTATTCTGATGCAGATTTCGTGGTTCCATTTTCTGTCAAAATATTAAACATAATTTTGGCACCTCCAATTTGTAGCTCACATCTTGGACTATTCCTCTTGCTGACAGCCATACATTCTCTCTTCTTAAAATTAACGTTTAGTCCTTTCTTCTTACTTTCCTTTACTAGTTCCTTTTGGTTCCTTTCTCCGTCTGCTAACACTAGCTTTAAGACAAGTGACAAGAAGTGATATGACTGGAGGAGTAAGAATAATTTTCATTCAACTATCCAATCCAATTAGATTATAAAAAATAAAATCAAAAAATAATGAGAAAAAAATTACTATTTTGAAATCTATAGAACATAAGAATGTTTTAATAATAATTAAGAATAAAACTTGTACATCTTTCTTCAAGTCATAGTACAAGGAATAGATCCCAAATTCTAAGCAATAATCAAAATTGAATTTATTGTTCTCATGATTGAGATACAATCATCAGAACAACAAACTAATTTTTATTTTTTTTCTTTCTTTTGCAGGAAGATTTGGGGTGAAAGATTAAAAATTAAAAATAAATCAATTATATTAAAAACATGATTTTTCTAAAGAAATAACTTGATAAGAGCATTTTTTAAAATTCCATTGTCTCTTCTCCATAAAATACTATAACTTTTAAGAGACTACAGTAGTTTTTGATAAACTTAAAAAAATTGTTTCTGAACATAGGCCATGTGTCTTTTTGACAACATCTATACAGATATAAAATGTCTAAAATAACTTTGAAACATAGTAAAAAAGAAATAAATTTCACTTAAGCCAACTTTCTAACTAGGAAAGGAAAATTCTGGCATGTATATGACTTAATAGAAGAGATGATAAAGTTCTTTGGTTCAAACTTAGGTGCCAGAAAGGGAAGGCTAATTAGATTATATATACTTATATACACTAAAATCAACTACAAGGCTTCATCTATTTCCCAAAATCAATATTCTTATATTTAGCCATTGAAATGCTGATTTGGGAAATGGAGGATATTAAGAAATTTTCAGCACCTCTACATATAACAAAGGAACTACCACTGAAACTATAACATGTTTCAAACCAAAATGCAAAACTATTGGTTGAAAAATATTTTTACTGACAAATGCTAGTTTGGTATGAGCATATTGTAAAACAAAGGCAAATCTACTAAATTATATCTTTTGGGTTAGAGAAAGCTCTCTAACCCCAAGTATTTAATACTTTTTTTCATTATTATTGATTGGTATTCTGATAAACTTATTATGATTCTATTAGGCACTTACAATGGCTGAAATAAAGTTGTCTTTCTGAGAACTTGCTTACCCATCTTTGATAAAACACATCAATAGTTTGCAGCACAAAACTTCAGAAACATTTGGTAAACCAATATTATTTTAACTTAAATATGATTCCTACATTTATAGATTACATAGTGAAGAAATGTTTTCTTAAACATAAAATGGTAAGAATACCAAAAGAAGATCCAATATATACATATATACATTTTTAACAGCCATTTAGGAATGATTGTTGGTTAATGAAAGAATTTAAAAAATTAAAATAGGAACTTTTTTTTAGTCATCTGCAGGTTTAAGAAATGTTGTCTTAAATCCATTCTTTTTGTTTTTCTTGCGCGAACTGTGTTCATGCACTGAATCCATCAATATTTCCATGTGATCCCGTTTCTTCTTTAATTTCTGTGAGCCCACAATGTTTTTAAATCTGAAATGAAATAAAAAAAACAATAATGAATTGTTAGATGAGGAAAACAAGAAATTAAAATAAGAGAATATCAGGGAAAGAATGAATTGGTATTGTATTTTTTTTTTAAGAGAGATTTCATACCAATGTAAAAAAATTTTTTCACATAAAAATAAACTGATTAACATTTTAATGCATTTTCTACATATAGTTATTGAATTTTGTTAAATTTCTAAAATTGGCAAAGGACAATATAAGCAGAAGACAGGGTATTATCAGTAAATGAACATGTTTTAATTAGAATGTTATATTTATCAAGCAACCTTCATTTTGTAGAATTTTAATGCAGTCACAAAGATTCCTATGTTAATAACTTTAGTCTTCAAATGAATCAAGTATTGAAGTTCTTATGATTAAAGTATTGTATCTTTCAATCATGTGAACCAAACTTTCATGCATGAATTCTTTTGCGTGTCAACTTTGTCTACAAATAAAATCAGCAAATTTTTATAAATCAAACTTTGAGGTAAAATCATTTTATTATTTATTTAAAATTTTACCCCATGGAAAATGTCTATGAAAAGTAAATATTTAAGATTAAAAAAAAAAAAAATAATAATAATTTTCCAATTTTGAATAAACACTTTTTTTTTTAAATCTACAACCTTATACACATACTGTGAAAAAGCATCTGTAGTAGAGAGCCAGAAAAAATTCATTAATGAATTACTGTCAGGATCTAGATTTTGAGCTGAAACATTTTTGCTAACTTGAAGCACTAAGACTATATTGGCTGAATTTATATAATTACAACAAACAAGGTAAACAGTTATAATCATTATCTGTCTATATTTCTGAGATGAGGTATTATATACACTATTTACATTATTCAGACTATTGTCCTCATCTTTGTCGCCATATTTATTACAACGTTTCAATTTATTCTTAAGGAGTCAGGTGGTTGGAATGTCGATGTGAACCCTTTATTTCGCTCACTTGAGTAGACTGTTCTAGTCAAACCAGGAAGATGTTCAGGATCTACTGGACCGTGTGAACTCAATAAGATCTTGATACAGTTTTTTTGAATGGGGAAAGAGAATTAACAACACAATCCATTCTTGGATGTTCTAATATCTCTAACAGAGCATGGGTTCAAATTGACATCCGTATATAAATTTCCACATTCACTGGACATTACCACAATTTCAAATCCCATATATCCATAGATATATAAATAAATAAATATTCTTGATGTGTTTACTGGAAAACATTACCGAGCAAAAAAAGTCATAAAATTATTTATGTGTGTATTAAATAAAGAATTGGTCAGTATAATATATACCCTATATATAACAACTACCCTGTATATATTAGCAGCAGTCCATAAAAAAAAAAATGGAATAGGCGGGTATTTAGTTTTTAAGTTAGGACAACATCACTCTGAAAAAGTTTAAATTTATGTGAAGGGGTTATCAATGAAAATACAAAGGATCTGCTGTCCATATAACATCAGAACAACCTTCAAAAACTGAAGCGACACTTCACAATATCCTCCCAAAAAATTGAACCCCCCAGGAAAACATGACTAAAGACTGTGTGCAGCTGTGGAAAAAAATATAAAGGATGACAAGCCAAAACCTTAAGGTAAGGCTTCAAAGAACACCAATCTGTAAAACGAGGGTTCTGGAAAAATGACATGGCTGACCACATATGGAGAAAAATTTTCACCGCCCTCTGTGGGGATCATAGACAAAGAAAACACCATTGGAAAATTCATAAACAAGGAATCAAGCACATATGCTAGGCCACAAAAATCTCCTGAGCCAACCAAGCATAGAAATGAATACAATATGGGAATCAGGGAAACTTTTTGAAATAAAAATAAACAGTTAAAGGATAACAACAACAAAAATTGCAATATGAGAACTGGTAAAAAATGGTTTTGAAGATATTAGGTTTATAATACCCAGAAATTCATAAAAGGATATCCCCAAGGACACATGGTACAGTGGATAAAAAGGTATTAGTTAGATCCAAACAGGACCCAAAGAGTTCAATTTACCCAGTTAAGGCAGTGGAGAACTTGGAGGGATTTTAACAGAAGATAACTGATCCCTGACATCCATTAAACATGGCAATGTGGAACTAGAACAGTCTCCTCAAAAAGCGACAAAAGGAAATTAATTAACTTCCAACCACCTGAAGAAGGCTAGGAAATGAAATGGCTGAAATGTTGTAATAAATATGGAACAAAAATGAGGGACAATAGTCCGAATAATGTAAATAGTGTTATAATCCTTTTTCATTGAGGTTTTAATTTTTAATACTTCAAAAATTTTAATATAAACTAATCACAAAATAAATATCATTAAGCATTTCCTTCATATTCAGATTTTAAGTCACACATACACAAGCATAGCAAGGAGTAAATGATTTTATTAAAACCTATTTTTTTTCAATTTTACATTTCAACTGGTCCATTTTCTAACATCCTTCAGTTGAGCTACTTTAATTCTAGCAGATGGGTTCACCTTAACTTTGTTCTCCAAAATTATATCCCTTGAACTAAATGTAGAATGGAATTTTTATCTCCAATTAATACTTCCAGTCTGTTAAACTATGGTATTTCTACTTTAACCCAATAGTTTTTGCTTCCTGTCTTTCCCTTTCTTGTTAGATTTTATAACCATTTAAACTTTACCTCTGATTTCTCCACCCCTTGACAGTGAGGAATAGTCAACTTTACACACCTTCAAATTTCAGTTAAGTGTTGTGAACTAAGTTATATGGTCATGAAACTTGTTACTGACTCATTTCCTTCTAGTAACTATACTTGATTTTGTAGTAGTAGCACTATACATTCAGAGTTCCTTAAGCTTTATGTCTCATATTGTAAGCTTATTCCAATGAAATTAACAGCATTATTTTTAAATGTGCATAAGCTTAGATCTGGAGAACAGAATTGCATTATGGGATATAATGGATAAGTGGTAGTGTTTTATTTCTAACTTATGTCTCCTTGCTGCATTTGACTAAGTTTTCTAAGAATTTTTGAAACCACCAGCCCCAGTATAAATCACTTCATAGGATTTTTTATAAAACAATACTAGAACATAAATAGTATAACATCACAAATAAGAATTGAAAAAGGCCTGAGAATAAATCATAAAAAAAAGATAGTAGTCACACAAAACTTAAGAAAAAAAACAACATTTTTTGTTAATTTCTTAATTACTACTAGCATTTCATTTTATTACTATTTCACTATCCTATCCAAATTTAATGTTAGCTCCGGAGCTAATCTTGACAGTTCATAAATAAAGACAGTTGATAATCTTAAACATTTTTTACCCCTTGTTTCTAAACAAGGAACTATTTTTACTCTAAAAATTTTTAAGTAATAAAACACTGCTTTATTTTTGAGAGTAAATGGAAAATACTAGATTCAGATTACAATATCAGGTCTTTCTATTCAATTTTTATAAAACTATCTAAGGAACATAAGTGAAAATATTCAGTATAATCATATAATCTACACTTATTCATGTACAGGGTGCGAGAATAAGTCATCATCTAAATTACTCAAAAATGAAAATGGCACTGACATCTCATTTTAACAGATATATTTACCAAAATTACACAAAAATATCTTGAAATACTAAAGAGTAAATTTATTTAATAAAATTGCCATTGTTTTCAACCATGGCCTCTAGACAACTTTAGAATCTCCTGCAACTCTTCTAGACGGTCTCCTTGTTTAAGTTGGTGAATGCTGCCATAATTCTTGCCTTCAGTTTATCTTTGGTGTTAGGAGTTTTGTTGATCTTTCATGCAATTGTGCCCCAGACATAATAACCAAGGCGGTTGCAATCTGGGGAGTTAAGTGGCCAGTTGTAAAGGGTGATGTGGTGGCAGAAATTGTCTGACAGCTATGACTGGGTTCTGCTTATGTAGCATGGTGCAGAGTCCTGTTGCTTGACAGTCTTCCAGCAGCCACCCTTTTGACCCAGGGCAGCACTACCTTCTCAAGGCACTTGATGTAGTCCTCCATGTTGAGTCTGAGGTCCCACCAAAAATGAATGGAGTTTTTTTATCAGAATGATCACTAGTGATTTTCCACTCTGAACACCTTGGTAATCACCATTAGACTCAACCAACTACTTCCGAATCCTCTGCATTGTCCTCAGATTGACACACAAACATTCTGAAATGTTTGTCTTGGAGTTACTGGTGTGAATGCTAAGCAGTACAGCATGCCATTTCCAAATTTCTGGTGAGTGAATTGCATCATGGTGTTCTTTTTCTCACAGACAGTGCCTAACTGACCCTACTATACTGTGCAGTCAACAAAATCAAAAACAAACAATGTGCACGCATGAAATTAAAAAAGATAAAATGGCGACAATTTACCCATCGCACCTTATGTATCGTTTAGGCATGTCTGATTGAATAAATTAGACATTATATCTGCTAAATTTTAACAAAATCCGTTTATACTCATGAATAAGCAAGTACACCAAAAAAAATAATAAATTCAAGCTACACATCCTAGATGCAATTTATATTAACAAAAATTAAAGCCAGCACTGAACAGAATCAACTATGAATACTGCAGTAATGTCCTGAAATGCCTATAAAGGAATAGTTTTTCACACTTTAATGCACACATGACCATGACATTATAACAGAGGAAAAAAAAAATCCATAATGGATAATTTTTTCACATTCTAATAAATGTTCAGCATTGTCAACCATTTACATTTAAAAGCATAATGAAAAATTACGGTAATGGATAGCAACACAGAGCTTTGTATAAATACTTGTACTCCTAATGATGATCTTGGAAGAAGACTGAAACAATTATAGCACATTTCTCTCAATCCTCTAATGGAAAAAAAAAAATTTTTGTTAGTATTCAGTTCAAAAATGATGTTTGTTAAAAAAAATTAGTATACATCTGTCATCATTTATCAATAAGAATCTTTTCTCATGAAATTTTTAAATTTTTTTCAATATATTTTTATTACAACTATATATATATATATAACAGATAATATATTCTTATATTTAAATATATTGGTTCTATATTTATATAAATATATATATAATAATATATATATCATATATATATATATATATATATACATATTGATATAAATATATATATAAGAAATTTATATATAATATATATATATTTTTATATTCAAAATTATTTCCTCAACTGAAAACATTCTTTCTATTAAATACCCCATGTATAATAGGATTATTAAAAAATATAACAAAATGATTATTTTGTGTATTTAAATATTCTTATAAAAAAATGTATATTTAATGTATCTTAAACTTAAAACATTTGAATAAACAGATTTTGAAAATTTTATGAACAAAACATTGTTTTTGAAGAGGAAATTGATCATTTCTTGTTAATTTAGATATTTTTTATTTGTTCAATTTTGATCAAATTGCATTTTTTTTTTGTAAAAAAAAATACCTTTATCTTGATTTAGATGAATCCTTTTTTATCATTATAAAAATAAAACCTGAAGAAATATAATAAAACAAATTTTCCAGATATTAAAAACCATAAATTAATCAAATTCTGATCATATATACAACATTAATAGTATTACAAACCTATAGTTATATTTAATTTAAAAAATGATATCTATATATCAAATTTTATGGGGTATTTATATATTTAAATAGTGAATATAAACAAAATTAAAGATTCAATTAATATCTAAAATGACATATATATAAAATTTCATAGTTATCCATATATAATAATAGAAAAAACAAATATTTATAATAAATAAGAAATATTACCAATGTTAAGATTTTATTTATTGGTGAAAATACTTGTTAAATTGAAAAAAATCTATTATACTATAGAAAAGTTTGGTTTTCTGATAAGTTTTGATTTAAAAATATTTATGAAAAGTTTATATTCAGAGAGAAAGCTACAGAGGGAAGAAAAGAAAATGATTTTATCAACAACGGAGTAATATAATGTATATAATGAATATACTGGAAAAACAATCATTTTCAATACATTTTCTTAACAATTTCAAATTAAAGTAAAAGGTCAATATCAAGCAATGATTAAGAAATCAATTTTCCAAGACATGATATCAGTATATATATAGCAAATAAAATTTGGGATGGCATATATTTAAAAAAAAGCCCCAAAGAATAAACATATTAAAAATGATAAATCTTACCTATATGCCATTTCTTCATCATCGACAGCAGCTTCATTTTCCCGTTTTTCTGCATGATCAAGTTCATTGACTATCATCAATTTCTGCATTCAAAATAAGAAAATGTTTCATTGCATCATCTTAAAAAGGTTTTTCTTGTTCTTATGAAACATCTAACTTGAAGGTGGAAAAATTAAACAAATTTAATATGAAAAATAAACTTTATATTCAGAATAATATATTTCAATGTCTAAGCAAACAAGTCATTTTTGATTTTTTATAGAAATTTTCATAATTAAATCACTAAAATCTCTTTGTATCAAAAAATATACAATTTTTTATAACCATTAAATGTAAGTAAAGTTTGTACTTGTTTGTGAAGTAAATAAATATACAATATTGCAGTTCTGAAAAAACACTATCCTAATGGTAACAAAATGTCCACAAGTTGTTTCCCTTTAGGTCAATATTGATTTTTTAGCAGCCACAATTTCGATCATTATTGAGTATCTCATTATTTCACTTCCAACTAATTCCTCATCTAATTTATAAATGTATTCATTGTATTGAATTAAAAGAAAGCTACAAATCTTGAACCGAAGATCTATCCTGGAAACTTACCTCAATTTCTGGATTACAACCAAGAAAAGACATTCGACCAAACTTTAGTTCTTCACAAAAAACATAGCTTGGATTCACCTCAAAAAGATTTCTGGAACAACAAATTTACAGTTCAAATAGAAATCAGTAAATAAGTTATAGAATAAAAGAATAAAAAAAAAAAAATTGATTTTTGAATAAGATAGAATAAATAATTACTGGCTATTTATGTAACTCACATCAAGTGCAGGATTTATTAAGCAAATATGTTTGTTAGAATGACTATACATACAGTAAATTCTGGCAGTAGAATCAAAATACATTGGCTCAAATGTGAATGATAGGAATTTAATAAAATTTTCTGTCATTCAATGGATCATTTCTATATATCAGCCACATTCCCATACAATCATCGAAGTTAAGCAACTTCAAGCCTGATCAGTGACCACTTGGGAATATCAGGTGCTTGGATGTGCAGCTGGTGTAATGGATAATGGCTTGGAATTGTTAATTGGAGAGTAGAGTTCCAATTTTGGTTGGGTTCGTTATATTCACTTATGCGTAAATAGTCATGGGAAATGTATGAATCCACATCTTCCCCTCAGCTATGGTAAGACGTGTATAACTATTATTACCACCCCACAAAAAACAAAACAAAAAAAAACACAGTCTTAAAATCTAAAAATATTTTCTGGCTTTTCTCTGAAAAGGGTTGATAAGCTGTAGAAAATTAATTAGTCAAATGTTATTGTTGTAGCATATCTACGGACGATAACGGATATGCCCCCATTCCCATAAATACAGTAGTGAATACTGTATGTGTTGGTCTGCAGTCTGCAGTTGGAGAATCATTGTGGAATTCACTTGACTCACTTCTAGCAGTTAACTACTTCTGCCATGTGCTGATGGTGACTCTTTTAGGAGTTGTTCGTGTCCTAAGTATTATCATTCATTACCAACCTTCATGTGATTATTCTATTTAGTAACCTTCCCTAGGTTACAACAGATATATATCTGCTCAAATTCATTTATGAGGAATGCTGTTTACTTGATTATTTGGAATTAACTTAGAACCACTTCACCTTTATGAAACTGCAGATCCATACAGAATTGGTTGTCAAATAATTGAAGCTAGTTATTTTTCATGTTTAATGAAAAATTATTGCTTTTGAAAAAAGTGTCTCTTCTAAATTTTAATAGTGATAATAAATACATGTTAATTATATGAACCAACTTCTATATCTTACATTCTTAAACATTATTTTACTCCAAATGTTTCACAAATTTAAGATTATTTTATTCAATGAAAATCAGCTAAAACGCAAGATTTGAAGATTAAAATCTAAATTACAAAATGTCGTTTTTCATTAACCCCATAATTTAAATTTTGCAGCTTATGCATTTAGTCTTAAAAAATATCTCACCTCATTGCATGAAGAATATTGCAGTTAGTGAGTGTAGACTGATACCAATGGCAACAGCTGATAGAAGGTAATTTGAGAGGCTTCACATTAAATTGTGTTATATATACCCTTGTGGGGAGGCAATTAAATGTAAACACTTTAGTTTCAAAAGAAAACATTTTCTAAATCACTATTACTGAGAGTTTAAAATAAGCAAACAAATACACAAATATATATACACATTTTTTTTTTCAGATTCTGTCTGCAGATAAAAGGAATACACTAGCATGCAAAAGTTTTGGGCCAACTACATAAAATGATTATACCTTTATTTTATTAAGAAGTTAAGATTGTTTAACTGCTTCTATCAGTAGAGTATCTGGAGTTTCATATGTGCTATGTAACAGACGATATGTAGCTTGAAGCTGAAAAATGGTCATGCAAAACTATTGGGTTGATGAAAGATCTGAGATAATAAAGTTATGATAAAATGCAAATTTATAAGTAGGAATTATTCCATCTTATGAATGAGTGTAATGTGCCTTGGTAAATCATTGTAGTTGAACATTAGCTTGCTTTATTTTATACTACAAGGGTAAGTCAAAAATTATGTGCACTTTCACCATAACATATCTTTAGACAAAAGTGTGGATAAACTTTTACTTTCCCTTGTAAAATGACGGCTGAAATTTCTGCTGAAGCAAAGATGAAGTTTGTGACTTTGAAGGGGAAGATGACTTAACAAGAGATAGGCAGGGGGCTGGGAATTTCCAGAAACAATGTTCAAACCATCCAAAAGACATTTGCTACTAATGGAAGTGTTTTAAATATAAAGAAAACCAAAGACCACAAAAATTAGACAAGAGAGATGAAAGAAAGATTGTGAGAGTCTCAATAGGCAATCCAAAATTAACAGCCAGACAAGTGAGGAGTAAATGCAGTGAGGTTTCAGTTGATACAGTACATAGAGTACCAATTGAACAGGTGTATAGAAGAAATCATTAACCAAAAACCCATTGGAATAGAAGATTGATGAAATGAACATCGAACAAAGGCTGCTGAAAAGTGGCAAAAAGTAATTTTTGCAAAATAGATTTAAATTCTAATACAAGAGAGAATATGTAAGAAAACCAGTGGGAGAAAGAAACAATGCAAGATACATACCAGTGATAGGAAAATTTGGTGGTGGACACATAATTGTATCAAAAGCAATGTTAGAAGAAAATTGGTAAAAGTTGATGGAAATCTAAACTGCAAAAAACTATATTAGTTTACTACAGTCTAATCTTCTGCTAGACTACAAAGATGGAGAGATTTTTCAGCATGATGGTGCTCTGTACCACATATTAACATGCAACAAAAAGGTTTCTTGTGGATGAAAGGTTCAATTTTTGGAGACTGGCCAGCACAGGAAGTCATGATATCATTATAATTGAACCATTGTGGTGAAAACTGAAGAAACAAATTCTCCAACAAGAACCACACACTCTGCAAGAGCTTTGGTATTACTGCCAAGAAGAATAGAAAAAATTCTCAATGAGGAAATATGAACCTTGTTCCATTTAATACCACATTGAATTGAGGCAATTATTTGAACCAAAGGAAGCAACACTAATTACAAACTGAATACATTAGCATTTTGTACTTTATGTAATAACAAAGATCACTTGTTGCAAAAAAAAAAAAAAAAAAAAAAAAAAAAAATCCGTTTTAGGTTAAGAAAAGAGCTGAAAAGTTTGCTAGTGGACCAGTATTTTTGCATGGCATTTTTTCATCATCAATATGCTTAAGATGTTCTATTATCCATTATACAGCATTAGCTTATACATACAGTAGCTTATTTCTGAACCTAAAAGATCATAAGATGTACCAAAAAAGAAAAAAAAACTGTAGTTAATTTACAAAGGTGGCCCAAAAGTTTGCATGCCAGTGTACATAATTCATATTAAAAGCAACCATTCCACCTGCTGGATAATAATTCTTTTGGAACTAGAGTAAATTTACAAATCGTATTCATTAGAATCTGAAAAAACATTGTACATTTCCTTTTTTTCTTTTTACATCTTTTAAAATGTACACAAAAGACATGAATAATAAAACAAAGTTTATTTACTTACTCTTCTTGCTTTTCTACTGGCCGTGCAATAACCCAGTGTTCATCATCAATGGCTCTTTGATTTTCATCAGCATTTTGTTCTTTTTCCAAACGGATTACTGTCCTTTGCATAAACTGCACAAAAAAAAAAAAAAAATTTAGAAATAGCTATTATATAATACAAAAATAAAAATGTTTATTAACCTTAAATTAGTATTTTTCTTCTTATTTTTTAATACTATTTTATTGTAAATCTTAAGTCATTAAATAAGTAGCATGGATCAGAGTTCAAATCTTTTCATTAGCTTATTCTTTATTTTTCTTACTTGAAAATTAAAAAATAAAAGTAAGATGAAGTAAATGCTAAACAAAAAAAGAAATTAATAAATTTTTGTATAAAAATGTTTGTTCATCTTATTGAAAAAAAAAAAAAAAGAAGATAATTACTATATTTGCAAGCAATATTTGAATTTTAAAAATATATACAAAAATTATACGACATCAGTAAAGGTCTAGGCAGTTATGGGGCTTGGACGATTTATGGTGGAACAATAATCTCCCCAAATACCCTTATGAATAACAAATTACAAACCTGCAAATGTTATTTTCACTCAAAATTGATATAAATTTCATGCCTAAATCTCACTTATAAAGATAATAAAAGCACTTATTTTTTTTACTGTCTACATTTGCTACTAGCATATCACAGGCAATTCTGATTGACTCAGTAGTATATTCTATACTACTACTTTTATGTGCTATGTCCTTTCAGAACATGAGTGATCGACATCTACAATTTAACTTGTTGCCTATGGTGTAAGCATTTTGTTTCTTCCCAACCATCATACGCTGTATCTGAAAATAAAAAAATTATCATACTATGGTAGAGATAATCCTGTAACATTCCTTTCTCACTGACAGTGGAATACCATATTTTAAACAAAATATTTCACTCAGTTATAAACAATGGTACAAGCCTATCTTACATTGACCATTTCAGTTTGAACTGGTGAAACAGCTATTGGTAGCTGACTCACTGCTGCAACTCTATATAGTGAAGATCTGAGTGTGCATATTGATGCACAGTTGTCAGTGATCATAAACAAAAATGGCTGTTTCAGCTATTGTATTTGCTTGGCAATATTTCACACCATTAACTACCATAAATATGATTACTTAATCAAATAAAAATAACCATCATTTCCCCCAATTGGGGGGGGGGTGCTCAAATGACTTTTTGACTAAATTTTTTAGAACCTAAAATTCATAAAAATATATTTCTAAACAATGGATTTTATTTTTAATCCAACATTATTTTTAATAAATACATGTGTTTGAGTAGATGTTTTCTTTTTTTTAAATAATGTGAAGAAAATGTACTCTTCAGCCAGCTTTGAATCTGCATCTCCCTTTGTATCTGGCATGCTTTAGATCACTCATTCAGAGAGAGTGTCACAGACCAAGCAAGGTTCAATTATCCTTTTTAAAGAATGTACATCCTCTTGTTTCAAATCTTCTTGGAAGTTCATATCTGCTCACTTTTTATTTTTGTATCTGATATGTAAAAAAAAGAAATTTCTAAGGAATTAATGGATTTTATTTTTGGCATAATTTCTTATTATTCAGTATTTTATTTCACTAAAAATAACATTTTAGACTGACAGTAATATAAAAATTACTTATGTAAACAAAGTAATTGTTGTTACATAATTTTGAAAAACAAATGCTGATTTACTCATTATACTTGCTGGAAAAGGCTTATAGTGGCATGGGGCTTAGGAACAGTTGAGTTATCCACGCCATGAAGGATGACAATGACTTGGGAATGCACGGGTAATTTTAACAAAACAAGATAAGGAATTCATTCACAAATTTACATGCTGGAAATAGTGTCTGTAGCTTACTTCAGGAAAATAAATCAGAATTCCATAGTTTTAACGTATTGTCATGACAAGGACAAGGAAATATTCATACAACAGATTAAATGATCTGACACAAAATATTAAAAAAATATTTAAGACAAAGGAGAGAAAATTATTTTAAGTGCTGTGTTACAGGTTAGAGGTTGATAATTGGAGAGTAATTTAAAACTGGCAAGAACTTCAATGCTGGTTGCAGGGAACTGAAATGAAACCTTTCACATGACTTCGGACACTCTTCTTTAATTTTTCTCCTTATTTTATATCAAAATGAATTTCGCATATGCTCACTACTTTCTTTCCTTCTTGGCTCAGCGACTAATTTCTTTGAAGGCAAGGTTTACATTGGTCCAAAAACAATTTCACATAGGCTCGAGAATTTCTTTGCTCAGTCTACCGAATTTGAAGGGAGTTATTATTTCGCACTCACTACGACATTCTACAACATAAAAGGCTAAAAGTGCGTTGCACCATTCTTTGATACGTCAATTTTACTCAAAAGTCTGAGAAAACTGTGCCACATTATTCACTGATTTTTAACTTCTCAAAGTTAAAAAGAAATCAGGTTAAAATTAATAAAAGGCGTGCTATCAGATATTTTTCTCTTTTTTGTAAAAGATGTACTTAGTAAAAAAAAGAATTGAAATTTTTTCAAGCACCTTATATTTAAGATGAACTCAGATAAAGAAGATACTTTATTTAAAACGTATTGCTTAACTTAATATATAATTTAATGCTCGCTCTTGTAAAATAGGAAACGAAAAAATAAAAAAAAGAACCCAATGTATTCAGTTTTTTAACCAGTTGTTTCTACAATACACGTGGTTAGGTCAACTAATTCAAACTGGAAGTTCATTTGTTATCACAGAAACAGTAGAAATTCCAACATACTGTAGAATAAAGAACAAAATATTTTTATTTCCAATCCCTTCTGCGTAAATACACAATTTTAAGTTATTTACAATTTTCTTTAAATAAATATACATACCTTTAAACCGAGAACATTTTTCGACAATTGTGGTTTCTTTGCTCCTTGCACAGCCATTTTGTTTTGCTTTATGTACACAAGTAGCCGCTTGAGTAAATGAATAAGGAAAAATCTATAATTTTATCTTTTCTTGAAGAAATATAATTGATACAAATGCAAGAAAAAAGTAATTTTTATAAAACTGTAGTAATGAGTCATTTTTTAACAATCAATTTGAATTTAGTTCATAATAATTGATACAAGTGGCCCTCTAGAGATAAAGTTTTAGTGTTAGCAGTCAGCACATGGAATTGTAATAATCACAATGAATGGAGAAGGTTGGCTTCATTTTTTGGTAAGTTTTCTTTAACTTTACATTGTGTGTTTAAGTAATTATTGTTTTGCTGACAAAGGAATAGTTGGATTGATAAATATTTTTCTTTATACTGACTTATTTTCATAAAAACTATTTAATAATGACTGGTTGCCTTACGTCTTTTTCACAAGCTTTTGCATAAAAAATGAACATAATTCAATAGTGATTTATTTAATTACTATTTCAAACATAACTTATGGATTCAACAATTTAAAAAAATAAATGTAAATTTTAACAAGTGAATCTTAAATTAGAATTTAGAGAAAAAAACGCCGATTATATAAGAAAAAAAAATGACCTTTACGATTTAGGTGAAAAAGTATCGATAAAATCAGAAAAAAAAAGTAATGTTTTTAATTAAATTGCATAGGTTTCTGATTTGCTTTTTTATATTGAAATATCCGTTTTAATTAATTTAAAAAACTTTAACTTTTTATCAAAGAGGAGGACTGGTTGTGATCATTGTTCTAAATTCTAAAATCAAGATTTCCTTTTAAAAAATTTACAGGTGATTTTGTTGCGTATAATTATTTGCTATTTTATTCTGTAATATTTATCCTGTGATCTATAAATTTATTTAATTTTCTTCATTTTGTTTAACAAAAATGTTAAAAACTAACCGGGAAAAAGTGTGTCACCATCTGCGCAAAAATGTTTAGCGCGTTTTTTTTGTTTTTTTTTGTTTTTGTTTTTTTTTAGTTTAATTTTGTACATAAAAAAAAAGTAAATGATCGTGCACTTTGTCATAGCAGGAAAGAAAACTCGTAAAATCTTTTATGAAAGAATGCACGAAAGTTGTCTAAGGACACTTTTTTTTTTCTTCGTCTGCTTTTGTAAGTTAACTAGCAAAAAAAAAAAAAAAATGAATTTAAATTTGTAGTTGAATAAAAAAATTTTATTTTTGAGCGCTAATTTTTTTTTTTTTTTTTTTTTTTATTTCTTAAAAATAAAAATCTTATTCTTCTTACAAGACCTTTTTTACTATCCAAAGGAAGAAACAGAGCTGACCTTTCTTTTTGGTTTTAAATTATTTATATTCAATTTCCAAATACTTAGTGTCAACAAGAGACGAACTGAATATTTTTCACTTTTGTTTATTTATGGAAAAATGTGTGGCCAGAATATAAAGTTAGGTAAAGCAATCTAAGGTAGATAACCCGAAAACGTCATTTTTTATTTTTGTATTAAAATGCAAAATACTCAAGTATTTTTTAAATTTTAAATCCTATTTGTTAGTGTTTAATCATGCAATTAATTTCAAATAAATATCGATACGGTTTTATCGTTTCCTAATTATCAACCTTTCAAGAGTTGGAGGGGCGTCTACGTTCTGGCAAAATAACTTCCCCACTTTACTGTGCAATGAACAAGATTTTATATTGCAAATTTAGCATTTAACTCCTTTACTTAAGTTAAAAACGTTCTTTATTTATTTTTATATTTTAAGCAAACTGACAAGTGACAAACTGTAATTTTACGGACTTGAGATAATTTTATCTCGTTCGGATTAAAGGTCAAAATTTTAAGTGTCAAGAAGCTGCGTGATTATCGAAAAATTGTTTCGTTTTTTGTAAGTTTGAATCTCAAGCCAGGTCCTCAAACTGATAAATGAATGGGTGGCGTACGTGACTGATTTACCGTCAAACGTTTTGCACATTAGTGTAACACTTCTTTCTTGTTTAATAATGGGGAGGTAAATTTAATTAATGTGGTAAAAAAATAACCCTATCCCAAGTTTAATCTCTCTTTCCTCCAGTAAAGTGATGACTACGATGTTTTGCCAGTAATTGAGATTGATAGATGTTACAGGCAAAATGTCAGTTTGGTTGGCATTATTGTAAAAAACCGAACTCCTAAGTTAGAGCAACTTTAATCACATCCACTAAAAAAAAGAATTTTTAAAGTTATTTATGTTCATGTTTCAGTCGAGAAAACCTTCCAATAAACTATTAGTATTTTCTACCGAAATGTTTCAATGTTTCGTTTGAAGACTAAGAGTTTAAATTATTATATGCCTTTATGTTTGGACTAGAATTCTTATCTTTCTATACTAACAGTGTTTCAGCCATTATACACTCCAGACTTCTTCATACTTGGTAGCCTTCTGAGAATTTTTATCTGAATCCTTTATTCAATCCACAAGAGTAGATTTTGCTACCAGCAATAACAAACATGTGGAATACTTTGAGGAAATTTCTATAGGACTATCACCACTAAAGTCAGTGATGTGGATTAGATATGTAATAAATAACATCTTCATACTTTTTAGCCCCACCAGGAAAATGTTTGATTACTGCTAGGCTATGTGAACTCAATATGACCTTACAGTTCACAATGAAAAAAGAGGCAAAAGATCAACTGACCTTGAATGTACTAGGACCTAGTAACTAGGTTCAAGGTAACTATATTGTAAGTCAAAATTCACTAGGCAATAACTGAATTTCAATTCCTGCCATCAAGAAAGGGATCATTTGCTGCCTACAACACCTGGCCAAATTCATAAGTGGTAATCTAGAAAACCCCTTTCAAGGTAAGAACTACTCTACAAGCATAACATCAGTTTTCATGGATAGAGGCAGAAGAGTCAAAGATTGATCTGTTTACTATAGATAAGGGATACATTTGAAAAGATTCAGATTTGTGGTCCCTAAAACAGTATTCAAAAGCAGTTGACCCACTTTAGAGATATATTTACTGAACTCATGTTGAAAAAGAACTTAATCAAAAACTGTGTACTCCATTCCATGCAGTTGTGGCAAGGTATACAATGGTGAGACTAGCGAAACTTGTACATCCCAAGGGTAGAAGTTGGTTGGAGTAAAGAAACAAATTAGATACTGGTTTGGAAAAATGACCAAAGTTTTAATTTCATTTACAAGATATGAAAATGTCTCTGATAAGTAGTATACTGTGGTGTGAAGTGAGAGCGTGAAACCGGAGTATGCTTAACCCAGCTGACTGCTTGGTAGCTATTGGTTTGGGTTTGTCGCATCAATAGTGTAGTCTGTTCACTTTCTGTGTTCACAGGAGGTCATTTTCACAGCCTAATGGTTGGACAGGCAGTCAGCCATGCTCTGGATAGCCTCTATGGTTAGCATGCACATGTGAAGTCTCTCTCTCTCTCTTTCTCTGTGCTACTGTCTCTCTTCTTTTAGAGCCTATATAATGTGGATGTAGTTGTAGACATCTGTGCCAAGCATGAGTTGCATCAATAATGGCTAATACTTTGGTATATTTTGTATTTGTTTTAAAAGTTGTTTTGAGTGAAGTGCACTGTGTTTGTGACTTAGCTAGACAAAAATTGGTGTGTAGTTAGATATGTTTTCTAATAATTGTATAAATTTAGCTCTAATTTGTTATCTCTATGTATTTTCTGCTACAAACTCTAAAAGTCCACTTAGCAGAACATTGAAAGGTTGTTGTCCCAGGAGACATTGAAATCGGGTATATCTGATCATGTATGGAGAAAAAAGGTTTGGTCATCAACCCCTGTGGAATGAAATCAAAATAATTAATAGAATAACACCGGATGATAAGATGAGTGAAAAAACCTATACACATGTAAGTCAATGACAATCTCCTCTTTGAATACCATCTGAGAACCATTGATTACATTAGAAAGGACACATAAGTTCTACTACCTGAGTACAGACATTAGGTTTAAGGCTCAAAATTACACTACTAGCTTAGTAGTAGATTAAAGTGTTTGGTAATATCTGTTTTTTTGGCAGTTGATTTTAATCCCTTGGAAAAGTAATGCTGAAAAGTCATATATTCTGGTTCAGAATAATTTATAACTTATAAACTTTTAAATATTAAAATTCTGTATTAATTACCAGCGATCAAGTGATATTGTTATTAAATAAAAAATGTATTTACTAATCATGAATGGAAAAGCTTATGAAAATTCAGTGCCCCCCCTCCTATATTTTAAAAAATAATTTATTTGCGTGTGTGTTTAAAGATGCTGATTTTTGTAAATATGGACATCCATACATGGCATTATCAGTAAATAAAAGCAGTAAATATAATAAATTTAAAATTTATTGGTAATTTCTAATATTTCCTCAACAAGTATCTTTGTAAGTACCACTATAAAGCCAAAGTACCAAAAATTCAATAAAATACTGAAATGCTTAAAATATTTAAATTTTTTAAAACTGGATAGTTAAAAAAAAAAAAAAATTACATAAAACAAACATTTTCATTGCAATTGTCATGTAAATTTATTACGATTATCTAATCCTTACTTAAATTTCTCAAATATTAGATAAAAAGCCCGAATCCATGTTAAAACCATGCTTTTCTGTGATATTTTAAACTCAGTCAGTAATATTTGTTTCAACTCAAATTAATTAATTAAACTTTAAATCAGCTAATTTTTCACAAATAATGTTTCAGGAAAGTATATTTTGTTTTTGAAAGATTTTTTTAATAAAGAAAATTATGTTGTGTTGACAGATTTGCCAATATAGACAATTTTATCGATTATCAAAAAAAAAAAATCCTTCTGATCAATTTAAATTCTGTTTGAAATACAGCACAGTATTTTGCTTATTGGAAATATTAAATTTAAGCTTGGAATTAAAGCTGAAATAAGTTTCAAGAAAGATTTTTCCTTTGTAAACATGCATTTTAAACCTTTTTTTTTTATTTTTATTTTTTATTTTTTTTCAATATCTACTATAAATTATAACCCACTAACCTTTTTCATGTATTCATTCACCTATAGAATGGCATAAAAAGTCAATTAGTTCAGTTTCTTTTACTTTTCCAAACTTTTGTAACCAGAAGCTTCAAAGAGAAGAAGAATATTATTCTTCTCAGAAGAGATAATCCAAAGCTTGAAATGAAAATCAAAACCACAGTGGGCAGCAAGGATTATTATTGATATTTTGATTCCAAGTATTCTGGAATCAAAATAACTATGACATACAGTATTATAAGTGGTTGATGGGATTTCCCATTCTAAACAAATTGTTCTCTTTCCATCTGTTTTCCATTTCTGTTATTTTGTCAAAATAAGAACATTTCTGGCTACTGTGATTTTTGAACAATTTGATTACACCATTGATAGAGATATCTGAATTCAGTAAGTTATCTTACTATTCATTTTAAGTATTTTTCAAGATTTGATTTTTGTAAAAATACCAAGATGAATTTTTTTTCTTAAGTTTCATCCAATACATCTGTTTCTATGCAATGATTTGTTTGAACAAAAATTATTGTAAACCTGTCCAATCATTCAATGCAAATGTCTCCATCTCAAGGCAATACCTATATTTTTTTTAAGATTTGCCTTTCTTCACTATCATTCCTCATGAATCTTGTCAGGAAAGAACTGGCGCCTATGATCCTCTGAAAGTAAGACAAATTTAAAATCTCAGATTGTTGGACATGAAATTGTCAATTTGTTTGAAAGAAATTGAAAAAACAAGACATTAATTGGAAAAGTTTCTCTTCTAACAAGATGTTCCTTCTATAAATATATTTAGATTATTTTGAAGCAAGCTCCTTACCAAAAATTCTTCATTCAAAGAAACAATCAAATTCATTGAAATTTTCACAGAAGATTATGGACACTACTATGATGGTTAATTGATCCCTGTTGCAGATGCCTGTTCAGGCACATTTACTTTTCTTCAACAAACACAGAGGCAACTTGTGGTTTAAACTGTAACTATGCTGAGCAAGCTTTAGTTACAATTTTTGGAAAATTTTTGGCATGATAAGTAATTGAACAAAAGGCCAGTATGATCCACAGTCATGATAACTCGTGACTTTGTGCTAGCACAAATATCAACAACTTCTGAATAGTATTGTCTACCCATTTCACACACAACCCATGCTATTATTTTCAGACACTTTCCAATGGTACCACACACTGGGGTCATCTCCCTAGGCTGAGATTATCAAGAAGTCCCTCTTTTGACACCTATCCATGAACATAATTGATGAGATTCAAACCTGGGTCTTGTGATTGAAAGACTAATGTTCCAACTTCTCAGCTATTTGCTGCTAATCAACATTTAAAAATTTAAATTTCTGTTGTAAAAAAATCATAAAGATATTGAACTGAAGCTAAAAAAAAAAAGTTCAGTGATAATCTGTTAAACCAAGAAAGGGACAAGAATTTTATTCTTATATAAATTTTGTTTTCATTGAAATTAATTTTTCACTTTATAATCAAATTATTGTTTGTCTTTTCTTTTTTTTCTATCCCCAGAAACAGGTTAGAGATGTTTGTGTCATTATCTCAGGCGGAACTGTCTGTTTCAGTTGCATATCCCTATATCAAGGCAATGAAAAATTCTACAAGCAGTTTGTTATGCCTGCAGTTCAAATCCTTAATCCAGAGACTGCACACAAAATCGGTGTTGCACTGGCCAAATACCACTTTTTTCAGAAACCAAAAACACCAGATCCTCCAATTTTAGTGAGTAGCTATCTTTGTGTCTCTGTCTCGAGAAACCGTAAATATTCTACCCACTTACTTTACCAATACTCTACCATACTATTACTCATCTTTCATCATTTTATACATTAACAGACTTTTTTTTTTTTTTTTTTGACCGGGAGTTATTGTTAGTGCCCAGGAATTAGGTTAAGCATTATTATCAGAATAGGGCAATTATATGTACTAATATTATTTAGCAGTAACTCATTAACTCCTTTTCTAAAGAATTCTTAATTTAAAGTGTAAATTTATTGAAAGCTGCTTCAATTTGATACTAACTGAACAATCTGGATCAAATTGAATCCACTTCTTACATGTAAAGAAATGAATCAGACTTGTAAATTTTGTCTGATGTTTATTTCAGCACCTTATAAAATAAATTGACCTATATGTGTGTCATGCTCCAAAAGATTATCTGTCCCAAATAACATTGGGTTTTGTGACTCATGAAGACAAATTATGCATGAGACTATCTATAAATCCATAATAACCCTACATTTCAAAAGATGGATGGATAACCTGAATTTTTGACAATAAAACTACCTTATGTAATTTTCTCACAAAAGTTTTTTTTATTTTGTTTGTTTTATATATTGTAATATAGCAACGACTCTAAGTAGAAGCTTATGAAGCTTTATTTGACTAATTCAGCTTTAGCACTGAAAACGTTCATTTTATTATAGTAGATGGATACAAGTGAGAGGGGAGATGAAACATGCTTATTACAAACACATATAATCTCAAATAATTTCCTAGTACAATCATTTTGTCATTTGATATATTTTGGTGAAACTTTGCTCTTATTGCTATTTCCAACCCCAAAAATAGTTTTAAAAGTTAGTTTTCACACTAATGTACTTTTAGTGAACTATTTTGCTGTATTTTACTAATGTTTTGAAACCTATAAGTGTTATTTTTATGGAGCTGTCATTCAAATTTATTATAGACAATTGCAAATATTACTGTAATTTTATTTATGAGATACCAAGTATGGTAGTTTTTACTTAACGGAAAAAAATAAATCTCTGTATCATTTTTAGAATATTCACATTATGGAAAGAATCCTTTTTTTTTTTTTTTTTTTCTATTAACATTTAGCTGGCTGTCAATACTTTTTGTTCTTTTTAACTTTGTTAATATTTATATCAAGTGATTTTTTTCCATATCCCAAAACCTGACCAACCCTACATGTGTCCTTCAGAATTGTTTGGAGCATTCTCTGTTTGTTATATCTTTTAAAGCAAGATAAGACAAATTATACCTTTCTTTCTCCACCCCAACAATTGTCCCTCCCTCCCCCAACCCTGTTGTAATAATTATACTCATATTTTGGAAGATACACACCGTAAGTAATTATTAAGCAAAGAAAAAACCTGAAAGATTTTTTTTCTTTTTAATTCATTTTAAAGTTTAAAGTTATTTTAGGAGACATTCTTTCTTTGATTCTAATACAAAAAGCATTTAACATAATTTTGTTAAAGTTGACTCAAAACTTAATAAGAAAAAATTTAGAATAAAATTTATTTTATCCAGAAAACCAACGTTTGGGGACATGAATTTCGCAACCCAGTGGGCTTGGCAGCAGGTTTTGACAAACATGGAGAAGCTGTAGATGGCATCTTGAAGATGGGATTTGGATTTCTTGAAGTGGGTAGTATTACACCAGAACCTCAACCAGGCAAAGAAAAACCCAGAGTGTTTCGACTTACAGAAGATAAAGCTATTATCAATAGGTAAATTTAAATTTATTTATATATGCAAATTTTTCATCTTCAAAAGGTACTTTTAGTTGGAGGAAAAAGTCTTTTTTTTTTTTTTTTTTCTTTTAGATCAGTTAGAATTTGAATTTGATGTTTTCTTTATATTAAAAATACCGTGGTTACAGGGTCATTCCAGCCAGATTCAACAAGGGTCCATCCTGAAGCTCCTCAAATTTCATCCAAATTTTCACCATTTATTAACATTCATCAGAGGAGTCAATCCTGTAAATTTCAGCATACCTCATTTCAAACAGATTTTATGCTACTCTGAGATTATGAAGATACTGAAAATTTTGAAAACATTGAATTTTCTTGTCTTTTACAGACCTCTCACTTGCTTTCCTTTGGAACTCTTGTTCCTTCGTCACAACAATTATGTGTCTCTGAAATTCAATCAAATAATCACACTCTCCTGTCACTTGTTGCAAAAATACCAACTGAAATTTTAAAAAATGTGCAAAAACTTTCTTTTACAGTTAAAATTCTGGATTTCACTGCATGAAGACAAACCATCTCGTCTTCTCTCATCATGCAGTATGTATCAAAAACATAACATACAAATCCCCTCCTTCCCTATTTCTGAGTAATAGGAGGGCAAAAAATGAAAAATGCAATATTTTTTTCCCATTTTTCAGCTGTTGTAACACATTATCACTTGGTTAAAATTACCATTCAATTACTTTCCAGTAATTTCCTTCTTGGTTAAAACCATGTAAAACTACACATTTTCTGAAAGACAATGTGAATAAGAGTGCAGAATAGTTGAAATGTCTTTGAAAGAAGTCATAAGCTTGTGATGAAAATGAAATTTTCAACCAATAGTTGTACAAATACATTTGAACTGCACAAAAACATATATATGGTTGGCAAATGCTACTTTACATTTCCAAAATTTACATTGAAATCAATGTGAATATGCCAAATAGGTGGCTAAAAAATAACAAACTGTAAAGTTAGTGAAAATCCTATGGATTTTTGGCAAACTTATTAGTCATGTCATGCCAATTACTTTGGGGTTATGAAGTTGGGCCAAAGGTGGCAGTTATGCTGAATCTTACTAAATCTTACTTAATTATTAAATCTCTCAATACATTAAGTCACTTTCCATGCACTAATATGACTCAATCAGGGCCACTATTACCCTGTTACAGTCATCATATCCACAAAAGTCTCAACCAACTGAACATTTTTCTGTTACAAACTGAAATATTTGTTCTTTAGTTTGCTTCTTTCAACTTGTGTGAATCAATGCATTGTATAAATACATTTTAATATTAAAATATTATACCACAGATATTGAATTTGCTAAAAATTTAATTTGGTCTAATAAGTTTTTTTTTTTTTTTAACATTAACCTATTGATGAATATATATTTACCATATTGTTTCATTATCTTTTGCCATTTATCGGACAATTTCATAATTCTGTCTTTCTCAACAAAAATCTGCTTCAGATGTCTTTTACATTTTTACATTTTTTCATTATCACTATTCTGTAAAGACTAGAATAAATGGTAATGCAAAGATACAATACTTGATAAGTGCAAACTTCCCAGTCAAACTAAAAGATTTTTTTCTTGGTCACCAAAGAAACATATCATCTAGCATTATCCAGATTAAATATTTGGCCTTTCTCTTAACTAATTCTAGCTACTTTTCATTAATTGCTGCATTTAATTAATCTAATTGAGAGAAGTATCTTTTTAACTCCTTTTGGAGAACCAAAAGGGGATCAAAGAAAAAGACTCTCTTTTCAATCTCACTATAGATACATGATCGTGTTTGGAGAAACCCCACTTTTTGTTTAATTGGTATTGGTCCATTTTGCTTTCAACATTGTAAAGTATCCAATTTTCATCAGCCATCACAATGTTTAAGAAAATGAAGCATTTTAATACATTTTAGCAGATTGCATGCTGTAAATACAGTCACAAGGTTTCTTTTCAATTGCAGTCTTCAAAAATCTTGTAACAACTCACCTTATTGAGGGACATATTTAACATGTTTCATTATCTTGTTATTATATTCACAATAGGGGACCCTCTCTGCCTGAGCTTTAGACAGTGACACATGCTGTGATGAGGTTCAGTTTAGTGAAAGAGTTCAGTGAAAGCAGATGTCATGTCACATAGATGCATAAGTACTTCTTTTGTTCAATTAGAATGATCTAACAGGAGTTGGATTGTGAGCCTTTGAGAGGCTGAATGGTCATTTCAGAAAATTGCTGCTTATGTTAGATGTGACATGTTGGCAGCAGGGGTCAAATGAACATTCTTTCACTTGTAGACAGGCATATAGCACTGTGGTGTTTGTGTTTTCATCAGAATATTACCAGTGTGGATAGGTAGTAGGATAATTATTTTATCAGAAACTTTGGGAATAAAACAAAGTGACTCAAGGGTTTAAAATAAATAATATATCTTTATTTTTTACAGTGATGATTGAGTCCTCGGGTATTTGGCACAGCAAAAAGTTCTTTAATCAGGCAGATATTGGTAGCAGTTTGGAGAAATGTCCATTAGTTGTTGTAGAAGTAAGACCATGATAGGGGTAGTAGTAATGGGAAAAATAAGGTCAGTGTCAATCTACTGTGGTGTTCTTTTCGGCCCTGAAACGTCGGAAATGTCAGTACCTGATGACCTCTTAACTGCTTCTTCACATGTCACACATGGCTGGTTTCTCTGTGGTAGAGTTCTGTTCTGTCCTCTTCTGCTGTCCTTCTGGCCCCCTCTGCTCTTCTGTCAGGATTGTAAGGTTCTATATCCTTTTCACCAGGTACAAGAATTTGGTGCAAATAACAAGGTCTTTTTGTGTCAATTTTTTTTGATTGGCCAAATTATTTTATTCTCTGGCATTATTTTCTTTTTCATTTTTTTATAACAGAAATATGCATAGAGCCTATCAGATCTTCTGGTATTTTTCAATCACAAATAAGTTAGCGAAACAGTAGCAGACTGCACAACATCCACAGCAGATCTGACCTTAGAAGTGTCAACACTGACTGTTGGAAATCATTTACTTGCAGTCACACTGAGGATGTGTGTGCCTCCAACCAGATTTCCACTTATGCCACAACACCATTGTGCATGCTTATGATGGTGTTACAAGATAATCACCTGAAGGTTCCAATGATAGTGTTCTGTGAAGAGAGCAAGTGCTACCTTCATGAAAGTACTAGCCGTTTGTGCATGCAGTGTAAACCAACAGTGCAACATCTTTCAAGGGTGTATTTTGCCATGACACATAAACCCAACCACTGGAATCATGGTTCAAAGTGCTATAAGTTACAACTTTTCTTGCTTTTGGTGTTTATAGAGAGAATGTTCAGTATTGCCATGTATATCTGAATCTTGTTCAATCTGTTCTGCTGCCATTCCTACAATTGGGATATGCTTTTCCAGCAAGATAAAAACTACCCTCATGGTACCCATGTTACTCAACATGCTCTACTCCATAACTTCCCTGGTCAGCATGATTACCAGACCTGTTTCCCACTGAACATTCATTAACCCACCAACAACTCTTTCTGTTGGTGTAAGGGGCATAAATAAGATGGTATTTGCCATTTGCACAATCATATGTATACAAAGGTCTAGGCCTGTATCAATAGTTATGTTGGATATACAGTCTATTAATATAGTCCATATAATGTTAATACACCTTATTTTAGAATGTTTGTGTGTATTCACCCATTTCTGTGATCATTTACTATGCTATTGCTATAATACCTGTACTTTTAATCTTGAGTAAATTAAAACACATTCATGTAATTTTATTTTATTTGACAAAACATTCTGATATAATGTTTATCATAATACATTCAAAAGCAATATTTTGAATGCTTCTAAAACTAAATAGTTTATAGCACTTAATAACAAAATAGAAACTCTTTATCTAATCAACTATGTAGAAGCTGTAATATTATTTGTTGCCCATTTATCCACAGATTCATAGATACATCATCCTAAGTCCAGAGCCAAATGATGAAAAAAGAAATAAAATAAAAATAAAGCATTTTAAACAACAAATTAGCATAATCTCCTACCACATCAAAACACTTAACACAATGCTGTTTCTTTATTAATCACATAGAATGAAAATTTTAATTCAAAATTTTGCTAATAAGTGTCAGCTTATTTATTGATGCTTCTTCATACCTTCTCACAAAGCTCAAAAATTTTTCTCTTTTATAAAATGACTCTTTATCAGTTAACCCTTTGAAGTGTGATCTGATGAGTATAGATCTCCCACCCCGGGTCCTGGCTGTCCATGACTCTGGCCAGTATACTGGCTGCCTGTATATACACTTTCACACAGCCACTCGAGTTCAAAGGGTTAATAAATAATTTCTCAAACATTTTTTTTTTCTGTTAAAGAATTATTTATTATTTTGACAATCTGGTGTGTCCATAATCATTCCTGGGTATAAGTTTTCTTCATTGAAAAGATCTAACATTAAATTTTATGATATTGTCTATAATTTTGAGAAACCATTAGCAATTAAAGATATTTTCAGAGAAATGAATTCAAATCTTTCTTTTTGTGATTTTTGTTGTTCCTACATTTTGGCCATTCCATTCTAGAGTCTTCTTCAGGAGTACTAACTGTATGAAAAGAAATGTTTTATTTTTCCTTTTTTTTATATATGACAACTTAAAAGCATTATTTTCTAAACTTCATTTTATTGACCTAAAGAAAGATATCACTAAAATAAAATGTGATTCTGTAAATATATAATAGAGATAAACTTTTGTCAACAAAGAAGTCTTAAAATAATATTTCTATTATTTATCATTTCAGATATGGTTTCAACAGTGATGGTCATAAAGTGGTTTATAAACGTTTAGCTGATCGGGAAGAAAGGCAGAAAATTAAAGGTAAGAGAAGCATTTTCTTGCTGATAAATCTTTTTTTATTTCATTCAGTGTCTTTGACCATTTCTACACTATAGGGGAACACTTCTAAAATATAGAAATCCTTGTCTATGGGTTACAGATAGTGTAAAAAAAAAAAAAAAAAAAAATGAATATAAGAGGTGGGAAAAAGATTCCTGTGTCATTGAGCACTTTTCTGGCAGACTATTAAATATATTCTGGAGTTTTGGAATTTTTTTTTTTTTTCTTCTCATACCACATTGATTTTCCAGCTATTTCATTCTCTGCTGTATGGGCATTTCTACCTTGATGATTTTAGTTGGTGACTATATCATATGTATTCACCACCTACCCTCATTATAACACTCTGGGCTAGTTGAAGATATAAATGCCAATATCACCAAATAGAGCAGTACCAGCCACCTGAAGAATATGTGCATAGCATGCAAGAAACTGTGAGTCTTGGTTGCGCAGACTTAAACCAGATTGTTTCAATAAATATAAATGCTTTGCCATTGCAGCATTGAGTTTTTGCTTCTTTTTGTTTTTTTAAATTTTCTGGTGTCTCATTTTAAGTATACTCTTTCAAGTATATCTGTCCAATAATTAAACTTTGTACACCCAGAAAAATACTTGAATGCTTTTAAATAACTAGCCAAACCATGAAAGACTTTAAAGATTTGTTGTATTATTGAGTCACATTAAATTCTTTAAAATCTTTCTTCTGTTGTTTGTTTTTCTGAAATGCCACTATCTCAATCTTCACTTGTCATTCTCTTACAATCAGCAACTTATATTTTGCTGATTGACTGTCCTCTTCAGTGTCACTCATGATGCATCCTTTCCCTGCATCTTCAAAGTGATGATGGTGCTTATTTTCTTCCTCTTTCAGTCGGATCTTTAATGAGTGAATCAAGAAATATGTTGAATATCAATTTCTGGACTGAAAGCTTTTCCACTTATATTACACCGTCCCCAGGTAAAACAATGACTACAACAAGATGCATTTGTATTGAAAGATTTGATGTACATTCAGTCCTCTACTTCCTTTCAATGAATGAAATGTCAGGATTATAAACAAGGCTTTAAAGAAAAATAAAATGAAAATATTTTTCATTTTATATAAAATATACACAAATATAATTCTGACATTCTCAAATAGATTGTAAGTAAAAGAATTTGTGTATATCATAGAAAATTTTCACAAAATTTTATGTTAACAGTAATACAAGTAAAAAAGGAATTTTTACTTTTTGGTCAATTGATTTTTCAGTTTTTAACTAATCGTGTAATGAGAAACTCATTTCTTACACATTTTCACAAGTCCTAAATATTACTATTCAATGATATTCATTTGTTGATTATTTATTTATTTTTATTATTTTTTTAACTTCTGGTTGAGATATGTTTAAAATAAAATGAATTATTGAAAGATTTGATCTATTTTACTTTACACATTTTTTTTTTTTTTTTTTTTTTTGTTTATGGAGATATATATAAGCTCCTGTGGAGAGCTCTTGATTGGGCCTTCGGACCAGCAATGACACTTCATGCATTGAGTACATATTAAATTTTATTAAACTTGAACAATATTTTTCAAAGAATTAACTGTTTTCATCAAAACAATGATATAATTTGGAATTTATTGCAAAGCTGGTTTTTCCATTCAGGGTCAGTACAAATTGTTTGTTTCCATTCCCAACCCTTGAACAGCCAACCTAAAGCTGGCTGTGAGAAAAGCAGGGTTCCATAAGATGAAGTCCAGTTACTTTCAATGATTGTCCTTAGGATTGACATTGCATAGCTCACACTCACTGGAAACTGAAGTCTATTGAACTCAAAAGGAAGATCTGGAGGAATTGATGGGATTCTTGGCATTAAAACTCTTTCCTCCTTTCCTGGACCAGTAAGGATCTCTGCTGCCAAGAGATGAGGAAGTATCTTCTTGACAATTAACTTTGTTCCATTACAAAGATTTCGAGGATCCAGATTTCTCAAAAGCATAACTGGCACATTTTCTTTTAGTTCCAGCTTGTGTGATGGCATTCCAGGAGGACTCAGTGAGTTCAAGAACTCTATTGGACTGCTTGCTCTTGTTCAACTACAGTGTCAACGGAAAAGTACTTCATGCTTTCTTTTGGAATTTCTTGGAGAAGTTTCCAGTTGATGCTATTCACAGTTTGATTCTTGGGAGCTAATATGGCTCTCTCACAAAGCCAATTTGAATCCATAAAATGGTGTTTAATGTTTGTATAGACTTGGTTAATAAAGTCTTGGATACTTGAGACTGAAGCTCCACAACCATTTGGGAATGAAATATCTCCATTTTGCAAAGCAGCAAATCTTCCTTCTTCAAGGTCACCTGTGATTCTAACTCTCATGTTTGTTTTCAGCCTGAGCTTTTGAACATGGCTCCAGATGTAAGAATTTTTCAGGAAGCATTGATTTCATCAGCTGGAGTTCCTCTTGCAATGACTAGTAATGTTTGTCTAAAATCAACAGAATAACACAGTGATACCTCCCATTTGTGAATTTTGTCTAATGTCTTTGAGTGTTTTATCCAGAGCCTCAAATGCTTGCTTGTGTGCCAAGGTACATTCATCCCAGACAAGGAAGCTTGTCTCCTCCAGTAGCTTAGCCAAGTTGGTTCCTCTTTTGATGTGGCAAATAGGGGGTTCATTGTAGTTCAAAGCCAATGGAAGTTTGAAGGTGCTGTATGGACCTCCAGGCAAGAGGATAGCAGCAATTCCAAATGATGTTACTGCTAGAGCTATTTTTCTTTGGAGTCTCACTGCAAGTAAAAGAAGGCTAGTTACAAAAGTTTTACCAGTACTTCCAGGTGCATACGAGAAGAAAATCCCTCCATTGTTGTTGCTGATGTCATCAAGGGCTTTCTGATACACTTGCTGTTGGTCTTGCTGCAACAGAAGCTCATTGTTTTGAACACATTGCTTCAGTTCTTCTATTTTGTGTCCGGTTTCTCTGATTTTTCCAGTTTCTCTCTTTGAATTTGGCAGACCAAAATTGCTGAGATCTCTTTGAGCCAAGTTCATCACTTTATCTTCAATTTCACAGAGAGCTAAATTTGCAATCTGAGGATTCAATTCTATTCCTAGATAAGCAAGTCTCATTTGAAGATGATGTATTTAATTTAGTTGTGTCCCTTTGATTGAAAAAAGTGTTACAGATCTAAAAGATATATATATATATATATATATATATATATATATATATATATATATATATATATATATATATATATTTCAGATCTAAAAGGAAAACTGTAAGTAATCAGATTTAAAATACAATATTTCAATTTATAATCTTTTTTGATCTCTTTATCATATTTTCCTAGAATAAGAAACAAATCAGTCTTTCCCAGTTTAGAAATGAACAATATATACAAGAAAGAAAAAAGGTGCAGTGAAGAAGTTTAAAAAATTAAGATGGAAAAGTCTTTAATGTTAGCTTATTTTTTTTATTTTTTTTTATGCACTTGAAATTTTCTCGTCTCAAGATCTGTCATTGCTTCTGTTAATCTGTAGATTTTGTTTTAAATACTGGATTTGTAAGATGAACCTTTCCCTCTCAAATTAACCTTTAAAGTCAATTTATTGCTTGAAATAATCTTCAAAGTTATTACTAGTATTTCTCTTTTCTTTTTCTTTTTTTTTTTTTTTTTTTTCTTTCAATGGAATAGAAATTCCTTGCCACATTTTTATATTAGCACATTGAGTCCTTCCCTTACTGAGAAAGGGCCAGTCAAGTACAAGGCTTTTATTCTCACACTTCGCAACAAGAGTTAAAACTGCTTTTATTTTGTCTAGTGTAAAGAATATTTTAAAATATTCAAATTATAAAAAAAAAAAAAAAGTTAGCGTAAAATATCAATATATTTATTTGTAAAATTGATTGTACTATCTAACCAAGAGAAACTCTCACTACACATGCTCAGACCATGACATTTTATTTCTCTTTGTTTTTTAGAGCCTGGTATTCTGGGAATTAATTTAGGCAAAAACAAAGACTCTCTAGATGCAGCTAATGATTATGTTCAAGGTGTACGATTATTTGGGGAATTAGCAGACTTCCTTGTGATCAATATCTCCAGCCCAAATACTTCTGGTCTAAGGGATTTACAAGCTAAAGAAAACTTAGAAAACCTTATTAATAAAGTAAGTGATATATATTAATACTTTCTTGCTTTCCATTGTTTTGATCGAGTCTCTGTTACTAATAGTAGTGTTGATATATTATTTGTTTATTTGATATTTCACTATTTCAACTATTAAAATTGTACAATTTCTTTTTTAATTCCATATAAGCAACATTCTATTATTATTTTCTAATTTTGACCAATGTTACCAACGTCACTTAAAATTTAGTGTATTAGCAGGCAATTAAATATAGAACAGTTTAAAATTTGTATCCACTATTACTAAGCTATTTACTTGTAAAATCCTTATTGAATAACATTTAAACTTATAAACAAACTTTGGAACATTCTCATATGGCAGATAAGTATTGACTATTCCATGTTCTATGTTGATATTGTAATACCAATTTGTTATTTAATCTATAACTCTGTGTCAACAAAATTTAACACAACATTCAAAATAGATTTTTAGAGTTAGCTGACATAACAGTAATATTCTATTGACTTGTGATTGGAGGAAACTTAGCTTTTACCACATGCCTAATGCAGCATTACCTTTTACATGCATTCATTTTATTGTTTGATTTCTATTCTCTCTCTTTTAGGTAGTTACAGAACGAAATCAATTAAAATGTGGAAAAAAACCACCATTGTTAGTAAAGATTTCCCCAGATCTCACAGATAAAGACAAAGAAGACATTGCTGAAGTTGTAATTAAGGAAAAAGTGAGTTATAGTGACAAGTTTTTCATTGTTTGATTTGATTGTATTTTTTATGTTTAACTTATTTTCACTGTTTAACGTTTTTTAAAGATGTATGCAAAAATAGTTTGAGATTTGAACATGCAACAAAATTATGACCGTTTTTTTTCCTCTTATTTGAATCTTGCTTTCACTCTATGATCGAACTTAGTTATAATCATGTCAGTTTTGTTTTACTCTCATTTTCTTAAAAATGGCAGATGGGCCATAGTTGTTATACTAAATATTATCTGGTAAAAAGCATTACTTTAGATGAATAGTCACAAAAGTAGTGTTGATTTGTTTTCACAGAATTTATTTCACAAATTAGATTTTTTACTCATGGTTTTCAAATTAGAATGGGGCAATATAGCATCTTTTATGAAAACAGTTTTCTTTCTTACATTGATTTATACAGTTGACATTTATGTTGACTTTCTTGAAACACCAGTGAGTAATTTTGCAGCTTTTTTTAACACACATGCTCCATTCAAGTCAGTCTCCAGATTAATTGCATCCATAAACTAAGTTGACTACCTTAGAGAAAATACTCCCTCAGTTATTTTGGAATTTTAAACAAAGGCCATAATTTTGTCCAGTTTCTGATTTCTGACATGTGGTCTTTATGTGAGTTTTCACACCTAACATCCACTGTATCTCTAAATTCTCAATTTGGTTTCAGACTGTGCATTTAATTTAATTTATAAAACTTTTGTCACCTCTGTATCACATGAGCTTTAAGTATCATCAAACTGATTCTGAAATATCAAACAAATCTTTTGACATGAAGTATTCTTCTAAATCAGAGATAAATACTATTTTTTTTGTCTTTTGTTCATATTTTAATGTTTAAGACTTTGAGTCAATTTAATTTTGTTATAAGTATCGTATAGGTATATCTACTCTCTTGGGGATGGGCAGTTGAATGTATGGATATTTCATCCAAGAAATTTTCCATTCTGTATTTAACATCTCCAAAGTTACAATCTCTTACTGCTGGCTTGTAAAATCCTGTCTACTCTAAATAATGACAATTACATTACTCTAGTTTCATTTGTTCCTTAACAGAATTTAAAGATCTGATTAACAAGTGAATATTCCTTTTGCCATTTAAAAGACTAGGAATGCAAAGTGCGGTTATCTCCCTTTAGTTTTGATTTTCAAGGGTCACGTGATGGCTGGTGAGTGATGTCAGTTCATGGGGTGATGAATCCCAGTTATGTAGACTGCAGATGAGCAAGATATGGTAAAGAGAATAAAATGGTAATCATAAGCTTATGCTAAGGATTATGGAGGACATGAATGGCATAATCATTTTCCTTTCAGGAAATATTACAAATAAAACACTGTCACTTCTTGCTTTTCACACTGTTGTATTCAAATTTTACAATCCCTCTATATGGCACAAATAGTGATATTGGTATAAAAAAAATGCATGTTTGTCATTCCTTTCTTTCAGCTATTCTGTTCCATATATGGTATTATGATGTTAGTATATCATGGATAACTAATGTCTATAATGGGGAAATGGAAACTGGAAATATTCTCTATTTCTTAGTACACCCTCATTAGGATTAATATAATGAACATAAATGTATTTCATCCAATTTCGATTTTTATGTGTTTCTATTGTGCAGAATTCTGTAGATGGCTTAATAATCAGCAACACAACAGTGTCGCGCTCAGAAAGTCTCATCAGTTCCCACCAAAAAGAAACTGGAGGTTTAAGTGGAGCTCCACTCAAACATATGTCTACTCTTGTGTTGCGGGATATGTACAGTCTCACTCAAGGTTTTGTATAATTTTATGTTCATAATAAACATCATTTGTATATTGCTCATCTTAATGCTACACAATCAGAATTATATACATGAGATGTTTCATAAGTAATGCCTTCCATTTATTTATTTTTTTCATTTTAATCATTTCATTCCAATCAAACAATAAAGCCACAAGGATTACTGAGTGTGAGAAGATATGAGAAAAATAAAACATTTAGTAAAGAAAGATATCAAGAAAATAACAGGAATTAAGAAAATTAACAATTGACAATGTATTTAAATTTTTCTATACGAAGAATATTTTTTTTGCCTTGCAGTTGAGTATTGTGAAGTACAATTAGTTTGGGATCATTTTGTTGTAGAATATCTTTTTCTAAAAAATGGCTGTCTATTCAAGCAATTTTGAAGTATCCTGATTTCTATGAATTCATCTATTATTTATACATTAATTTCTTAAATTAAAAATGTGATTGGGTTTGCACTAGGGTAGAAAAATGTTAGGTGAACATATTCTTTTGCACAATTTTTCCCATCATATTCGCTATTTTAGAGTGTCTTTGACATTTAGAGTATTTTAGCAAGATGTTTATTTAAAATGAGTACCTTTTTAAATAGCTGTTGTCAACAGATGTTGATAAGCAAAGAACACCAATTTTTGGCTTGCATACAAAAAAAATTGCTTGTTGAATATGGTAACTTTTCTTTTGTGTTTGACTTTGCTTATCTAGATATTATGCATTATTTTAACTATCTATAAAAAAAAAAAAATAATGATTATGTAAATGCCCTTCCCTACATCATTTTCACAGGGGGTCCTGACATAACACATGTATACTTACTGTGATAAAATAATGCAATGGCAATTTTTCTCTTCTCCAGATTTCCTAAGAGAAAAATTCAAAATCTGAAGGAAAAAATAAATACATATTTTATTAGAAAAAAAAAAAAAATTTCAAGTCATTTTAATTTTGAAATAGTGAAGTGGTTTATGGATCACATTATATAAACAGAAAAAAAATGACAAAGATTTGCATGCCTACTATTAGAAACCTTACAAAAGCCCTGCAAGAACAGTTTCCCAAATCACACATACAGATCTTGTTTTGCTTTACTGTTCAGTATATATAAATACACTAATTTTTGTATCTGGGATCATCTGGCAAAAACAATTAACATTACTAAATAGATTCAATTGCTTTTTACTATAACAATATATTGGCCACTCTGTATAATTATTTTATTTACTTTTTTTAAACTCCTGATAGCAATATTTTCTTAGATTTCAAGTATTCTTTGAGATTATATCATTGGTGGTTGTAATTTCAGGCAAGCTTCCAATCATTGGAGTTGGTGGTATCAGCTCTGGTAAAGATGCATATGATAAAATCAAAGCCGGTGCTAGTTTAGTAGAACTCTATACAGCACTGGCTTACCAAGGGCCTGTGGTAGTAAACAAGATCAAAAGAGAATTGGCTGAACTTTTAGAGTAAGTTTATATATTTTTTACCATTTTCTTTTTACTATTCATCTTTCCTTTCTATCCTAATGCCAACTGCATTGGAAGGAATCTGCATATTTAATTAATAAGGAAATATACATATATAATTATTATTTTGCCTTCAAATACCCAGACTTTTTTTTTTTCTTTCAATAAAGACTATTTCGAAATTGCCCAAGTTTCTTAGAGATTTGGTAACATAGGATTTAGAAACAAGACTCATGCTACTAACAAAATTTTCACTGTCAAAGAAGACCAGGGTAATTTGGTATACAAGGTATGACCCCCAAATTTTAGGGAATTTGAACAGCACATGCATAATCTGAATGTTGTATAGACTTTCATCATTTTATGAACCAATGTTCAAACAACCTAAAGAAACTACTTTGAAGGACACAATGGAAACTAAGATATTAAAGGGAAAGGAAAAAAAAAATTCATGTTCAAATTTTGCACAATAAATTTATATTCTTTTCTTATATACTTTGCTATTCAGCCAGCATGTCCCTTTTGGTTGATCAGCCAACCTTCAACCTTCTTCAGGTGTCTGTCTTCATACCTGATATCTTCCTAGGAATCTTGAATTGAATCTTTTTTTTATTATTATTATTATCCTTGATTGTTTCTCATTTCACTTCCATTCTTAGGGGATATTTCATACCAGTTAATGCTTGCCAGTTTTAGTCACCTTTGTATCATTTGTCTAAACCAGTATGTGACCTTTCAGCACCACCAGACCAAGGGATTGAATTTACAGTTTCTACAAAACTAGGTATATCCAAATCAATGCTTTAATCCAATAGGCCCCATATCCTCATTATTGAAAGTTACAAAATATGAAAATAGACACATGAAGAAGATCAGAACATTGTGAGTATAACAACCAAGGTGAGAATGCTGGTATGAATAATAAAACATATAATAATTCCTCATCTCAATTTCAACAAAAATTATAACTTTTTCTTGTATTTTATACAATGTTTTATAGTATTTAAAAAAAATTCTAAATAAGATGTTTTCTTTTATATCAGGGCTGATGGCTACACATCTGTTGCTGATGCTGTTGGAGCAGACCACAAGAAAAAACCTTGATTTTGAAGATATTGGTAGTTTGGCTATATTAGATTTTATGCAGAAGCAATTTATATCCAAAACCTCACAATCCATGCCAGAAGGAAAGCTTTGATGATATTTTGATCTTCAAAGTAATTCTTATGTATTGACAAAAAAAAACCATCTCCAAATTTATTCAGTTTGGTAGAAAAAATTTCTCTTGATGCAATTTTGTGTATCCTTATTTCTTATTTAATTTTTTATTTAAATCCTTTCTCTCTATTGAGGTTAAAATATTCATCAGACAAGAAAATAATTAAGTTTTATTTATTTTATTTTTTTCCCTGTCAGTTTTAAACTTAAATTTCTAGAATTAATATTGATAAAATTACATCCAATTTTTTATTGAACTATATTAGAAACTCTCTATGAATGATTACGTCTCAAATTGATTATGTGGGATATTTGGGTACATGCATGATATACATTTACTGATAAGTCAACAATAGGTCTATTTTAAAAGAGGCAATAACTAGATACGTCTATAAATGTGCAAATGATGATGAAATTTAAAAAAAAAAAAAAAAATGCTGGTGTAATTCTTTAAACAGAATGCATAATCTTTGCCTTTAGTTTACAAAGATTATGTATTCTGTTTAAAGAATTAATTGGGTACAAAACAAACTTAATTATTTCTGTGATATTAATTTGAGAAGGTTCAATATTGTCATATTTTATATCATTTTTCATTACACTGTTACAAGCCTCTCAGATTCAGAAATATATATTTTTAGTCTCTACTTGAACCAAATAATAAATTACATTATATACAGTAATGTTTTTCAGTAGCTTGGGGTCCATTGCTAATTTTTAATTTAGGTACCTCCACTTTTGGCATAAATTTTCGATACCTAAGAAATTTGTAAACAAACAAAATTTTGAATTTAAACTTCTTCCTAAAATAAATTTATATATTTTTGACACATTATTTGAGTAAAATTAGAAAATTTAAAGTTAAAATAATCTGATATGAAACAAACAGTACTTACTTATAGCTTAAAAAAATTTGTATCCAAACATTTCTTAACGATGTGTCTGAATTTTTTGCATGTCTTTCATCGCGTTCACAAATGACGAGGTGATGACAGACAGCTATGTATGATCAAAATTGACAAATTTTTAAAAGTAGGCGAACGCAGTTTTTCGTTTTTAACTAGTACTTTTTAAATATTAACATTTTTATTCAGCAATTATGTACTATTTATTTTTTTTATTTCATACTTTCTTAATTAGACAATTTTTTAAATCATTACATAATTGTTTAAACTTTTCTTATTAATTAGATAATTGTATATAAACTTTTCTTATTCAAACTTTTTCATTAGATAATTTTTTAAACTTTTTTAGATAATTGTTTAAAGTTTTTATTAGATACTAATTCTTTATATTTTAATTATATAATTGTTTAAATTTTTTAAATAGATAATTCTTTAAACTTTTTTATTATTTAGATAATTCTTTAAACTTTATTAATCAGATAATTCTTTAAACTTTTTTATTAAGCATTTCATTTTATTAATTATTTCAATGAAATATTATCCAAAATAAAAGAAAATACTTTAAAGAAAAATATTTAATAAAAAGTAATTAAAAATAATTACAACTTTTAAAATTTGAAAAGAATTTCTGCAAACACGTTAACGATGTGGATCTGAACTGGACAGAGGAGAGAAATAACTGCAGTGCCAGACAACACAAATCACGTGACCTTTTTAAGGATTATGTCGCATATACATTTCCATACATAGAAATTATGAACGTTTTTTCAATAAAAATTTTTTTAAAATTATTTTAAAAATATTTTCGTTCAAACGACTGTTATGTGCTTTTCAAAGTTCGATTTGTAAATTTACATTTTCATTAACATTATCATTGCATTACGTGCGCAAAAGAAAGAAATAATTTTAAACGATTTTTGAAGTATTAAGATGTTAATGAAAAAAATTTTAAAAATGGGGAAAAAATTTGAAAAAAATACATTATTCATCAAATTTTTTATTTCTTCACAAAATAATGTCCTTAGTATAATGTATCTACAAAAACAGGTGGAAGCTTTTCTAATTAATTAATGTCATACTTTTTACATTTTTTTTTTTTTTTTTTTTTTTTTTACAATTCAAAGCAGATTTTCTATAAACCAATTAATGTTTTACAAAAAAAAAACTGGTGATTTACTTTCTACAAAGAGTCCTGTTTATAACTAATAAAAAAATCTCCGTTGCAAGATTTAATTTCTCGAAATTTCATGAAAATATGTAAGGGTGGAAATATGTTAAAAAAAAAAAAATCTTTTTAACAAGATTTTCTAAAAAAAAAAAATTTCAAAAATAATTTCATTCATTTGTGAATAAGTCCTGAAAGTTTCATTAAAATCTGACAATTATTTGATTTTTGCAAGAATTTTTAAACTTAAGTATCAAAATTTATGCCAAAAAAAGTGGAGGTACCTATTTTAATTTCTTTCAATCAATTGAATTTAATTTCAGTTAACTATATGGAATATCTAATTTAAATTTAATCTCCAATTTACTCAAACAAAATTTTATACATGTTACTTTGTGACATATTATTTACTTCAGCAGAAATATGAAATGAATATGTAACTAATATAGTTAAGTATCACCATTACTGGTTAGTGTTTGATTTCAGGTTGAAACCAAAATTTCAAATTGTGAATTTCAAGTTGAAGTCTCTTCCTACATGAAAGATTGAAACATTTCAATTTTCTTGTACCTGGCCTTGTCATATGAATCTAGATTTATGTAAATACCAACATAAACATGCCACTGTTTGATATTTGTATCATGGTTTCACCATTAAAATAGTAATAAAATTATGATATGTTTTTATAAACAAATTCAAATATTTAACCTTTTAAAATTATTCAAAGTGTACTTTTAATGCTTATTTTCACTTTAAATATATACTAAAATTATTTTATGAAAATTTACAACTAAGTGGAAAAATTTTTTTGTGTGTGTGACACATTTCATCCTTTAGAACTTCATTGGACTAAAAAAAAAAAAAATGAAATTTCTCACATGAAAATTTTTTTTCTACTTTATCTTAGATTTTTCTTAAAATTGTTATATCTAAAAAAAAAAAAAAAAAAAATTTTCCCATACTAAAACTATAAAAAAGATATTTTTGATCTTAGATTATAAAAAGAAAAAAAAGAGAAATTAAACAAATGTTATGTTCCTAAATTTTATTTTATTTTTTTTTTTTTTTAACAATATGAATTTCTGAAGAGGAGGAGTTATCACCATTTACATTATTTTCATTCAAACTATTATCTTCATCTTTGTTCAACAAAATTAAATACAGTTAAATTTCTGCATGAATTTGCTTGAAAAAAAGAAATTAAAAAATAATGATGCAGATGAAGATTTTCAAAATATTTTTTTACTTCCAACTGTAGAGCTGCTGCTTCTGTGTGCCATGTTCCTTCAGGACATGGGTGATCATAGTACTCCACAATTTCCTGTCCTTTGTAGCTCTTACAGTTTCAAAATTTACTGTATCACTGATCTGAGACAGCTGAAAAGATATTCTTTGAGACTGAGCTTAACGATTTTGTTTGAGAGAAAGCAAAGAATTTATAAGGATTTGATCAATAAGTGTATAGGCTGACATTCTTATTTGCTGACTTTTGATCTTAATTTGTTTTTCCCATAATTAATGGAGAAGTGTTGACATAGATTGTTGAAAATATAAATATTTGTTGTGTATCATAAATGCCTTTTCCATCATTAAGCTGCAGGTTTATTGACTTGCTTACATATGTAAAATAAAATTTTAAGGAGTATCCCCCTATTAATTAAAAAACAAATTGTAAATGTAAAGCTATTAACAATTGTACGCTTAAAAAATTCTACAGATGATTTAAAATTTTGAAACTGATTAAAGAAATAATTGACAACTATTGCAAAAAATAAATTTTACTGATTTTTGTTTTTAGTAATTTGAAAAAACCTAATTATACCCGCACTATTATTCAAATAATTTTTAAACATTATGATAAATATACTCAATGTCAGACGGCTAAAAACAAATCTCAGGGTGGTTGATTTTAAAATATTATCTGGCCTCAATTTATAATTGAGGCTTGTTTGGCATAAATTCCTGTTAAAGCTTCTAAGATAAAAGAGTGTCTGAATTCAAGCAAAAGTGTAACAATTCTTCAGCATGTATGTAAAATGATAAATCTTGATAAACAATCCTAATTGATAACTATTTTAAAATTGTTATGTCTCAAAAGGTTAAAAATATACAAATATTAAAGGAAATTGAGTAGTTTAGATCTAAATTTGCATTTAAATTAATTTGTTTTCCAATAAAAAAGATAAACAGTTAAAAATAATTTCTATACCTCTACCTGATGTATAAAAGGAAAAAGAAAATTCTTAGGTAAGATGGTAATCATGCTTACTAAAAATTGAGAATTTTTTTTTTTTTCTCTCTCTCTCTCCCAACTTCAAAGCAGTATATATGTTAACCCTGTAGACTCCCTGTTGCCTTACCATATCTGTGGTATTGCTGGTGTGGTATCTGTAGCAAGTAAGTTGTATGGAGTGGAGTTTTTTCAGTTTTAAATTTAGAATTCACTTTCAACAACCAAAGCTACTGCTACTCTGCTATTAACTCATAGCTGGATTCATGCAAATGTCTTTGTGCTGGAATTTGAACATTGCATGCCAATTCCAATTTCCACACCAATAACTGCTACACTATACACACATCCTAAATCAGGAGTTTTTTTTTTGTTTTTTGTTTTTTGTTTTTTTTTTAACAGTGAGGTCTATCCTGTACTAGGTCCAGATGCTACTCAAGTTACAAAGAGGCAGTTTATGCAGGTAGGAGGTGGGAGGTAACAGTTAACCCTAAACTTGAACAGGTAGATATTGTAGTAATTGGGAAAACATCCTGTTGGGATTCAGTTCCACACAACGGTAATTTGTAAGAAGATGTAGGAACATCTCATTAATGGAATACAAGGGTGGTTTGTTAGTTTTTATATATGATAGTGCTTTCATGACCCAACATCTTTTAAACTTCCTGACTGATAGAGAAAAAAAATGATTATTAATGTCTTACATCACCAAGACAGTCTTAGATATGCCTACTTTTATAAGATTTTTTTTTTTTTGTTTTTTTTTTTATTTCTGAAAGGCTTAATTGCTTGTAATCAATATTTAACTGACAAGTGTTGATAAACCCCAGAAAGGTACTTACGTTTCTTGTTTGCTTAAAAATAGAAAAAATAATTAAATATCAAATAAGGAAAAGTAAATGAAAAACTTGACTTTAAAAAAACTGAAAAGAAAAGCAATTCACAAAAAAAAAAACCAAAGAAATAAATGACTTCAAAACAGCACAAAACTGTTCTTTGCAAACAAAATGGACAAACACAAATTAAAACAACTTTATTTCTTTAGTCATGATCCTTTTCATTGAAAGAAACATTTGTTTATAAAACTCATGCTATCATGAGTAGGATTTATTAAAAAAACATTCATTCACTCTGGCTGTGAGTGAGTGAAACAATAATTACCATTGTATTTTAATACTGACTACATCTGAACCCAAAATACAAAATCTATGCTTTCTTTTCCCACTGACCATTCCCTTGCTTAGCTTTGATCATTTTCTGCTTTAAATATTTCTGAGATGGGTGGGGGTGATGTTTAACCACCAAATGTTGCACAGCTAAAATTTTAGCAAATTTCGAAACTGCATTGAAAATGAAAAAAGGGATTGTTGGTGGTCAGGGACTAAAGCAAATATTAATGATAGAATCTGGCTATTATATGTCTAATACACACATGTACCATTTTTAATCGTGAATTTTTTTTTTTTTTTTTGTAAGTTTTTGTTATAGAAGAATAAAATATTTACCTACTTTTTGATATTAAAGTAGCAACCAAAACCGTGGAAACTATTGCTGCCTTACTAATACTTTGAATGTTCTAAAGTGATTTTAATGGATGGCAGGCAGTACAATCAGCTTATGTTTCAGTTTCACTAAAAAAACTTTTTTGAGACAATTTATAAATTATGTATGTACAATATTTTCTTGGGTATCTACACACCTTGTGACAGAAGCTGAAAAAATATGTGCAGATAATTCAAAATTGTGGATAACTGATTACTTAAATAAATGGAAAAGAATGAAGAAAACATGAAAGAAATTTATATTAACATTTATACCAAGAAATATTTTCAAATGCTTTGTTTAAGGTTTTGTCCAGTTTATTTTTGATGGAAAAATACATTAATTTTTATCTGCTGCTATCTCCCAAAGCTGAATTATGGTAAAGGTAGCTTCTGTTTAAACTACAACCAACTTAAACATTAGTCAATCATAATCATTGCTTGAAATTGGGCAGTGGGACTGTTGAACTTCAACATGAGCAATATCATTATCACCCACTCTTTAACATTTTCTGAGACAGTTCAACAAAAGTTTGGTCACTGTCATAATTCAAATATATGTTCTTTGACAGAGAACAAGGAAATTAACAAGAATTAATTGAACTGAGTTTTTCAGTGTTTGTATCAAATGTTTTCCACATTTTCAAAATGCTTGATAATTGAAGAAGTACTTCATATTTATTTATTTTTTAAACCTTTTTAATTGACACCAAATGTTTCTCATCCTCAATTTCTGTTTGCATTTTCTACCCACATCCATTGTTTTTCTTTCACAATTATACAACTTCTGCTTTGAATTCAAGATTGTTATTGCAATATTTTGTTCAAGGTGTTAAGCTCAAATATTTAACAATGTCATCAAAGAATTTCTACAGATATTTTATTGTTGTAGGACTCACCATGAGATTATTCAATCATTAACTTAAAGAATTACAATTCAATCAGAAAATTAAAACAGGAAAACTGAAATTTCCACAGGTATTTCTAGTATCAATAAATTGTCTTCTCATTTACTAACAAATATTTGTTTTAGATTGAAGTTTTTTTTTTTTTTTTTTTTTTCATTCAAAATATTTAGAACCGTTTCGGAAATTAAAAAAAATTATCGCTTAATATCCATTATTTGCTGCTTTAGATAAATCTATAATAACTTTAGTAAGCTTGTACAGAATCTTAATTGTGATATTACAAAATGACTAACAAGAAACACTTTTGGAATCAGTTGGATTGTTAGCAAGTGAATTTAATCTGCTCATAAGTAGTGAGTTTAATCCTCACTCTGTGACCCATACTTGTGCCAAACTGAACCAAACATAGTAAATAACAATACAAAAGCATTTCTCTCTCTCTCTCTCTCTCAAAGAGCTAAATTTGAAATTTTTTGTAACTGAATCTTTCCACATTTTTAAGAAAAACCATAAATTTCAACATTGTAAATATAAGCATTCATGATTTTGATGGTGGTTATGACTATTAGATTTTATAAGTATCATGGATACAGACTCCACCTGTAGCTACTAGGATTTTATTAGATTTCTGAAATATTTGTATCAGAATATAGAATTGTAAATTTTTATAGTCTTATAATACTAACAGGACAATAAATTAGAAAATTATTCAAAACGATTTTTATTGAATAAAATTAATCCATTTCTCAGTGTGTGCAGAAATTTGAGAAATTTAATTGCAAGTTTTTAACTTGTATTGTTAATGTTTTCTCAATTCCTTAAGCCCAGAACTACAGCTATCTACTGAAAATTACATATGTTATACTTTAAAATTATTATTTCATTATTATTGAATATAAATAATTAAGTTCATGAACAAGCTCATGATATCATGTACATTTTTCTTAAAGACTGCAACAAAATGCATCCGAAAATGATCACATTTACTTACAGTATTTGATTTTTCTATGTCAGTCATGTTTCATATTAATAATCCACTAAGAATGTTATCAGTTACTTTTCACATTCTATATCACACTGCAAATAAGAACATTTGTAAATTTGTTTTAGTAGTTTATATTAAAATGGCTATAAAACATGCTTTTTTATCTTAGAAGGAGAGTTTGTAAGATTTAGGATTAAAATGTGTAGTGAAAGAGTTGCCATTAAGGTTTGTAAGAAACCTCAGCTTGAAAAACTGACCATGGTTTAAAAAACAGTTTTTCCACTCTACTGGTCATTTTTGAGGTAATATAATATTCTTTTTAATACTAATAGTTATATATTTTCATTAAAACTGACTAGTTTTTTTTCTTGTATTCACATACAAGAAAAAAAAAACTAGTCAGTCATTTTTATTTTGGATTATGTGTAGAAATTGTTCATTATAAGCACTTTCAGATAATCTATTAGTCATTTTTTTAGGTATTTTGATTGTAGTATTGTAAATGATGCATAAGTTGCTGAAAGGTAGAAATTCTTAATTCTTGAATTACAGTCATTAACTTGTGGTTGTGTCCATAGTTGATGTTAGGGTTGTTTTCTCGTTTTTGTTTTTTTTTTTTATGATAAGGTCATAAAGTATTTCTTGAATGTCTTTTTTTTTCTTTTTTTTTTTTTTTTCATGTCATTTACAATAGCATAACCAAAATCCTTGAAAGCAAAAATCATTTTTTTTTTTTTTTTTTTTTTTTGAGACTAAGTGAGTTCTACAAAGAAATTTCTCATTTACATACAATAAAAGCTTAACAGAAGTACCTTATCAGTCATTTTTAATAAAAAATGCATTAAATAAAGATTGCTGCTCAAATGGAGCCACCTGCTATTTCAAATGTGGTTATTATTACCCATTTATTTTATAAATTAATCACCAATGTTTTTTTTTTTTTTTTAATGTGTATCTTTGAATAACAAAAAAAATGTACAAGCTTTTTAACAAAAAAAAAAAAGGATATACAAGATAAACATCAATTTGTTGGTATGGCATTTAGACTCAAGATGTAAGATTAACATCAGTTATATTTAACCTTTGTCTTTCAAATGTTAATGTTTACTTCAAAAACTGTTGGTATTGTTGGGCCTAGTGTTTAACCAGGCTTTTATAGATTTCTCTTGCATACATACATTGCTGAACATGTATTTATAAAGTACATTATAGTATAAAAATGTGTGTCCAACATTTGTGACCAGGTACAAGACTAATTTCAGCTGAGTAACTACCTATAGTAGAAATACTTACTATTCACAATTTAGACCAATTCATTGAATGGAATATTTATAATACTCAGATTATATATGTGCACAAAATTGGAGTTAAAATCTTATCAAGATGTCTACTTGAAGGCTCAAACTTGAGCCTATGATTTTTATACAAGATAGACAGCTGTTGGAAAAAATGCAGCAGTCTTGTTTCAGCTTAGAAGAAAAACAATAATTCATAATTGGTCAACTATTTTTATTTATTTTTTTTTTTTTTCTATTACAAATTAAATGTTGGTAAAATATATTACCAAATAATAAACAAAGAAAACTGATTTAGAAACTGGATCAAAAGGCTCTTTTGCCTTTACAGTCAGTTTTATACTTGTAAAATCTATTAATTTTGTATCTGTCTATTACAGGTTCTCTTTGGTAAATAAATGCAAGGAACAAGAATCTTCTAATTTTGTCAGACTTTTATTTCTTTGAAATAGCTTTTGACAAACTGTCCAAACCTTCAACTGTATTTTCTTTCTCACTTAAAAATCTGTTGTATCTTGCAATAAACTTATTTACTTTTGAATTTCTTAATCTAACACAAGCTGTGATATTTAACAAGGGAGAGGCACACTGCGTACTCAGCGGGGAATGGAGTGGATTTAAGTGGTATGGGTGGTGGTATATATATATATCTGGACAACACTCAAGCTCAACAACTGCTTTTTGAGACAAGATTGGGTGGTGTAAGGTGGGCTGAGTGTTGGCATCAGAAGACAACATGGACAATTGATAGCCAATAAATGGCATGGCATGGAAAATGCTATGAAGTTTAGTCATGAACAGACTTGGAGGCTTTATCAATGAATGTTGCCAGACGGACATCACGGTGTGATAGCCCTCCCACATCATGAGTGCTCAGGGTAATCTGAACCTGGAGAGGAGAAAAAAGAGACAATTTTAAAATAGATTTGAGAGACTTTGAACACATTTTTATTTTAGTAATTAATGTAAATTAGTTATGATCTTGACAAAGTGATAATTCAAGGTCATGCATGGGAATATAGCATTTTTTATTTGTTATATATACAAGAAGCAATAAATAAATCTGTAACCTTCAGCCTGCAGTTATTGATGGAATTTTGATCTGATATATTACTATATATAGTTTGATCTCTGTGAGTTGGCACATGGTCAAGTGGTTAGAATGTTAGCATTCCAACAATGAAACACATGTTCAAATCTCACCATGGGTTATTTGTCATTGAAGTAACTTCTTAATAATGGCATGAAGAAATGATTCCAGTCTGCAGCACCATTGGAAACATTGGGTTAACCCAAGCCTTCTGAGTGAAATTGGGTAGATTGAACTGTTTGAAAAGATCAATGGTTTTGCTAGCTCAAAGTCACAAATCCATGACTGAGGGTTTAAGCATAATGACCTTGTTCAACTGCTGATCACATCAGCTTATATGCTTCTTTTTGTAGAAACTGTCCACCAGAATAAGTGTTAATTAGTATCTGCTTAGTACGGCTGGCTAGCTGTTTGTATCCAAGTATGCCTATGTGATTAATACTCACTATTGAATTAAAAAAGAAAATTATATTGAAAATATTTGTTGTGAAAAATAAATGCTTTTTTCAAATTGTTATAACACAACTAATTTGATCAAGTGTTAGTTTTTGAGATAACTGATGCAAGTAGTGTTTTTTTTATACAATATGAAATATGAGTATATATAATACTGAATTCTCAAATTTGTTAGTTTTTTTTTTTAAAGTGTGTGTATGTACGTGTGTGTGTGTGTGAATGAAGATGGTCTCCACATTGTAGTGTATGACCAAGAGATTTCTTCTAGTTTGATACCTTAATGAAGGGAGCAAAGGAGCTCAACACTCACAGTGGACTTATCACACAGTCACCAACCCAGGTATTTCTACATGTCCACACCTGTGCCAGATGGCTATTGATTCCATGAAAGGATTCATTCATCTTTTGACATGTGTTGCTTTTAATTTTGGTGGGTGTCAGTAAACCACCTCACTAGAAAAAAGCCTAGTAAACAGGCAGCAGGTAGTACTTGGGTTAGATATTACCAGTAGCACTTATAGAGTGATTTCAAAAACACACACACACCTATAAAAAAAGAAGATATGTGTGTCTGTTTGTATCTGCTATTTATGCATGTCCACATTTTTCAACTGATTTCGATGAAATTGTACACAGATGTTGCAAATTTACCAAAGTAGGTAAAGACCAACTTTAATCTCCAGCCTCCAGGTTTCTAAAACTGAAGGTGGGTATGACTTTTTACATGTGAACAAAATTTTTACTGGATGAGCTGATGTTCTTTGCACTTGATGCAAAACATAGCTCATGTTATGAGGTTTATTTAGAGTGCTTGATTGTTTTCCTATGACATTGGCTTCACACAAAAAATTGCAACAAAACTGAAAAAAAAAATTGGTTTTTTTTTTTAAATAAAAACTTAACTTCCTCATTTTTTATCTGATTTTCTTCAAACATGTCACAAAAAAATTTGACATCATGCAAGACAGTGTAATTTTAATCTTTCTTGCTTCCCTGCATATAACAAAAAGCCACAAAAACTGTTCAAAATGCCCATTTTTCAGCCATAACTTCCAGGTTTTTCATCTGATGCTTTCCAAATTTGCCATGTAAATTATATATGACACACAACTTTGTTTTTACATTAATGTTTGGTTTAGATTTCAATTAAGTGGAAAAAATTTGTGACAAAGTCCAAAATCAGCTTTTGCCATTTAGCCAATAGTTTTTTCATACGATTCCATCCTAAATTGGCATTCAAACAACTTTGGATGCAAAGATTGAGAAAGATTACTGAAGTATTAAAAGGGAAAAATTCCCAAAGAACCTCCTATTAACCCCAGCTTTACAGTAAATGTGCGAAGAAGGGGAAGACATTCATGTGTTTGTACTTGCTCTGACGCTTCATCTGTGTTTTTGTTTGATTATTAGCTTTGTGAACAATACCATACAATTTGAAAGTTATTACGGCTATAGGAAATTTACTGAATATTTAAAACATTGAAACAATTTAACTCTGAGCAATGATCATACAAGAAGGTTTTATTGATGGAATTCCCTTATTAAGAACAATCAAATACTTGGGAAGGACATAGCATAAAATAGATGAGTGGGGAATAGCTTAGTATAATCAACATAGGATGCATGCAAGTGAGGACACAGGCAGACATTTCTAGGTGAGGGTGTGGGTATACAATTGCAGTCATGTACACCTTTTTTAATGCCAGGTACCTCAGCTAGTAATATATATTACCATTAGTAAGCACTTCTACTTACTTGCCCTAAGTAGATCTGGTAAAATAGAATGAGACAAACCTGATGTGATTGTTTTTATAAATGCATCTATTTTCAATAACTCAGTTTCATCTTTTCAATCTGTTTCTCTCTTACAACATAAATACAATGGTCTTCAAAATTCTTTTTAAAAAAAATAAGGAAACAGGAATCAAAATGAAATCTGATAAAAAAAATTAACTCAAACCAAAATTACTAGTGTCTGTTATAAAGACCCACTAATATTTTGAAAGTAGTCTCAAGTCTCACCTTATTGTAGACATTAAACCATTCAGGATGGTGGTCCATCTTGTCAGCAAAAAGGGCAATGCGAGTCATGAATCCAAATGCCTTCAAACAAACAAGAACGTTTATACATAAATTCATCAAGTTTAATCAAATGAACCTCATTTCAGTCATTTAACTAAAATCATTTCAACCTACTTCCAAAATTTTGCTAAACAAACCCTTGTAGGTATTTTTCCTCAACACTACACAACTGAGTTTGCAATCTAAAAGAAATCTGTGCTTCTTTCCTAAATCCTGGATGTATTGAAAAATAAAATAATAAGCCAAACTAAGTTGACCACGCCCACCAGAAATGTGTGCTTGTCAGATGATGAGGGTCATAGCTCAGTTCTTGCCTACAGCTAAGAGCTACACATTCCTTAGCAAATTAGTTGTTTCAAGCACCACTGTTACCTGCATGCTCTCAATAATGTCAGATCCCCAAGGTATCTTGCAAGGCAGAAAGATCCCTGAAAATAGTCCCAAGCGCATTAACCAGAAAAGGGAAAACTTGAGCTGCTGTTTGGTAGATTTCTCTCATTTGCACTGCCAGGTGATTGTAACTCTGTATTTTTGCTTGCTCTTCATTCACAATATTCTTACCTCAAGGTACTGCAATGTCTATCAGGATCCATTTATGGCTGCTCTTGTGCACAACTATGATATCAAGGTGATTCCTCTCCAAGTGCTTGTTAGTCAAGGTGGCGTCCAATTATTATTATCATTAACATAGGTACAACCACAGAAATGGGATACCTAAGGTTTAAAATTAATTTTAAAAAATTAAAAATCTTTCTTCAATCTTTTACTTTAGTTTTAATTTAAAGCTAATAGATTAAATTTGATATTTCAAATAAGCAAAATACTTTACTGTATTTCAAATCTAATTTGAATTGACTGGAAGGAATTTTCATTTTGAAATTGCTAAAATTGCTGATTTTAGCATCACTTTTAGCCATCTTTCATCACAATGTAATTCTCTTTATTAAAAAATCTTTCAAAAATAAAATATACTTTTCTGAAACTGTATTTGAGGAATATTATCTGATTTAAAGTTTAATTAATTTGATCTGAAACAAATATTACTTTAAGTTTAAAAATATCACAGAAATACATTTTTTAATACAACAGTAGCTGTTTATTTAAAGTGTTAACAGCTTGATTAAAAGATGGAAGTTTATCTAATTATTTTCTACAGTGGACATCTATAAAATTTACTTGAGGAATATAATGTGAGTGCCCTTTTTATATAATTTTTAACTATCCAATAATCTTGAAAATTCAAGTAAATATTCTCCACAATCTAATGTTTTCTTGAATTTTAGGTACTTTGGCTTTAAATTTACTATAGTTATCACTCTCATATTCTGATAATGTTATGTATGGATGCTCATATTTACAAAAATCAACACATTTATATACACAAAAACATTTTTTTTAATTCTTTTCAAAACATTAAGGGCTCATGAATTGTAGTAAGCTTTTCCATTTATGATTAGTAAATATAGTTTTTACTTTATAACAATATCACCTAACCTCTGAAAAGTAAGACAGAATTTTAAAAGACTTAAAACTTTATAAATTATTACAATTAAAATTAAAAAAAAGAAATGAAAACAATTCTAAAATTTAAAAAACAATGAAAACAATTCTTGTAAAGACAATTTGTCAAAAAAAATTTTTTTCTTAAGACAATAGTGTTCTTAATATATCTTATTCATATAAGCAATTAAAAACTTTTTTAATTAAATGTTTTAGTTTTATAGCATTTTTTATTTTATGCTTCAGAGCAGATTTTCGGTAACTGGGGGTCCCATTTTACAAAATGATTTAAATTCTCTAAGGAGTTCTGCTTTTAAATAATACAAACATTAAACTGTACAAAATTTAATTTCTTGAAATTTCATAAAATTAAGTGGGGCAGTAACAAATTTAAAAAAAATAAATATTTTTACCAAGATTTTCTAAAAAGAAACATTTCTAAAATAATTTCATTCATTTGTGAATAATTCCTGAAAGTTTCATTAAAATCCCAGATTTGATTTTTGTAAGAATTTCCAAACCAATGTTTTTTTTCTTTCAACACAAAAAACACTAAAATTCCCTATAATAATCTCCCCCAACTGCCGACACAAAAAAAGAAAAAGTAATGATTTTTAACCAAAATTTTAAACATTCTAAACAGGATCAAAAAAATATAATTTAATAATGAAAAAATACTTTTGTCTTTCCTCTTAATAATAACAATGATTTTGATAATAAAACTTTGTTTTTATTAAGTTTGGGTCATTTTTTTTTTACCATGGCATGTTAATTTTTTTAGAAAATCAATGGTAGTAACTAAATTAACATCATCATAGTAGTAATAATAATAATAAGAAGAAGAATGGAAAATAAAAAGCCTTTCTCTTCTGTTTATTTCTGCTATTGCAAGGGAGTGGGAGAGATAGTAAGAAGACAAACATTACTTAGAGCTGAAAAAGATAGGAAGTTATGGAAAGCCATGTCCTGAAGGGACAAAGTACATAAAAGACTTTTACTCTTTTGATAACTTTCTAATAGCCTACATGGTAATTTTTAACTCTCATACTCCCCAAACACCACTTGTTACTTAAGAAAAGTTTAACAAATCTTGAGAGGAAACAAAATACTTTTAAATATTCTTTGAATATAAATTTATAGAGATACTCAAAGTCATCAGGATTTAAGAGGTTGTCATAAAAACTCTGAGAAGATTACATTTATCATTTTATATCCATAGACATTCTTTAAGAGTTCAATACTTGACATAATTGTTTTTTTTCTTACTTGTCATACAAAAGTGCCAAGCAGAGAATTTAAGAAAGACTTCATATAGAATAGTCAGATTTGGAAAAACACTTGAACCATAAATTAAATTCACTTCACCTTGGGATATAAAAGAGTGACACCTCATATTATTGGTTCTGAGTAAATAACATATTTAAGCATTTAAACAATTTACATAAAAACACTCTTAAAATATATGACAGTCATAAAATCACAATATTTCTCAAAGAGAATGCCTTTTATTATTCCATATATTTTTCAGAATGTTGTCTTCATGTTGTGAATTTCAACATCTAACCCTATGAATTAGCCCATATACAGATAAAATAAATTACCCAGCTATATTATTTTTAATCAATTTACCCCAAACAAGGCAATAATACCACTAAGACACAAGGGACTACTGGAAGTGAAAGAGAATGAGAAGATTTTAGAATGAACCAGAACCCCAAACTTAAACAGAAAACAAGGAATAAACTGCTAGCCCTGTTCAAAAGTCTAGGAAGAAACATACATAAATAACTGCTAAAATTATTTTTTCTGAACACAGGTTTCCATACAGTGTTAAAAACGTGCTTCCTTACATATTTATTTTCAAACACTCATCTGTGTAACTGCTTTATCTTACAGATTATCATTTTGATTATATTCCAGAAATCTATATACATCTATATAGTATAGTTTGAAATAAAACATAATTCTTTAAACATTACACTTTTATTCTCTGGCTTCACAAGATGTGCAAGCACTATTAAATCACATCAATTCTATCAGAATAGAAATACAATTCCCCATAACAAAAAAACATAAGTGACCACAGTAATGAACTTGCTCTCTTGTATTTCCTGATAACTTACAAAATCTGAATTAAAAACATGTTTTGAACTCCAAAAGAACATGCGTAGAGTTGAATATCTCATGAATTTCTGGTAACTATGAGAGCTCTTTCAAAATCATCATTTTCTTTTATTATCATTATAGCATACAATAGATAAGCAAAAAAAAAACTAGCAGCAAGTGACAAGAATGATTGCTACTGTTTCACAATTACTGAACATATCAGATTCACATGTACAGAAGTTAACTTCAAATACTTCATTTTGATATACTGAATGTCAGTCCCAAAACTAAAAATTAAAATTTGAAAGATAAGAGTTAGCTATAATTGATTTAATCTTATATTTAGATTCACTGAAAACTAGGTCAAAGCATTTTCAAAAAAGCATGGCTTACAGGATGCTCATATTCAGTTGTGATGAGTAGATATCTGCAATGGTTCAAGGGGGAAAAAAGGAAAATCACTAACTGTTGACCAGGCATTGAGTAGCCAATGTGAGAAGAGAATAGAGGCTTTCTTACAAGCCAACAGAATGCTACTCCAGTACAAATTGCAGATAGCTTTAATCATGGTGAAGGGAGGAAATGCATCACAACATACAGTATATTGCTTCTCATTGTATAGGAGAATGTGTAGCTACTCAAAGCACACATCAATGAGTACACAACTACCAAAACTGGACCTCATATCAATAATAGAAGGTTGCTTGGTTTTAACAGTCCCACTCTGTCCTGAATAAGGTAGTTGGCAGGATGTATTTACATTGCTATGCTGGGGAAGTGATGTCAAAATCATCATTTTCTTTTATCATCATGTATAGCATACACTGATAAGCAAAAAACATAACTAGTAGCAAGTGACAAGAATGATTGCTACTGTTTCACAATTACTGAACATATCAGATTCACATGTAGAGAAGGATGTATTTTGGGAGAAAAACAGGCAACTGGAAACATGGTAATAATTTGAGCAATGTTCTTCTATAAAATGCTAGGTCCTTTCATTCATGTGGAAAGTACTTTGTTTCATAGCGCCTACTTCACCATATGCCTTATCATGGAAACAAAATTCTACAGTGGCATCTTCCAGCAGAATAATGTACCTTTCCACACTGCACGAGCTATACAGAATGGTTTTAGTAAGATGAAAACTTCACGGTACTATTTTAGCCATTAAACTCTCCATGTCTCAATAGCATTTGAGCACGTACGAGATGTGGTAGACCAACAAGTTCACTCTAGAACTTCTATTATATAGCTGTTATGAACATCCTGAACATCTCAGTGGAAAACTTTAAAGGTCTTGAAGAGTCTATGCCTGATCAAGTAAAATCTGTTTTGTTGGCACATAGAAGTCCATCACCTTATTAGGAAGGTGGAAGCTGATAACATTTTAATTACATTCTCTAGTTATATAGCTGGAACCTATTAGTTGTACCTATGAACAATTCTTTTTTTCCAATTTACAACATTACAAGCATCGATTTGAATGGTCAAGGTATAAGGCTTCAGGCCAATAGTCAGGATTTTAATTGAAACTGTTACATATACAGGGTGTGGCAAAGGTATCACCCTTTTTATTTATTAATTTTATTAAACAAAAATAAATTACAGTTGTTTAAGAAAATTTATAAGTATTGGCACATCAAAACAACATGATTTGTTATCGTTAAACTATTTAACATATTCAAAAAGCTACTTTTCATGTTCAATACAACGCTGAACCATATCAGGAACTAAAAAGCATTTGATAAATTTTCTGAAATTAATGTATAAATGCATGAGAAATTCCTTGTTTTAATTCTGGAATTGCTTTTGGTTCAAGCCTGTAAACAAGATCTTTCAGTACAGCCTGCAAGAATAAGTTTGGTGGGGTTATGTCTGGGGATTGTTATGGCCACTCAATTGCTCCATATCATCCTATCTACCTCAGCTCAAAAAAAAAAAAAAAAAAAAATATATATATATATATATATATATATATATATATATATTTATAATATATTTAAATTTGTTTTAAAATTTTATAGAAATAAATTTTTATGCAGTTCTATAATAATTACAATTTACGCATTGAATGACAACATTGATCTTATTCATTTCTGACCTGATTGAAATTTTTGAAAACAAATTCTTTGTAGATAGCATCTCTGCCTTCCACTTTGGTCCAGCCTTCTTTCATAAGAGGAGATAAAACTCCATCTCTCTCTTCATCAGTAAGTTTAGAACGCTTTTCAGCTGCCTGTAAAAAAAGCAAAAGAAATAAAATGACTTAGCCCTAATAATTTTTTTAAGAAGGGAGAGAAGAAAAAAATTAACACACACTTGTGATATAACAAGTTGTGTTTGATAATTAAACTATATATTGAAATTTTTAAATCCACTAAAAACATTCACATCATAAAGGGTAATCATCAGGGAGATGTTATAAGAAACTCTATAAGAGTATAGTAAAGGTCTTGACCTGACCTAGAAGAGACTTTTTAAAATTCAGATATGTCATTTGGTTAGAAGTGGTCCAGCCAAGAACTTTTCAGCATAGTTTGACTTATTTGCACTTTTTTAATTTCCTCAGAATGTAATCATAATTAAAATTATTAATAGAAATCTTTTTGAGGTATGATGTATCAAATACTATATGGTTTTAATAGTCTTTTGATTGAAAGTGTAGCTAGGGAATTTGTAAAATGTTGAGACTGATACCTATATCTTATACTAGCAAATGGTTTCAAACATGAGATACATTTTGATAAATCTGGCTAAAGAAAATTCTGTTTGTAAATTTTTAATAACAGGAATTAATTAAAGTGATTTATTCTATTCATGATTTACAGATGCATATTTGTTCATGCAAATTTCTTCTGCAGTGTCATTAAATCTTTAGCTTCTTGAATTTTGTTGATAACATATGAACCAATATTCTGTCATTGTTCCAAATGAATAAAAGGAAAAAAAAAAGACATAAACTTAACTATTCCAACTCTATTTTATATCCACCTATCTTATTTTGGTTTTAAATCTGAAATATGATTCTTATAAGTTATCTAATAACACAAATGGTCAACAAAGAAATAACCTACACTGATGTTCATTCTTCCATTGATAAAGAACCAAACAAACTGCATTTCTTTATTTTTTTTCTTTTAATCATTTTCCCAACAAGCAAGGCAATAAAACACTAGGAGGCAAGGAGTTATTGAGTTTTAGAGAATATGAAAGAGGAAAAAAACACTATTAAGGAGAGAGGGAGCAATAAAGGAACAGGAATTAAGAAAACAAAAGACAACAATTGACATTGCATTTAAATTTTTGAAGACAGAAGTTGACTGGGAAGCAAGAAACCAGAAGAAAGTTCCACAAGTGAGAAATGTGATAGAAGAAACTATTAGAATAGAACTTAGTTACATCTAGCAGCCATTTCAACTGTAAAATGATGCTAATTTAGTACTGTGCTTAAATTCATAAAGTCTACATACTATAGATGAAAGTTCATCAGAACAATTACCAGAAAAGTATTCATAGAAAAGGCACAGGGAGGTTGTTACGGCAGTGAGAAAGTGACTGAAACCGAGATGTCAGGTCAGGACCAATAACATTGCAAATTCTTGTTTGGATTTTATCAAGAAACTCTAACTGTATAGCAGGAGCACCAGACCAGATGTGGCAGCAATATTCAAAGCAAGGATGAATGGTAGACTTATAAATATGTAAGATAGAAAAAGAATGGTTTAGCACAACACAATGAACCATGTTTCCTAGCAAGAGACCTAACAATTGATTCAATATGATATTTCCACCTCATGTCAACAGAAAATGTTAGTCCAAGAAGGCATGAGTCACTTTCCTGGAGGCTAGCATCAGCCATGTTGATGAAAGGAAAAAAAGGGTTCTTGCAGACAAATAAAAGAGAGCAGTTTTGTTTTGGCGGCATTAAAATTAACAAGCCATTCCCTGTCCAATTTGACAGCAGATTGTAGGTCATTTATGAGATCACCTGCCAATTTCACCTTATCAACTTACTATTAAGACTGGAGTAAATAGTTGTGTCATCACCATAGATATTTAAGCAGAATGCACACCCATAGAAATATAAGTATCCATATGGCATGTCTTATAGCTAAAATATTTATATCATTTCCCACCAATCCCATATCAATCTTGAAGCTCAGTTAAAAACTAGAATTTTTGAAGGCCCTTCTACATTGTTATAACACATTGGTTCCCAAGCATTTTTCTCTGGGCCGCATTTTTGGAATGAAAATTTGCTCACATCTCACCAAATTTTATCTGATAAAAAGTACTCTTAAAAATAAAAATCAGAGAGAGGGTTAAATGGAGATAGCCACAGACTCAAAGTCAGAACATTATCATTTATAACTATCTCTTCCAATTTGCAGACACAAGTTACTATATTCTTAATACTTGATATAATGCAAAAATATAACAATGATAAAATTGGTTAATAATTATTTATAACTATTTATAGTGGGACTCATGTGTGCAGTTACAAGTAATCCATAATAATATTTTAAATTTTGAAATCATTTATTTTTTGGCATATAAATTTTTTGAAAGTGTTTCTAAATCTTTGTCTTTCTATCATTCCGCCTCATCTCCTATCTGCCACACCTATGATGTGTGTCGCACCATCTTGGAACCTCTGTTATAACAAAACTTCTTACAGTTATCTCTCCCTCCACATTTGTCTTTATGCCATGTGACACCAAAGTAAATGTTCATATTGAAATATTATTTGCATTGTTTGTTACCCTGTATTAAATTTATATCTACATTCTAATGTTAGTAAAGAATATAAATGCATAAATGTGTAAATCTTGTTATATTAATAATTTCATATGCTTGTTGCTAAGCAACCTACTTTTTACAAAGATAATATTAGAATTAGTGAACAAACAACATTATTTTTATTGTCTTTTAACCTATATTGTATTCTTTATTGTATTTGTATCTCTGCAAAATAGAAGACAAAGAAACTCTGTTAAAGGCATTCAAAATTTAATTATTCCATCATCTAGTAAATTGCCAGATTGCCAGAACTGGGCTCTTGTCATTTCTTGGGCAATGGTTGCGTTACATTTCATTTCCTATCTCCTCCAGTGTAACATGTGATAGTCTGTACTGAGTTATGTACTACCAGCAGCACAGTGCAAATGTTGACCTAAACTTAGGAGAAGTGGATTCATGCCTTTCCCAAGACCATTATTGTGAAGTAAGCACAAACTACCTCAGATGGGATTTGAACTTGATTCATTAGTTCTATTTTTAATGCTGTTAACCATTAGGACAATCACAAAACTCTGGTAAAAGCATTAAATATTATTACAATAGTTATCAAAAGAATAAGATGACATATATCTCTGGTATTTTGTAGTATTTGCAAAGAGTTGTGAACATATTTAGATGCTGATTTGAGGAACAAATTTTAGTTGAGACAAAAGATGTGGTTAAAGTAAAATTCACACAAATAATAAATTATATAAAAACAAGTTCTTACAAATAGACAACTTCCAATTTATATACTATTAAAGAATAATTAACTTAAAATTTTGTCAGCAAAGGCTTCCAGTTTAAACACAGCATTAACAAAACTCATTACCACAAAATCGCCTCAATGAATGAAAACTATCAATTCAAACTAGAATACTCAAGTTATATACTTGTAAAATTTGTGACATCTTTATTTATAGCCAGGATGAGAATTCTTTTCCTGTTTAAATTTCTGGGATGCAGATTATTTAAGCACATGTAATTGGTCTCATTTTGGTTGTTATCACAATGTTTGCCTTCCAGTGTTCATCAAGTTCTTGTCAATCTATCCAGATAACCTACAGGGAATTTCAAACAGAATCCTTTATTTAATTTATGGGTATAGATTGTTCTTGCTCCACTGCCCATGTCTATGTATATCGCATCTAGTTTTTATTTAGTACTGTTCAGTTATTGATCGCCCCATTTCTACTGAATCCAGATAAAACACACTGCCTATTCCAGGGACCAAATTCACAATGCTTTAATCCAACAGGTCAGGCAGCTTTCAAGAGAATAATGTACTTTTCCATACTCCACAAGTTGTATGGAAATGGTTTCAGGAACATGAAGACTTCACTGTACTTCCTGAGCCAGCAAACTCACCCATATATCAATTCCATTGATATATATTTTCTGAACAAACAGGCTCACTCTGCAGAAACTCCACTGCATAACTTGCAGTAGTTAAAGAACTTACTCTTAACATGCTGGCACCAGATTTCAGGGGGAACCATTGGTGGTCTTGTAGAGTTCAAACTTGATTGTGCAAGAGCTGCTTTTTTGGCACATTAAAGGACCAACACTTTATTAGATAGAATATCATAAAATATAGCAAAAAATAGAGTTTCAAATAGACAGGGTGGGGCACTTATTCTTTTTGGAGAATAATCCTCCTGGGACATTCTTATTCCAATAACCCTTTTCATTAAATATTCAATTTTATCTCATCCCTTAATTTAGGTTGTGAGCATTCGAGGACAAGGTGTTCCATTTGAATATTTAATAAAATGGGTGTTTCTAATAAATAAATAATTGATGGATAGTTATCAAGAAAAGAATAATCAACCCAGCCTATCTATTTGAAACACAAAGGGATTATTAGGTGTGTGCAAATGTTCTCAGCACTTTTCTTTTTGTCTGAAAACTAGAGACTGAATACACATTTGATTTTTTCTGCTGGAAACTTTTGCAAATATCTACTACATATCATATCAAAGTAATATATGCATTACATGCTATATTGAAAATGCAACTTAGAGCCAAGAACAAATAGTGTTCTGTGGCAATTAAAATCAAACCAGAATAAATATCTTTTGAATGCAACTGAATGAAATATTATGAATAGAGAAGAAAATAGAATTGAATTCATTAAAAAGTGAGACTTCTTAATGAATTCAATTCTATTTTCTTCTCTATTCATAATACATCAACTTTTCCAGATTCTAATTCACTGCTTTCCATGCTTTGGATGAATAAGTTGATAGCCAGACAGTTATTAGCTGAATATTGATCTGAAATTTTCATTGTATACTGTGGGAGATATGATATACAAATCTATATATCAGAATGTTAGTGGGTATTAGAATGGCAAAATAGATATATAAAAAACCCCTACATAATACATTTTGTCAAGAATGAACTTCAGAGATTTTTAGTCTGAAGAAGTTCCTTTTAGCGATAAAACATGTTATGTAGGAGGTTTTTCTCCTCATTTTGCTATTTGATTACCCATTATATAATGTTCAATTTATGTAATAGCAGCATGGCCCGGCGTTGCCCGTGCTTGATTCTAAAATTGTACGACTCATACAGCAATCGCTATCACTTGACTTAAAATATTTTTGCCCTTCCTTGCCTTTAAAGGAGTGCCCTTTTCCGTGCTGATGTTGCTACATGCCTTACTTCTTGCCTATCTCACACTGCAAATTTTTTCTAAGCTCTATACTAAACATTAAATCTGTTCCGAAAAAAAACTAAACAAAATGAACACAAAACGATCAGCTTTAAAAAAGGACTCATAACTGGAAAAACCGAATGAAAAAAGAATGTTAACAACAAATACTTTTTCACACCCAACCCAGTTCTGCGGAATCAGAATCAACATTGAGTTTAAGCAAGCAAATGAGCCAATTGGAGTAAAGTGCCATGCAGATTTAACGTTTTCCCACTTGTGACGAATGCAGCTATCGATTATTTTTGCATGCTAGCATGCTAGTTAACATTCATGTCAGTCAGCTGTTGGCTCTCACGCTGGCCAATAGAATCTTCCAGCCTATTCGTGGTAGCCAGCTATAGGCTCTCACTCTGGCCAGTACAAAATGGCCGCAAACTACATGAAAACTGCCGTAGAAGCATGAAAAAAATCGATTATTTCCACTATCGATGGAAGTTGGGAAATGCAAGGTCAGTCTTGGCCTTCCCGCTAACTTGGAGCATGTGCATGTAAATTTTGGTGCAAATCCATTGAAAATTGCGGCTGTGCATTTGTTACACACACACATCCTGCCTTTTATAGAGAGATTTGACTGCAATGAAAATGTGATTACATTGAAAAATAAATATGTGTAAAATAAAAATGCTTTTTTTTCATCATTAGACTACAAGCTTAGTACCATAAATATATTTTATAGCTGCATATCTTTTTTTTTTCAGATTTTAATTAGGAAACAATTGTTTTTGCTTGATAGTCCCTTCAATACAATTCTATATTGAGACAATAGAAGTGCTTTTTTTTTTCCATTTTTTTTAGGAGGTGATCTAAAAAAATATGCAACCTTCCCAGTTTTGAAATTTGTGTCTTGTCTTTATTTTGTCCTATGCACACTGCTGTTTTCCAGGGATTCTATTTAGTTTTTGGGGAATACTCATTGCTCTTTTCTTGGTCTACATACATCAAAAAAATTGTTTTTGAAGTGATATTCAAAGAAATAATCAAATCAATGCAAGATTATTTTCTCAGTAAATAACCAAATATTTGTCTTTACAATTTATTCAATAATGTTCATTAGATCTTAATATTGATAAATGGACAAAGCTGAGAAGTTATTTGTCTTTTCATTTTATTCACTACAATTTATAATAAAAGAATAATTAGTGGCAGTAATAGCTAATGTTTGTGCAATTTTTTTCATTTTCTAAGCCGAATGAAAGCTAAATAATAACAACCCACATTTCATTCATAACATCCATGAACTATACATTTAAAGTATCAATGTTTTCCCAAGGAATGATTTGTAAAATATTTTATGTAACAAATTTGGGCATTGAATACACAAAGTTTAGGTAGACCACAGCAAATATCTGAGAGAATTCTTGAAATGAGTTTATAAAACACACAACATCAATGTAATAAATTCTTCTGTTGCCTCTGAGTATTGACTTCAATGTTCACATTTATATATATATATATATATAAGTAATAGAGCCATTGGTATATAATCCAGACAGATCAATCCTAGTAATATCAAATATTAAAACTGATCCACAAAGAGAGCTCAATGTATTTGTTAGAACAGAACATATATATTATATAGAAAAATATCCAAAATTACCTCATGTGGGTATAGCCTATTTCAGCTGGTGCAACCTTGTGCTAATCTTCTTCAACCCTGGACTGGACTTGTTTCAGAATCAGGGATAGAGAATTTAGTTTAGGTAGCAGTTGGGGAAAAGATACCGAGCCTACTCAAAATGACACCTTAGCTACATAAAAAAACCCATGCTGGTGGAAAGGGGAGGGTGGGAGTTATATCTCTAAAGGGTATATCTCTGGAATCAACCTTAATATTAACCTTATGATCCTAAGTTGGGGTTATATGAAGAGTGAAGTGTTGAATTGAAACTAAAAGAAGGGCTGAAAGGGGAGTTTATTTATGACCAAAACCTTTAATTATATATAAAGGAATTTAGGTTCCTGCTTTTTTTCATGTTTTGCTTTATTTTAATCAAGTTCAACTAATCTGTATTATCAGCCAAATGCAAAATTTTATGACACTTTTGAATCTAAGTTCTGGACAAACAAAATTTCAAGTAAAAATAAAGTAAACCTATTTCAAGTTATTTCAAAGATTCACTTTAAAGAAATGTATAATTACCAAATAAATATCAAAATATTATGAATAAATTGATAAATATACATTTTAAATTTCAGACACTTTCCAAAGTACTTAAAAATATTGTGACTGTATTCTCATTGGCCATTATTTAGTCTGTTTTCTAAATATCTGAAAACAAAAGGAAATTCTTTCATAGCATTGAGCCTGGAGCTAACCAATGCACTATTTTAAATAGAGAAGGAAGAAGAGACTGATGTATAGATGGCATCTAATTTTGTCATTATTGATTTCTGATGGCTTGGATCACTTGACAGAAGAATATTGAACTTGCCAAGCTGCAAAACAACTTGAAATGGAACTGGCTGTTGACAGAATGTCAAGTTACCTCTGTTGTTATACATAGAATATCAGAATGATTAAAAGGGGAAAAGAGCTGTTTTATTTGGTTACAGTTGAGCTAGGCTTGTTTGTTTCAAGTCATTACAAGTGGATTGTTTGAAAGATGGGACATGTTTTATCTGGTTGCAATATAATTAAACAGCATGAAGTAAAAAAATCAATTCTCTCTGTTCTTGTATTCATCAGCCAAGCTCTGATATAAATTGGTAATTAGCTTAAAAAAACCCTCAGACTTATGTACAAAGCAAATAACAGGTTTTCCTCATTATGCTGCTAGCAAAGAATTTTAATTATTACACTAATCATATGAAAAAAATACATGAGAAAGACAAAAAAATATTTTATTAAAATATGAGAAAACCATGAAATTGTGTTTATTAAAAATAACTGAAAAAGAAATTACAACAATTTGTTAATTCCTGAAGATTTATGAAATGTAAATCTAAAAGTAGTTTAACTAAGTTTGCATTAAATGTCTATTCAAGTTATGATATGTATTCAAAACATTCAAACCAAAGATATTGGCAGAGTCAGAGTAATAAATCAATAATAATCAGTAAATCAATCAGCTGAATGAAATAAAGAGAAAATAATCAGAATCAGACTAATAATTGTATAAAAGAAATTTTTTTGCCAATATCCAAGTCACACACACACAAAGATGGTTGCAAATGTAAAACAAGATGTCATATGAGAAAGAATATTGATCTGTAAAATGTAACAACAGGTAATTTTCAAGAAAGAGATGAGGAATCAGGTATCTTGGATTGAAAGGAAGGCTTCTTGATCAATTTGATGGAAGCTTCTTGTTCAAAACAAATCAAAAGAATATAAAGCTATAAACTGAAGAAATCAATGACAACCTCTATATTGATTTGAGAAAAAGAAAACATTTATGACATATTGCACATCAACATATACAAGGATGTTCTGAAAGGTTCTTGGCCAGACCCAATTCCCAAAATCTAATCAAACATCAGATTTTTTAATCTCCTCTTGGTCAGGGTGAGAACTTTTCAGAAAACCCTCATACCTCTATAGATGAGAGAAAGAAAAATAAGAGAAATTTAATTTCTGTAAAAGCAAAAAATATATTTTTAACACTTCTATTGCTGTTGATATGTTTTAAAAAACTTATGTTGCCTGCTGCTGACTTAACAGTGAAATGCTGACCCCTAGCATTTGTATTATAAACTAAGTTGCACTTAGTGCTATTTCCAAAATATTTTGGTGACATATCTTTATTTTATTGTTTATTGGGAAGGATTTGTATTGCAGAATATCTGATCAAAACTAAAATGGCAGTGTCCATGAGAAATCGCCATAAGTATCTTTACAGTAATTTATTTCCAAGAAAAAGCAATTTCCTATTTTCTAGAAAATGGGCCAGTACAGCCAGGCAACAATGCTATAACAATGCAGCAGTGAAGGTGTTAATAACATAAATTGATTATAGACATAAAATGTGAATTGATAATAAAATTAAGAGAATAACATTTTTTGTTAAACAGCCAAAAGAATATTTTAACATCTAGCTTTTCCAAGAAAAATTAATACAGGAATAAAAACTACTATTTTACACAGAAAAGTAATGAGTATAGGAGCAAACTACATATATTTACATGTAAGTATTTCTACTTTGTAGCTATAGCCAATTTTACAAGTGTAACTGTCTGCAATGAAAAAAAAAATTCACACAAAGCAAAACAGAAAGTAAGGACTAATAACAATAATATTGACACTTATAAGAAGATAAATATTAAAAAAAATTAATAATTCCTTCAAATAATAACAATTCCATTTTAAACAGCTGAGGTTTATATTATCATAAAGTAAAGTCAAAATATCAGAGACTATGTAAAGTGTCAAAGTGAATAAATAATGTCTGGCTGCTTGTTTCCAAGAATGCCCATCTGGTAGGGCAGTTAGCTAATCCTATTGCAGATTCCAGCTCAGGCACATTTGTGTTTCTTCAGCACCCACAGAACTAACTTGTGGTTTATACTATAACTCTACTGGGCAAACCTTAGTTAGAGACCTTGGGAGAGAGCACAATCTTACATGATCAGTAGTTGCACAAGCCCAGAATGCCACAAACCCTCAGTCGCAATGGCTTGTGACATTGTGCTAGCACAACCATTGATAATTTCTGAATTGTTTTGTCTATCCAAATTCACTCACAAGGCTTGGATCAACCCAAAGTATGGTTTGAAGGGCACTTCCCAATAGTGACACATACTATGATTGTCTCACCTCCTTGACAAATTGACCATGGTGAGACTTTATTTGGGGCCTCATCATTGGAATGCTATCATTCTAACCACTGAGCCACACACCCATTCAAAGGGAATAGATATACTCAGTGAAACAAGTTGCTTGCTTGATAAAATAAGAGTAATATAGTTCAGATGTCCTGTTATGAGACAGGATAGTGATATAGTGAGGACTAAATCTAAATGTCTTTCTATTGGACATATTTACATCCAACATATCAGCATAAAACTGCATGCATAAAAGATTATATTAAGTAAAGTGAGACATAAATTAATACCAGGCACAGAATGCAAAGAGCAATAGAAAGAAATTAAAATTAGAACACAAACTTTGGTTATAAGAAGTAAATTTATCACACTTAATGCAATCCACTTAATTACATTCCAGAATGGATCTATCAAATTGGTGTTACTTTAAATCTATTCTGCCAAACATATTAATGTCATTTATTCTTTATATCTATTGAACACATATTGACAAAAACACCACAAGAAAACACTCCTCAAGCTGAATAAAATGCTTTACATATTTGCAAAAGCATTCAGTATTATATGCCTTGCTATTCAGACTAGCATGCTCATCTTGACTGTTATATACACATTTTGGCAATTGTAATCTCTAACCTTCCAGTATTGGTTATACTTGGTAACCTTAGAATTTAGAATCAAATTCTTTATTCATTTCATGTTTAGAGGATATTTCATACCTGTTAATACTTTCTAGTTTTATTCACTATTGTGTCATTTGTCTGCTTCTTCCCCTGAACCAGAGTAAATGACTTTTCAGCAGTACCAGACCCAGGGATTGACCTCACAACTGTCAGATTTGTTTTAATAATGCATTAATCCACAAGGTAATGTTTCTCTTGGACAATCAAGTAGAGTAATTTTGGAGCCTTAAAATCTAATGCCTGCACTCAGCTGATGAAACTGTATGTGTCCTCATGCTGGTGCTAGAATTTTTCTAGGTATCTTTTCTTTCTTAATCAGAGGATCACTGATGATATTCATCTCTATGCCATGTCTACTGAGTGTGTTGCCATTATCTAACATGTGCACAGATTCTTTCAACCATCTTATCCTCCAGTGTTGTTCTTTTTCTATTATTTTAACTACATTCCAAAAGGGTTGATGACAAACTCCTTTTCAGCTATATTTGATTTTAATGTTTCTCTTAGAACTACAACTTTTGATGCTCTCCCACACTCACTTTTATGGGGTGGCTGGTTTCTGCTATGTATTCTCTGCTACAACTGCATAAGATGGAATAGATACAGTTTTTGGTGATTTTCTTCCAAACAGGGTTTGGTTTGGGAGAGAGATCTCTGAAGGGTTGAACTACTTTTGAATATTACCTTGATGTTATATAGACTGCAGATCCTATGAATACTTTCAGATGTGACACATGTATAATAGGTAGGCTGTAGCAGAAGATTTTTTTTTTTTTGTTGTCTTTGACTCTTCTTGTTATCGCCCATGGAAAATGATGTTATGTCTACAGACTAGTTGTTACTATGAATTGTGTTTATAATACTGATATCCAGATTGACACATAAGCTTGGTCTGATGTTGTAGGCAGTAAGTGATCCCTTTGTTGACATTGTAGTACATCCAGGAAGGCCTTTCTTTTTTCCATTATGAACTGTGTGAAAAGTCTTACTTAGTTTGAATGGTCCAGTAGTATTTGCACAACTTAGTACAGACAGGATATGACCCCTTCTCTAGGAAAGGGCACAAGAAATCCAATAAATAAACTGATTGAGATGTTGATATTGTATGCAAACAATATACTTCCAATATATACCAACAGGAAGAAAACTTAACTAGGTCACCAGTATCTCCAGTAATGGTAAATATATATACTTTGAGGAAATTGCTATACTATGGCCCCACCAGGATGATGTGCAAAAGACAATTCCCATTTCAAAAATGCCAAAATAAATTATAAAAATGAAGCTGACAGTAAAAACATTAATAATCATAGCAATGCTGTTAAATTAATGTTTTTCTACTCTCTGACAGACAAACTGAATATAAATAAAATGATATCTGTTTCTAATCAATTTATGATGCTTTTGTTTTTATATTCTATTAATGTTCTCATGGGATGTATAGATAGCATAATAGTCATTGGCATGTAAATTAGAATCAGTAAGGCAAGTCAAGATTCCAAGCCAATATGTTGGGTTCATTTTAACACAAATACTCTTGGAAAGGGAATATATTCTTCATCCAGCTATTGGTTAAATAGCAGGGAAGGCTATAGCAGTCAATTAATGAAAAGGATTACTCTGAATTCAAAACTATGGAGAAAGCAATAGGAAAACACTCCACTATCTCTCCCAAAAAGTCATGGCAGTTCACAGATATTAAAGAAGAGGAACATGGCATTTAAAGAATATGATTCATATGAAATGAATATCATCAAATGTTGTTGGATAGTGAATAAAGTGAAAAAAAAAAATTTCATTTTATCAAGTCTTATTTTCAATTAAACAAAAGGTTGTCAAATAATAGAATCCAAAAAGACATTTGTGTATCGTTTTCTTCTTGACTCTTAATTACAATATACAGAGTTAATAGTAAAAAAAATGCAAAGACAGATTTTAGATAAAAGAAATAGTATAAATCATTGGTTAACCATCAAGTAATACTTTTTGAAAATTAATGTTACCATAGCAAGGCGATTCTAAGAATAAGTATTGTTGTGTACTATGGTGATTTTCAATCATTTAGAGCCATTCATTTTCTTTTCTGAATTTTAATTCTTTTGGATATTATGTATAAAAAATGACTCACCAATAATAAGTTTTATACAGCATTTCTTACATATTAAATTCAGTTATAATAATGGTTGTTGCTGTTGTTATTATTATTATTATTATATTTCTTTCCCTTCATATTGACAGTATTTGCTTTGACTATATAAGTAATCACCTGAGTGAATTAAAATATTTGACAGATTTGTTTAATAAGCACTACAAATTATATCAAATGTTACTGTAACAGCTAGTTTTATACAAAAGTTTATTTTCAATAAAACAGATGAATTGGCACTCTGCAATTTTTGTTTTGTAAAATCTTTCTGGTTTTAATTTACAGATCTATTGTTAAAGGAATTTATTCCATTTAATATTGGTGTAACACATTTTAATTTCAGATAACCTCCATTTTATATAGTAGTCAACCGAGATAGTATTTTGAAAGATTTAGTCTTTATCCTTTTTTAAACTTTCAGTACGAAGAGAAAACAAAAATGAATTTCTGTAATATCTATGATTTGCCATGATTTCTTGGGAGAGATATTGGAAGGGTAACATTTGTAATTGCAAAAAATACTGAACTAATTAAACACTTTATAAGTAGTTATGGCTTCAAAATATTGTGGTGTCATCTATTCAGAACTACAGACTAATTATATTAACAGTAACAAAATAAAAACCCAAATTAACCTCAGAATTAAGTGGGGAATATTTTAATCTATTTTACAATATTTAAACTTTTCTGTTACATACAAAATCTAGAGTTATGCAGTCTCTCTTTATTTTTTTTTTACTTTCATTTTTTAATATCTCCTGAAACAATAATTCTAATCAATTAAAGATCTGAATCAAAACAAATATTTTAAAAATTTAATTATGATATAACATCAGAAATCATTATTATAACTTCTTGTTGATACTTTTATAGGTAGAATTCTATTAAAGCTCTGACAAAGGATACTATTGGGAGGACAAGGAAATGGCTTCCTCTTCCTTTCTGTTTCCAGGTGAAAAGGAATCAAGATGAGGCTAGGCTGAAGGGTAGAGTCTCATTTGGAGAGGTAGACAGACCTGACCCCACGTATACAGGGTCTATGGGCAATTTTTGCCCGGGCCTACAGGCTTGGAATGCCTTATGTGAAAAACCGTCCTTGTGCTACATCTTACCTTGTGGGAAGGTTGGTAAATAGAAAGGAACTATTGGGAGAAAAAGAAACTGTAATTACAGTATTTCCGAGCATATATAATTATAATTTGATAATTAATGTTTTGGGGTGAGGACTAATACTATTCAACTAATGATTCATCCATATTTATATATCAGTTTTAATATTTTAGCATAATTTTTAATCATTTACATGAACACATTGAATACACTGGTTCTCATCCATTTAAGAGACAAATGTGTCAGATGGCAGTGTTATACATAAAAATATAAAGGGACATAAGACAAGGATGCATCTTCTCACTGGACTCATTCCCAAGAATATTAGAAGTCTTACCAGGATTCATTATTGGTGGCCATAATCTTAAGAATATAAGATACACAGCAGACACAGAAAATAAACTACAGTCACTCCTACAGAAGGTAGTAAAGGAAAGCAAGAAGAAAAAGGAGTAAGAATCAATTGTAAGAAAACAGAATGTATGGATGTCAGCAAAAGGAACAACGTAAGAGGCAAACTATAAATTGGATAGAACCAAAATCAAGCAAGTACAAAAATTTAAATATCTATTTTTTTAGTGTTTTAATGAAGGACAGAATATAGAACATTAAAATCTAAAGGTGCATTTGAATAGTAAAATATGCCTTTCAGGAAAGTTTAATTTGAAACAAAGAAAAGAGTACTGGATTGTTGTGTGATATCAGTCCTGTAATGTAATGGCAGTGAATACTGGACAATCTCTTTAGAGATGAAGAGACTTGAAGCAACAGAAATGTGGTTCTACAGAAGGATGCTGAGAATACCACAAACTGCATATGCAAGCAACAACAAAGTTTCAGAGAAAATGAAAACAAAAAGGACACATACTTAGAATCAGAAAGCAACAATTGAAATTTCTAGGGCACATAATGAGGAAACTGGGCTTGGAAAATTTAACACTAACAGGACATGTTGAAACAAGAGGGATAGAGGAAAATAGAGAATAACCTACCTAATGAGCTTGTGTAAATGGTTAGCAGAATAGGGATAAGGAGAGATAGTAAAAAACTAAACATTGTTAAGAGCTACAAGGAAGAGGACGTTGTAGAGAACCATGATCATCCACATCTCGAAAGGACACAGCATATAGAAAATGAAAATGAGCCTAGTAACAATAAACCAACCATAAGATGAGTTTTGAAGGAGTTTACTTTGGGGAAAAAAAAAATAAATAAAAATGGACTTTATATGAGAGTTGCAGTATTTATACTGAAAAATTTCAAGCTCACAGGTTATATAATAATCAAATTTGAATAAGTCAAAATATTTCTGGTGAATTCTGTTTAAGCTATAATCAGTTCCAATCAATTTGATTTTTAATAAAATAATGCCAAACATGTAATAAACACTGTATCAATACAAAGTATGATAGTTTTGTTTGAAATAATAACTTGAAATTTGTTTAAAATTTAACCAAAGAAACAACAGATTTTTGTATTGTAGTATATGTTCTATTATACTGGAAATGTTCTGGGTGTTAGTGAGAACTAGGGAAACAATTACATAATATAATAATAATTATACAAATATATGTATTGGAAGTAGCATATGTGTGACTTGAACATCAAGAATGAAACTACATTTCTGATTCTTTATAATGTAAACAATCATATCTTTTGTGAAACAAGTGAGTCATTTATAAAGATAAATTCTCAGGGAATCATTTAATGGGTTATTTTGTGGTGAGTGAAATATAATTCGGATAGAAATTATTTAAACCAAATAATGCAGAACCATATTAGACAAAGAAAAAACTTTATGCATTGTAGAAATATAAATAGATGCAGAGGTTGGTGAAGTTATTCTAAAATAATACAATTTTATGGAACAAAAGGTACTTTAAAAATAATGAATATTAGAACATTTCTGGGATGAGTTATTATTTACATGTGGACTATTGTCCTCATCTTTGTTGTTATAAATATCTTTTGGTTGTTGTGCCCTCTGGCCTTCATCAGGTGTAACCTACAGGGAATTCTGAACCCTTTAGTCTATCCACATAGATTAAATAAAGGATTCAGTTCAGAATACTCTGTAGGTTACTCAGATCAATATACACCTGATGAAGGTTGGATGATATAACAGTCAAAACATTGTGATAACTACAACAATAATAGTCTGAATGTAAACAGTGTAAATGATAATTAAAGAATTTATTTTAAATCTTGTTTAATAAAGCTTTAATCCTATTAGAAGCCAACCAACTTTAAAAGAACTGCATTTAGTTTATTATAACATAATTGTACAACATAAGATAGATATTGAACTTTGCAGAAGTTTATTTGATCATGTAAAGCTCACTGTTCATTGCATAAGACTTTCAACTGTAATAAAATTTGAACAGCAATGAATAATTTCCAATTAAATGCTTCAGTCTATATCAAAATGATCTTAAACAAGATTTCACATTCTCAAGAATGTAGTAAATTAATAGCAATAATTTTGATATAAAATGATTGATACAAAACAAAATATATTTCAATATATTTTTCTGCAAAGAACACTATGATTGTTCCCAGACAGAATATGAGACAGAAATTGAATCTAAAAAATTAGTAAATGCATTTATAATAGTATACACATGCATGTATACATAGTCATGTAGGTACACATTCATGCATGTACTGTCATGTAGATATATACATCAATGACCAGGACCCACATGCCATTTACAATTGATGAGAAATACAAAACAATTCAATTAACTTTGACAAATACATGCTCAAAGAAATTAAATACAGTTTCATGAGATATGTTTACTAAAATAAAATAGTTTTATATAATCCAAAATGCAGTAAAGAAAGAAAAGTGTCACTTAATTCAAATGCATACATTTACAGACTCTAGCCAATAACTTAATACAAGTTTCTTTTAAAGCAAAATCAAAGTAAATAAAGGAGGAGGAAATTATGGACAAAAGCAAGTTAAAAAAAATGATTATATCCCATCAATATAAATGCATTCATTCATACAAAAATGCTAATGCAAATGAATTTGCATACAATTTATTGTAATTCCCATGCAATTTAGTGATGCACTGAAATTATAATTCCGTACTTTACTAAATTACAGTGTTCATAAAATTAATACAGGTGATTGTTGGCAGGCGTATTTCTGACAAGGAAGTAAGACAAGTTTTAAATACACAGGTTACAAGAGATAAGTGGACAGTATGCAAGTTGGTGCTTTAGTGTATACTAGTGAACAGACTAAGAAGAGAGTGAGGTTTATAAAGGAAGTGGAGAGAGAGAGAGAGAGAGAGATGAGAGGCAGACTCACGCCGACATCCATGATGGTGTTTGTCAAGTCAAACACAGCAGCACAGCACAAATGAATGAAGTCAGCACGACCAAGCATCGTAGTTATGAAGCGAAGATGGCTGCTGCTGTTGGGGAGGAGAGAAAGAATAAGTGCAGGGATGAAGTAGAATCAACAGAGTAGAGAAAGGAGGAGAAGCAAGCTGCAAGACAGTAGCAAAGAGACATTTGGAAGTGGCGGATAGGGGTCGTGGAGTGGGATGGGGTAGATGCAGCATGAAAGAAGGAAAAAATAGAAAAAAAAAAAAGATAGAAAAGGTGGGTGCACAAAAAACCCCCCAAAAAACAGGTGTTAATGTTTACCACTTCGTAAAAAGTGATAATAGAGATAGCAAAAAAAAAGAAAAAAAAACAGGCAGAGATATAGTCTAGTGGGATGGGAATCAAAGAAGAAAGTGAGAAGAATGAAGTTAATGAAAGATAGAAAAAAAAAACACAAAAAAAAAACAAGTATTTTTTTTCACAAATGGTAAAAGAAAAAGAAAAAAGGACAATATGTAAATTTAGAATAGGGGGCTCAAAGATTGAAAATAAAAGAGTAAATGCAATACCTAAATTAAAATAAGACGATTAGAATTACAAAGGATTCCAGACACTGAATTCCAATGACACTTAAAAAGTAGATCAAAAAGATACCAATGCTAAATAATGCAATGTTGCAGCTCTAATAAATGTCACTGCTACTGTATCAATAGTACTACTGCTGTTACCACTGCTTCAATTTCAGCTATTATTTGTACAATTTACTTCAACATCAGCTGCTTGCTTGTACCTCAGTAAACTTTGCCCCAAACCTTCATTCAAATGCTATATTGATCCAGTCAAAATGCCACACATCAATACAATTTAGTAGGGTTCTAACCAAAACCCTATAACAAAACACATTGCAAAAATTAAGATGGATAGAAATAAGAATTAATGAATGACCTAAGGAATGTAAAAGGAGGAAAAAAATTAAGAAAAAAATGCATTAGCTTTTTTTAAGAGCTGAACTGGAACCAATTTAAAATATATATTAATTTTTTTTTTTTCAAAAAGCTATGTTCACTTTATGTTTCTCATTATAAAATTACTGATAAACAATAAAATTCATGGGGAAAAAATTCTAGCTTTCTATAAAAATATTTCACTTCAGAGACATTTTATTTAGAGTCAATAAATTTGTAGAAAACTTATTTTTCTTCTGAATTTTATCAAAGGCAATGTAAAAACTAGCCAGAAATGGACCATTTTGGAGATGTTTGTCTTAAATGGTTTTATAGAATAGAATTAAAATGTTTAACTTGACAACTACTTTGAAGGATTTTTTTCTTTCCTTTTTTGTTCAATATTCCTATTTTTATTCAGGTGATGATCAACAGGTGCAAATAGTTATAAATATCAATAACCAAATAGACAAGCTTTAATTATTGTCAGCATTATAATTTTATCAATGTCTGAAGTGAATTTTTTAAAATTGGATTTCTAGTCCTTAAAAAAACAAACAAAAACAAACAGACACTTCACAAAATATCCATTAGCTCCTTTGTATTCAGTTCTTGGGTCATCTTGAAATTTTTGAAAACATTTGACTTGATTCTCTTTTCAATTGATTTTCATAATAGCAATTTCTTGAAATAATTAAAATAATTCATGTGTCATGAAAATATTTTTTATCAGATTATTTTATATTAATAGGAGAAATACATCAAATCAAAGTGAATGTATTCTACATCATCTTGATAAACTTTTTTTTTCCAAATTAAAGTATGTAAACCAATGAAAAAACCATCATGAGTACACTTAAAAAATAAATCTTATTTTTGAGTTGGAGAAATGAACGTTTATGTTAATCAATGCTAAAATGAAACAAATATGCTTAGGAAAATTGATGAGCCAAGTTCAAATTCAGGCTGAGTTTGTTACATTCTTTTTCACATAAATACCTTTGGGAAAGATATGAAGCCATCTCCTTCTCCCCAGCTACAGGTTAAATAGCTCTCTAGCTGCAGTTGGTATCCAATCTAAGAGAAAGATAACTTTGAATTGAAAACCAGTTCATGTGCCAACTAAATTAGGAGTAAACCTTAAACCTCATTCAGTTGCTGGTATAGTAAAAGAGACTGTGGGGCAAGCAATAGAAAACTTTTGTTCTGTTCACTTTCCCCTTTTCTAACTAGTGTATATCTAAATCTTAAAACTTTGATAGAGAGATAATTCTTTAGTTACCAGAGAACTGTTTCACCTTGGAACACTGAATATGTAGTTTTGACTAGGCACAGACTATACTGTATCCTTATACAGCAATTGAAAAGAAGACTATGGAGCTTACAATAAACTGTGACATGGTGTTGTGGATTCTGATCTCGACTAATGTTGAATAAAAATAAAAAATACCTAAATTTTAAAATAGCTGCAAATTTCTACCATAAATGATATTTTCTTTATTAAGTTTAGCTATTTAACTTTAAATGGACAATAATTAATAAAATGCATGTTAATATCAACATCAAATGAATAACCTTAATTTTTCTTTTATTAAAACACTTAACCTACTATTTTAATTGGTAGTTATTAAAAATTATTTAATTTGAGCAACAACAGACAACTAACTTGTAAATTATGAAAAAAAAAATATAAAGCCTCAATAACTGTTGTTAAAGATAAATTTTGGAATTTATTGATGATAGTAATTTGTTTTAATATTTTAGCAATTCCAGTTTCAAAAGACCAACTGCTGCAAAGTTTTTCCAAGGTCCATTGTTTTTATTTATTTTTCTTTGTACTTTTCTCTAATGTCCATAATTTTGGTTAGAATACTAACTGTAACACTATACAGATAAAAAATTTCTTCAGATCTACCATGAAATTTAGTCCACATTTTTATAGTTTCAAGTATTGCCAAGAATTATGAGATTAGCACACACTCAATGCCTTTTCTTTTTAATGAATCTTTTTCTCTCCTGATCAGATTGACATTTATTAAGTTAAAATTGTGGTCGGATGTATTATGGTGAACTACCAGAGTCTGTTTAAAGTGTTGTTCTCACAATTCATAACAATAACCTAAGAACAAGACCATTACATAATACCACCAATCATTGCAAAAGCAATAATAACACAATGTGATATACAAGCTAATACAGAAGAAAAACTACTCAAAGTAGAAAAAATTTTCAGCATCACCTCCCTTTTGTGTGCATGTGTAGTTACATCAACATAAACATCACTTTAGTCTGATGAAGTCCTAAAGGATAAAACACATCATACAAAAACTTTTTCCACTTTGTCATAGATTTCTCTAAAGTTGTTATTGATACATAAAAAATTCATATATTGTTTTTGCTATATTAAAAAAACAAAACACCTTCTGGTCTCTGGGACTGATAAGCTAATTTAATTTATTGCCCCTTTTATCCCCAAAAATCCCAATACATTTTTCCTTACACACAATTTTGTCTTTCGTTCCAGCCTGAGAAAGCCAAATCTAACACATTGTTGGAAAAAGCATTGTTAAAAAGCTGTGAAACTGCGCTGTTGGCCCGTGGTCAACTCCCAGTCGTGGCGCGAAGCTGTAATGTTTCTTCCACTGGCGTTTTGGGGTTGACTCTTAGTTACTGCCACCAGCCTGTGTTCCGGTCAATCAGTGGTCATATCCAGTTCGATACCAGCTCCATCGTTCCCACCTCACTTCCAACGTCTGGTTACCAAAGTTACTGCTTCAATCTCAAGTCTAACCTACCCACGTGATTTTGATCTTAGGTAGATGAGATCAATCAGGCATTGGGCCGTAGTGTAAGTTGAGTCCAGACTGAAGGTGATATCACACAAGCATAAAGAAAAAGAAGCAAATAAAAGAAAAAACCCAAGAGGCTCAAGTATGTTAAGAAATAACAGATTAACTTTATCCGTCTGTTATATACAGGAGTGTGTTTCTCTCCCAGCCCATTTTCTATGGATTGTGACACTTCTATGTTTCTTAAGCAAGTTCTGGTTTAGTTGTTAGGTGCTGGCTTGGCTTTGTTCATCAGTATGACTTGCTATTGGTAGGATAGGCGAAGTCAGAGGTTGTGGAATCTCTTGGCCAGCTTCTGCGAGGCCACACTCTGGTTCCCGCTACCCGAACTAACTGACTGTTGAAAGGCCCAAGGACGTTTGTATATATGGGTACTCTTTGTTGTCAGGCCAAGAAAATTTGTGACACACACCGGTGGTTGTGGTCGCAGTCCAGCGCCAATATGTGATGTCCACTGGTCATGACGTCAATATATGACACTGCGCCGTCGGCCCGTGGTCAACTCCCAGTTGCAGCGCGAAGCTGTAAGGTTTCTTCCACCAGCGTTTTGGGGTTGACTCCTTGTCGCTGCCACCAGCCTGTGTCCCGGTCGATCCTGGTTTGATACCAGCTTTGTCGTTTTCAGCTCGCCTCCAACGCTTGGTCACCAAACTGCTTTGATCTCAAGTCTAACCTACCCACGTTGTGACTTTGATCTTAGGTAGACGAAATCAATCAGGTGTCAGGCCATAGTGCAAGTTGAATCTGGGGTAAAGGTGATACCGCACAAGCGTAAGTAAAAATAAAAATAAAAAAAAAACTCAAGAGGTTCAAATATGTTGAGAAATAACAATTAATTTTATCTATCTGTTGAATACAGGAGTGTGTTTCTCTCCCAGCCCATTTCTATGGATTCGTAACACTTTTTGCGTTTCTTAAGCGAGTTATGGTATCTTAAGCAATAACTGGTTTTAGTTCTTAAAAAAAACTTGCTTTTGGTAGGAAGATTACTTTATTTTTCTCATGTCTTAGAATTCAGATGTCACCAAATGCTCATTTTCCAGACGCCATGTCTGACAATAATAATGGACCAGATCCCCCCTGGGGTTTTTTGCCATGTCAAGATTTTATACACCAGATGGGTCTTTTTTTGAACCCAAGAACCAAAATTAAATGATATTTTGAAAGATAATTAATGGCTTTCCATCTCCTGGTTCCCAAGTCAAATTTCCTCCACGGTTGCATGTGTCAATCCTCGGCTTTGTTTATCTTTCTCAGAATATCTGTTTCATTCCATTCGTGGGCGCTATCACCCTTTATCATGACATTAATTAATTTGACAGAATCTATCACCATTTCTCTTACTGATTTTCTGTCTTTTCTCAAAACCGATTATCTTTCTTTTGTAAATAAAATAAATTCTTCTTTTTATAATGTCGAATTTTTATTTTCAGTATTTTTTTCTCCCTTCAGCCAATTTTTAATTTCCCACGGTTAATTAGTTAGAAAATTATCATAGCTAAATAGTGTCACAAATTGATCACTTCCCATTTTTTAAAAATTCCATCAATTTCCATTTTGAAACCTTCTCCATCTTCCATGAGGAGAGGCTTTTAGGAAATCTTTCCTTTTTCTCAACTTAAATTCTCTCACCTTGATATCTTGTATCAGTGGGCATTAATGACTTCTCCGCTTTCTCATTCATTTACCTTTGCCATATCAACCATTGCTACCATGGCTTTTCTTTGCCAGCACTCAAGAAAAAAAAAAAATGTGATATCTTGGGAAGATAATTAACATTGATCCTCTTTACCCCTGTATCGGCAATCATCTCAGGCTGAAATTTTTTTATGACCGCCATGTGGTCTGCCCGATATCTTAATGCTTTTGCCTTTTTCCGAATTCTAATTTTCCCTCGGCAAGGCATTTCTTTACAACAATATCAATCAATTTGACAAAATCTCACATATGGCTTTTTCTACGGATCCACTGTCTTTTGTGAAAAGTAACTTTTTTTTCAGAAATAAAATAAAATCTTTTTAATATCAAACGGTATATCTTTCGGGCTATCCTCTCTCCATTTCCAACATTTCCTTGTTTAATTTTTATGGTTAATTAGTTAGCCAATTACCATAGCGAAATAGTGTCAAAGCTTTCCCAGTTTGTTTCATTATCTTGGATATTATTATACAACCTACTACCATGCATGAACTGGAATTTAACATCAATATTTGTTTTGCCATTTTGTTACAACAATGTCTGCCTTTTAATTGTTTTTGTTTTCCATATTTCAAACACTCACTTCACCCAACAAAAAAAAATTACTCCAGGAATATTTGTACAAAACCCAAGTCAGAGTCAACAGAAAAATCACTAACTAAAAAGAAATTACACAAATCAAAGCTGAAACCAGGGTTCATCTAGGATTAATACTTAAAAACAAACACTTATATATAGTTTTATAAATTAAACATTTTCAAATGATATGCAACTAATATAAACCAGTTAAATGTATCAATTTACTCAGCTTTATTTACTTTGCCTTCTTTAGTTACCTTTTTCTGCTAAATATATCTTGCAGTTTATTTCTTTTGTTTTCCTATTATCTACAAACAAATTGTGCAAGGATCATGCAAAGCATCACAATTTGTAAACATTTACAAAAAGCGAAGATATAGTTTCAGTTTTACCATCATAAATTGTAGCTTTTAGTATATTTTTTTAAATGTTCAGTCAACTTTACTGATAAACTTAGTATCAGGTTAAAACCATAGCCTATTTAGTATTCAAGAAGCTGTTCATTAATTCTGTAACATTGTTTCTGAAGCAAAGAGAAAATGGTTAATTATGAAAAACTTTATATCTATTGTCAAAAGAAAGTAACCAGAACCAGATTCTTCTTTTGTGGTTTGTCTATCTAAAGAAAATGAATATGCAAAAAGACAATGAGTTAATATGGCTCATGATAAATAAAATAAAATATTTAGTAAAATGTTGACTCTGAAAGAATTCATCCACTCAGAAAAGATTCTATATGTGACACGTTATTTCAAACTTCCTAGGTGCTGTTATACACCATCACAATTAGATCTTATTCTGATTCATTCAGCACACTGGCCAGATGTGAATACCTCAAAGGTAGAAAACAAAATAACAAAAGTCATTTTCTGCACATTAGGCTCCATGCATGGTCTACAAAGTCAATTCCAGCCATGGCCAATCACAAACATTCCTGCTGGTAAAAGAGATGCCCTTTGGGACTACCAGATACAATTGCAGCCCGGCATGGCCACCAGCCATCACATTAGGCACTCTACTTTTTCTCAAAACCTAGTCTACATGACAACAGAGTTGCAGACCAGCCACTACACAAAGCACTACTATTGCCACCATCGCCACCTTCACTGCCACCACTCAACATGACCACACATTTCAATGACCATTACCACTACCTGACTTGACCTACCATCTTGGCTTCCCAAAACCTGCTGTCACCTCAGTTTATTTACAAGGCATTCCCTTCACAATTGACGCAACGACCTCTGTCACCTCGGCCTACCTTGACTCATTTACAAGACATTCCCTTTGCAGTGACATTCACTCCACAGAACAGGTGTACCTTGACTGGTTTCCAAGACATTCCCTTCACAGTCAACACCAGCAGCCCGTTTCACAGAACAAGGCTACCAAGACTACACCAATCTGACGTCACCCCATTTCAACACAACAGGTCAACCAACGGACAAGACAACCTACAACCGTGACCTCCATCAACTAAACATGCACCAACCATATCCTGTGACCTCAGCCGCCCTGGCATAAGAAATGGCTCAACTCCCGACACTACACATACACCTGATCGCTATTCCTGTACTCTCTACCAACAATAAACGTTGTTTCACTCTAATTCTTGTTATTCCTTTCTCTCGCTACCATACACTTAACAGTGCCTTAACAAGCCATATCAGAAGAAAAGAGAACGATTCTCACTAGGTGCCACATTTGTAGCCTCGTGTTAGAAAAAATAGAATAAAATTTCATTACATAGCTATTTTTGTAAGAGTTTTTTTCTGTGCGTGAGACCCAACTTGTATCCAAGAAACATTTGCTCACTACCTCGGAAAATGATGTGAGCTAATTTTAGTACAAATTTTTACTTGTGGCCTCCTGACTTAAACGTGGGCCACCACTCAAAATACTGGCAAAGGGACTGTTCTTAGAGACTCCTTCACTTAAAAATAGTAAAATCACGAAAAAAAGATTTAAATTGTTTATTTCAAATTTAATTTGTCTGTTTTTTCACTACACTTCAGGTTTTTTTTCTGTAATCATCAAGGCAATTTGCCATTTAAGTTTTTTTTTTTAACCGTTTCCACTTTTATCTCAAATTCCTGATTGTACAGTACACGGGAAATTGAAATGAAAACATTACCAGGTTTTATTTTTTAACGTGCAATAACTGAAAAACAAACTATTTTCATTAGGTCGGGATCTGAAATTGCAAAATGTAGTCACTGTATTGCTTTCATTTTTTATTACATAGCCGCTATTATTTGTTGTTTCCAACGACTGTCATCTTTGTTCTTAACGATCTAAACTTTAAACCTCAGAAAGTTCCTTTCAGATGCGTTTTATCAATGACATTTTATACGGCAATTTATGTGGACATTTTCTTCAAGACAATTAAAGATGAAATGCCAAAGTAAGAATACATTTAAAAAAAAAAAAAAGATTATATACTCTCTGAGACTGAATATCTTTTCAAAAGAAACTGATATCGATCTATTTAATTTTTAACGCTAATTAATTTTTGGTTAAAGAATAATAATACCGCTACCGCCCAATAGAGACGTTTAGTTTGTAAATATTTTTTACTTAAAATAGCATAAAATTAAAAATAAATACATTGAATTTTTTCAGAATCATGAAGAAAAAAATTCCCAATTTGAAAAAAAAAAAAAAAAAAATGGAAAAAAAAGCATCGTTTGTTAATAAACAAAACCTGAAGTCAACGAAATGGATAACAAAAGTAACACTACAAACATCGCTTAAGAAAGCTACAAAAGATAGAATGTTGTGGAGAGCCTTGATTGAGAGCTGGAAGAGAGACGGTACATAAAAAGAAGAGAAAAAAAAAACTGAACCCGATGCAAACGGTACGCTGTGGTTTGTAAAAGTAAATAATTAATTAGGGAAAAACTAGTGTACACTGCGCTATCGTATAAAATATAAAACTTTTACTAAAAGTTTAGTAAAATTTTAAAAATTAGTTGGAAATATAAATATTTAATGTAGAATGACATCACTGAAGTAAGTAAATGCAATAAATGAATAAGTAATTTCTTCATAAAGAAACCACAAAACAAAACATCACGAGTTTCATTCATAATTTTAAAAATATTGATGAATGTTAGCAATTTTTTGTAAGTTACTAATTTACTATGGCTTGAAGAAAAAATAAGTGAAAAGAAAACAAATCTTCAAAATTATTCCTACTAAAAAGTTAAACTATGAAAACATTAAAAACGACTTAACCTTATGAATTTTAAGATTTCGGACTTGTTTGGTTTCATTTTTTTTTCTGTTCATTTATTAATTATTTTAACTAACTTGATATTTGTAAACAAACTTAGTAATCTACCACGAAATTTCTTTTGAAAATTTTCCTACTGCTGTCGATAGTGAATCCATTTTTTTTTTTTTTTTTTTTAGACATCAACTTTTTGGCCAAGACAGTGTGTAACCACCGACAAATCTGCAGGGTCGTCAATAGAAAAAAAAAAGGATAAAAACGTATTGTTAATTAATTGCATAAGTGTTACTGTTAGCGAATTTTTAATGAATTTAGCTGAAGAAATTTAGTAATTTGAGAAATCTTTTACAAAATTTATTTTTCATCAATGTCATTTTTGTCTCTAAAAATTAAATTCAACATTTTCCTTATTACGTTGTCATAATGATGATGACACCACTGACATCGCCTTTAAATGCCTACAAATTAAATTCTATAAATTTCAATTCATATTTCGAATGATGGGTTTACAAAGTGGACACGTTGGAATCAAAATCATAGAGCATGAAATATTTTTTTTTGGAGAATCTAAAAAACACACGCTTTTTTTAACAAACTTGGTTTAAAAAATCTGCAAAGTAAAAGACACGATTTTAGGAAAAAAAAAGTGTCTGTTGATTCTTTTTCAATTCCAAGTATCTTCTTATTCTTCAGTTTCAGAAATTTTAATAAGAAAATAAAGCATAAAAATTTCCCGAAAATAAATTTAATCGTACTTTTAAATCATCTATTTGTTTAATAAAACTTCTATCTAAACAAAAAATAGATATTGCATTGTTTTACTACCAACAATAAAACTTGTAAATTGAAAAAAATGAAAAAATGCCCACTTTTAGACTTAAGTTTCTGCACTTAAAAAAAAATATTAATTTTCAATTTCCTTTTAAATTTCCGTTCGATTTTTTTAAGAAAAAAATGAAATGCATGTGATATCCTTTATTTCAATTTATTTATAAGTATCGATTTTATCTGTCTAACTCTAAAGCTTAAAAAAAAAAAAAATGGTTCACTTATTTATTTAATTTTTTTCATTAACAGTTCACTTCACAGATATGAAAAATTTCAAAATCCAAGTACTGACTCCAAAGTCTGGATTTCTCACATATGTGTGAAGAAAAAAAAAAAACGGTGGATTCACTATTCACTTAATAATCCAACCCCACATCAAGCTGTTTAAAAATGTTTCAAATTTTTTTCACACCTTTCTTTATCATCTTGTAAGTACCGTTAATCCCCACCAGCTGACAGCGTGTTTTGGAGACATTTTAAAAAAAAAAATTTTTATTATTATTATTACTGGCTGGCTTTGAGCAAAACAAATTCATTTTTTTTTAAAAAATGGAAAAAATGGCTGACATGATTGATTATCTATCAATTTTGCTGACACCCCCCAAAAAAAAAAAAGATTTTTAATGTTATTGTTTTTTTCTTTTCTGAAAACTCACTGCGGACCAAAAAGTGCCACCCGGGGATCGTCCTATTAGCTACGCCGCTGTTAATGAATAAAGAATATGAATGTTCTTCAGCTAAAGATATTAAAACTATAAAACTTGAAATTCTTAGTTATTTAAAAAAAACAAAAGATGATAATTATTTAATATGCTTTAGCCTTAAAATAAAATGAAAACCTAAAATGTTTAGATTCTTAATTATTGTTTGAAAAAAATCAAAAATAATTTAATGAGAACGTGCAAGATCACTGGCTATTCCTGTAGAAGCCAAGAACTTACAAATGCAGAAAAACAGAGATAAGGAAAAAAAAAAATCAAACAAACAAGAAAACAAAAACCGTACCGATGGATTGGAAGACCGTGCTTTCAAGACACAAAAAAAGTGACTGAATGTGTGCATATACTCTTCTGATATGGAATAGTTTTTAGTCAGTCAAAATGCGATATCAGAATTATTTCCTTTTTGTACATCTATATAAAAAATAATCGGGTAATTTGTTTTTTAAGGCCCGCACTAAGTATCTAATAAAATTTTCCCAAATACTTATAGTTAGGTGTAAATTAAATTTACATGCTTAATTCGAAAATAACCAAGAAATTTAAAAAAAGTTACTGTTTTGGAGTTATCGACAATAAAATTTTGAAGTCATTTGTGTCACAGCAGCCATTACTGGCATTGTTTGCATATATTTGGTGTGAAATAGTCTTGATTATTGCGCACACATTGAGTCCTCAGTTGCACAGTAATTGAGTCAAGTAAGAACCATAAAAAGTCCCTTAACAAGGTAATCTTCTGTGCAAATCTAATCAGCAGCAAATGTATGCAAACAACGCCAGTAATGGCTGCCATTCTGTAATGCGAATGAGTCCAAACTTTTATTGTTGATAGCTTCTGAACGGTAGATTTTATTAAAATTTCTTTGTTATTTTTTAATTAAAAATGTCCATTTACACCTAAATATAACTATTTGGGAAATTTTTATTAGATACTTAATACAGGGTTTAAAAAAAAAATTACTCAGTGGGGAGTAGTGAAACATACTCCACAAATATTTTCTCAAAGTATTTTTTAATAAAATTCAGTAATAAATTCATTCCATAATGAATAAGTACTGAAAATTTCATTTGAATTGGATAATTCCCTGACTTTTTGGCAAATACTTTAGAACAGAAGGTAGCAATTTTTTGCTTACCTTTTGGAAAAAATGCATACCTATTAATATTTATACTCAAACTAATGTGGTTAGCATTGGAAATCTAATGTTCTCTAATTACTACATGTCTCACACATCGAAAACAAAGTAGCTGAAGAAATTACAAAACCTAGAATATACATTCGTTATGTTGATAACAGTATTTTATTAAAGATCATTAAAAAACTCTATTCTTAAATTTACTTACTAACTTAGTCAAAAAATAGACTTCCATTCTTAGATGTTCTTGTAAAATCCAATAATACATTCACCATGTTGAGGAGATATAAATCGGTAACCTCTAAGACAGAACTGTGTTGTTGTTACTGTTGTAGAGGTTAATTTCTTCTCTGCCTTGGCAAATGTAAATCAAGTGACAAACAAAAGAGAAAATTAGTAGAGGTAAATAAATGTATAATTTATTTACATATATACAAAAATTGGTAACTTCTTTCTGCTGCTGTTACGAAAGGCAACTGGTAAGATGGTGAAATGGACATAGGTGGTCGTAGTGGTCGACATGGTCATCGGTGGCGTCTCTTTCTCAGCTTGTCAGTGTTGACATCAAATGCTGGTCTGTGTTGGGTTGGTTTGAATTTGGGTATAAATAGTTTTTTGCAAAATGGCTTGAAATTAAGGTTTTGGTCTTTTTTGTGCGGGAGTGGCTCAGACTGGTCATAATATATTATTAATTTTGTTTTGGTCAAAGCAGAAGAATGCATGGAGCCAATATGTGCAAAAAAAAATGTTTACGCAGTCTGCTTTGTGTTGTTGAGAAGACAATATCCAGTTTGTGTAGAAAATGTAAGAGACATGACAACTGCTCTGTTATATTAAAAAAATGCAAGTAAAAATGAATGTCTGTAAGTGTATGAAATAGTAATAACTCCCTTCACTCACCCTTTCAAATTTGGAGGACTGAGGAAGAAGAAGGAAATTTGTGAGCCTATGTGAAATTTTCTTTGGACCAATGAAAACCCTGATTTCACAGAAATTGACTGGTGAGCTGAGAAGAAGAAGGAAAGGAAACTCAAAGCCTATACAAAATTGTTTTGGACCAATTAAAACCTTGCCTTCACAGAAATTAGCTGGTCAGTTGAGAAAAAGAAGGAAATAAAGTATCAATTCTATGCAAAATTCTTTTTGATATAAGATGAGGAGAAAAATTAAATTCATGAGTGAAGAGTGTCTGAGGTCATGTGAAAGGTCTCATTTCAGTTCATTGCAACCAGTGCTGAAGTACTTGCTAGTGTAAAATTACTTGCCAATAATATTATTGGCCTCTAATGAGCATGCAGCGCTTCAAATAATTTTCTCTCAACAATCCAAGAAAAAGCTAAGTATTTTAAATTATCACACTTAATCTACTTTTTAAAGTATGTAAACCATATATCCCTTCAGTAATCAACAAAAACTATTTACTTTTGTCTTTTTGAATATTATTTTGTGTCAGATCAGTTAATCTGTTGTATGAACATTTCCTCTTCATAACAATATGTTAAAACTACAGACTTTAAGAATTCTGATTTATTTTCCTTAAATGAGCAACGGACACAACTTCAAGTGTGTAAATTCGTAAATGAATTCTGTATCTTTTTTTTGTTAAAATTATCTGTGTTTCATCATCATTATAACAGGATAGAGATATTGGAGAAATGTTTATTCTCCCATTTGTATTACCTCATTATGGGCATTATTATATCCATGATATAATAAAACTGTAATTCATGGACAGTATGGAATGACTGAAAGGAAAAGGAATGACAAACATGCTTGGTTCTTAGAGAGACTTTTTCTACCACTAAGACATAAACAAAACTATATATACATATTTACATGTGTCCCACATGAAGAATAATATATGATATATCTACACAGTGAGCAAAGTGTAAGGAGAAACAAAAAGAAAGAGGCTTACATAAAAATATGGAGATTCTTCTGCATTTCTGGAGAAGCCATGTTTAAGACTCTTGATTCAAATAGGTTGGATATGATGTCCCAAGCAAGGACATGAAAGGGAAATGTGTCATCTTGAATTTTCCCAAATTGAGGACTGCAAGCTGGAGCTTCTTTGTATATCTGGGAAAGACATATTCCAAAAAAAAATGGCATCATGTAAGTTGTAGTATTTGTCAATTGGCTATCCTAGGAAAAAAATCTGGGCAGGACAAACATACACATGTCTTGACGACAATAAGATTACTGATTGAATGACTGGCCATTTTCGTCATTGTATGAAGTAATGTCACTAAATGGTTATCATGTTAGCTATGTGACACTATATCATATATCTACACATTGAGCAGGGAGATAATTAAAGGGAGATAATCCACCAAAATAGATAATCACTTACTGTATCCCTACATCATTATCATCCTTCTTTAATCTTCTTGGCATGGGTAAATCCACTGTTCATTGTAACCTCAAAGTCCCATGCAGCTAAAATACATACATACATACATATATATATATATATATATATATATATATATATATATATATATATATATATTAAAATAATGAGGAAGAACAGTAAGATTTATAATCTGGTGTTCTTATTAATTATGTTTATTTTTAAAAAACAGTGCTCAATACAATTCTGCAGAGCATAAACATTATAAATTTACTAATTTAAAAATATGGTCCCATTGCTACACAGGAATTACCATGTTTCAAAAACAGTAACTAAAACTTTAAATTTAATTATAGAATTAAATTAAAATTCCTAGTACTGTTTCATTTTCAAAACAATTTTTGGAATAACTTATTTTGAAATTTTTTAAATAACTTATTTTGAAATTTACTGCAGAGTCTTCTGACCTTATAGGGCTTTTTATATTATACAATCTTACAGCATATAACAAAATTAGTGTAACTGACATTGGATTGTACAGAGATGATTGGCTTATGGTTATAAAAAATTCTACAAAGTTTAAAATTGATAAAATTAGAAAACTATTATACAAGGAATTTAAATGCCTGAACTTGAAAATTACTGTAAGTACTAAATTGAAAAAGGTGAACTTCCTTGATATAACATTAGATTTAATGAATAATATATACATACCTTATAAAAAACCCAATACTAATCCTTTGTATATACAACCTAAGTCTAACCATCCTCCATCTATAATTAAACATATACTTTTAAAAGAGAATAAGTACAAATTCAGCAAATGAGAAAATTTTCTATAAACATAGTAATTTCTATAATAAAGCTCTAAAGAATAGTGGCTACAAAAGCCCAAAACTCAATTATATAAAAAATGAAAGTGGAAACCATAGAAAAAACAAAAGTAGAAAAATCATTTGGTATACACCCCCATACAGACAAATGGTAAAAAACAAATTAGGACAAAAATTCCTTGCATTAATCATTAAACATTTTCCTAGTAAACTCAATACAATTTTTAATAAAAATACCCTAAAATTAAGTTACAGTTGTACTGAAAACTTAGAAATGATTATTAAGAAACATAATCCTAAAATCTTGAATAAACACTTAGACCAAAATCAAAAAAATTTAGAGAGTATAATAAAAAGAAATGAAGATTTTTAAAAAATTATATAACTGTAGAAATCCTCAAAACTGTCCTCTTAATAATAAATGTCGCACTGAATCATTAGTGTACCAATGTGATATCTCATCTATTGAGGATCCAGACAAAGTAAAAGTCTATATTGGAAGCACAAGACATAAGGTGGAAACAACATCAAAGTTCTTTTAAAAATAAGTAAATACCAAAATCAGACGTCCCTATCTAAATATTTCTGGCACTTAAAGGAAACCAATAAAATACCTACTGTAAAATGGAAATTAACAAGAAAAGCTAGAGCCTGTAGGTCATTAAATGGCCCATGTCATTGTGCATACATGAAAAATTATACATTATTAAGCTTATGAAGAATAAAAATTTACTTAATCAAAGAAATGAAAAAGCTATTATTTGCACTGTCAAAGATTTTCCTTAAATAATGATTAAATGGAAAAAAAGTAGAAAAAAATGAAAATGAAACATACTTATTTATACTTGATTTTTTAATAATAATTTTAAATTAGAAAAAATAATTCTAATATATTTATTTGGATGTTATCATTTGTTTGTTCACAACACCAAATTTTTAACTTAATCCATTTTCAAAGAAATTGATATTTGATGCATAAGTTGTAATTATATATATAAAAATATATATAAAGAAATATATTTGATATATATATATATATATATATATATATATATATATATATATATATATATATATATATATATAAATAAATTTCAACATCATCACTTGATAAGACACTGAATGTGTTGAAACAAAATAGCTATTTTGTAGTGATTTTATAACATACTTATGTTATAAATTTTTTTATAAATAATAATTATATCTGCTCACTTTGTATTGAGTACTTTTAAGAATAGTAATTGTTTGTTATTGGAATTCATTCTGTATATACCAATTATATATTGGGGTATATATATATATATATATATATATATATATATATATATATATATATATGATGCAAAGCTATAAGATGTAGGCCTTTGAATGTCCCATGTCCTTTGTACAGACATGAAACTATATATTACTAAGTATAAAAAATAAATAAATAAAGTTCACTATATCAGAGAAATGAATTAGCTATTTTTACCGTAATTGTCATAAATTTTACTTAAATAATATTTAAATATAAAAATTTTAATAATCGTAATATACATACTTATACTTGATATGTAAAATAATTATACTTACTGTAAGTAATTTAATATACTACTTTTAAAAAGAACACAGTCTATTAAAAATCAATAGTGAAAATATTTTAAAGTTGTATTTAAATTGTAGTTAAATAAAAGAAATTCTAACCTTAACATCTTTTAAAACGTAATTAAATAAATCATATTCTAACATATGATCTCCTATAAGTACTACAAGCACATAAAGGAACTAATAAACACCTACAGTAAAATGAATTTAATATGAAAAGCTAGAAGATGTAAGCCATTGAATGACCCATGTCCTTTATATCACATGAGAAAATGTTATTACTAGGTTTATATAAAAAAATAAAGTTTA
>CAHIKZ030002847.1:175000-176178 GCA_903632075.3 Acanthosepion pharaonis | reverse complement strand
TTTTCAGTTCCTATTAATGTTAACACAAAAGTACAAAGTTTGAAGTGCCTTCATGTAAAATATTTCAAATAAAGATTTGTATTTTATTTTTATTTTATTTTTATTTTTATTTTTTTTTTTTTGATATTTTCAAAATCGGGTATGATTGATATACCCATGGTTAGTAGTGGTGTAACTTTAATTGATGGTTACTGTTCTAGGGTTAATTGCTCGTGTTCTCAGATCCACCTAGACCCAGGGTGGTAGCACTATGTTAATTAACACCTAAACTTGTGTAAAAACAGGTTTTAATACCAGAAATACTTTGTAATAAAATAAAAATATTACTAGCAATAATTTTTGAATGAAAAATTATTATCACCAATACATTAAAAAATACCAGTAATACAAACAGCTATACATTCTTAAGAAGTTGGATTGAAAAATAATTCAAATATATATGTATACGTACACACGTTTTTTTCAAACTATCGCTTTGAATCTATTTCAAAAATTTTGTTGGCATTAAATGACCCACTGAGGTTTTGATATGCCATAAAACAAAAACAACCAACCTTCAATACTGGAAAGACAGATAACAGCTGCTGAATTTGTGAAAACTATTTTCCTTAAAAATTGTTTGAAGAAAATTTTATAAATCTCTAGCGAAAAAATGACCGACTGCTCAGTCAATGAATACCGAATGTTTCCTTATAGGAAACGGCCAATATTACCAGAGGCTTATATACTTAATATTCAGATGGATTCTCATCTAAAATTTAAATTATGTCTTTATGTTTCAGGTTGTATTAAGTAATATTCGTATCGAGAAAAACTATTTTTTTCTTTTAATCGTTGGAACAATCGTGAAATTCAAATGAGATTTTTATTCTCTCAACACCTTTTGTAGGATATGAATTTTAATAACATTTCTTTGTTAAAATGTTAATACAAAAATACGAGGGTATTGTTGTGCTTCTTGGAAGAAATCATCTGCCTCACACAATGAAATCGTTCAAAATAAAAGGTGTTTATAAAGTCCTCATGTAATATATGAGACTTAATAATATCTTTCTGTTGGAAGATGTAAAAACGAAACAATTGAATATAGTCGAAGACAAAGAATGTCTATAAGTCCTTGCTGAGTTTAGGTACAATCTCGTGGTCACCAGATTAAACAAAAGAAATATAAATTCAAA
>CAHIKZ030002847.1:90000-170000 GCA_903632075.3 Acanthosepion pharaonis | reverse complement strand
AATCTCATTTATAAAATATTTTTTTATATCAATTATATAAAGTATAACCATGAAATATTTGTCTATATTAACTTATGATTTTTTTTTGTTGTTTCTTATAAATTTTTTTTATTGAAAAGATGGCAATTTTTTTGATTTATATATTCTATCAATATATATTTATATATATGTTAAAACAGAAAAATCATATAATTTAAAAAACTTGTTTAAAAATCATTATTTAAAATAAATGAATTAAAGAATTGGATTGATGAAATCATAAAATATTGATTTTAAAACATTTTTCTGTTTTTTTTTTTTTATTTTATAAAATTTTTTTGTTTAAATACACATTGTACCTGGATTTTTTTTGAATTCAATAAAGATTTTAAGAATGGAGATAAAAAAAAAAAATCTGAGAATTTTAAAAAGAGTATTTCAATGGTTAAATAAATGTGAATTGTATGTTTGCAATTTATGACAGAAAAAAATTATTTTAGTAAAGAAAAAAATTATAGATACATTGAAAAAAAGTTTTTTTTTTGTTTTGGAAGGGGAGAATGTTTAAAATTTGAAAAGCACAGAAATGTTTGTGCAAAAAAATTTTTACTATATGAAGAAAAATAAGATAACACTGCAATTTTAAATAGTTAAAGATTCTTTTTTGTTAAAAAAGAAAAAAAATTATTTTTACTGTTTTTATAAAAAGGACTATATTTAAAGATTTAAAGCAAGTATTTTTTTTTTAAAATAAAATTTAAATTCAAATTTTGAAAATTATTCATTTGAAAAATTTTTTCATTTGAACCAGGAACATTTATATTAGCTAATCTTCTACTTATTTTAAAAAATGGTAAAAATTTTGTTTTCACTGAAAATTTAATAAAATCCTGAAAGTTTGAAAAATCCATTATTATAAAAAATCTTTTAAAATAATTTTTTCAAAAAATAAAATTTTAATTAAAAAGTCTGAAGTCTTTATTCAATTTATATATATATTTTAATTAAAACATATGGTATTGTATTTTTTAAAAAAGAAGAAATTTTTCAGGGTTATTTTAGTTCATTTTGAAGCAAACTGGAAAAAATGGCAGTCTGGAAAATTTTTTTTTTTTTTTTTTTTTTAATCTTTAATTTTTGAATATTGATAAAAAAAAAAAAATTAAAAATTTTAGAACTATTAAAAAGTTATGAACTCTAAATTGAAATTGACTCTGAAAATTTGTAGAAAGAAATAAAATGTACAAAAAGAACTGGGAAAAGAACAAAATATCTTTTCATTTGAAAACAAACTGAATTTAAAATTTTCTTAACGGTCAGTTCAATATTTATTAATAAATCTATTTAATTTCATTAACGTTTTATTTAATAAAAATTTTAATGGAGGGTTTCAACTAACAAGAAGATCATGATATTTTCTTCATCTTTGTTGTTTTTATTTTCACATTTTGGCCGTTTGCAAGCCTTCCTCAGGTGTATATCAATCTGGGTAACCTACAGAGAATTCAGAACTGAACCATTTATTTAATTTACAGGAGTAAAATATTCTTGTTCTACTGTTCACGGTTAGGGGTATCTTGACTAGTTCTTATTTTTATTAAGTACTGCTCGTTTATTCCAAAACAATTATAAAGCAATTATAAACTTTACATGGACCAACCAAATCATTGTGTTTGTAACTCAAAAAGACAAACCCGGACAAAGAAATGTCTCATGAGATATCTTGTCAGTCTCTCCAGGGCAATCATTGCTTCTATTACTATCTTCACATTGTCTTGAATTCACTGCCAATGTAAAGAGACAGACAAATAAATTTCTCAAGAGATATCTAGTGACATCCCATATGCTCAGTCCAGATGAAGAAAATTTTAATATCAATCATTAACAAAAAAACTTGTTTCAAACACAATGGATAACTGATTCACACAATGAGTAACTGATTTTCCTGTGAGATTCCATAATTTGGGTCACAGACCAAGAATATACTGATATAATATGAAAGTGTGTGTGTGTATGTATATATATATATATATATATATATATATATATATATATATATATATAAGTAAACCCGTATTATAAGAAACCCAGATATAAGAGAGATTTTCTGATGGTCCCAAATTAGAGCCATACTTACCTAAACAAAATAGACCAACCCGGATATAAGAGACTTCTTCTCCGGTCCCGACAACTCTCTTATATCTGAGTTACACTGTATATATATATCAAAAAGATCTCCTCCATAATAATTTATCCAATACAGCAGTTATACACAAAAATAACTTAAAAATCCTCCATGTTAAGAATGAAAGTGCATTAATAAATATTAGCCAAAACATTAGCATACATCCTGAATTTTCTCAAATATTTTTCTTAACAGAAAAAAAAAGCACCGTTTTTTTTATTTTTGTCTCCCATAGTTTATAATTAGACACACATTTGCATAATGGAAAATACAAAATCACGGTTCATATTAGCATTAATTTTGAATACTATTGTTCACTCAGTACAAGGCCCAAGAGCCACTCAAGATTGATGGTAACTGAATGAGATTGTTTTAAAGGTATAAAAAGAGAGGAGTAAGAAATCCATATTATGAGGATATGTAGGATAGATAATGGTTGACTTGAGATTTAATGAGGGTAAGACCATAATGATTCAGGAAGCATCCCCTTGAAAGTCTGTTCCACAAAGTAACAGTTCTGGGGAAGAAGCTGTCAGTGGAACTTCCTCCTTACCAATGGAATATGAAGGGGATTTAGAGGAGGTGACCCATTTACATTGGGAATTGAATATCAGTTCTTATAAAGGTGGGCACAAAATCAAGGTTCACTTTTGCATTATAAGTATACTGTAAACTGAACTCCCATTTTATAGCCAATCTCTCACTTTGAAACTTTGTTTAAATATAAGATTTCTGGAAATTATTTTAAACTGGTAGGACTATCCTAGTTTAAATATTGGCAAAACACAATTTTTATATTTCAATCCTGTTTAACATTTGGCCTTGTGCCAAACAAATCTTAGTAAATACCATGATAATATTCATGTACTTGAAAAATATAAATTACTAGCAGTAGAGCCTGGCATTGCCCGGGGATGTAACAGTAAGAGATAGATCAAGTATCGGCCATCATAAAGACTGAAAAATAAAATTTACAAAGATTATTGTTTAAGGTTGACCGACACGCATGTCTTAATTAGTTTTTTTTTTTGTTTTTTTGTTTTTTTTACAAATTGGTCAAACCCAAACTCAAGCAAAAACATTGTTTTCAATCGTTATGAGTCTACCGATTGAATAGAATTTTATTATAAACAATTGTCTTGTAAATGGAATTTTTAAAGCATTCTGAATGTAAAATTAAAGGAAAAAGTGTGCAAGACAATAAGAAACACTACCTGCCAAAAAAAAAGTGAAGTTTTGATGAAATCGGTTGAAAAATGTAGGAAATCCAATCCCATATATAAATGAACACACACAAACAACCTAGGTTTTATAATAAGTATAACTCGATATGAGTTGTCCCCCTTTTATTCTGGTGACAGAATTGTGTTTTCAAATTGATTTTGTGCAAAAACAATTGTGTTTTTCAATTTTTTTTGCTGTCAGAACCACCACAAGGTAATTTTACGCAGTCCTGTGAAGTTTTGTTGAAATCGGTTGAAAAATGTAGGAAATCCGATCCAATATATAAACGTACAGACACACACACACACACACACACAATCTGTGTTTTATAATAAGTAAGATCAACAGGGTTGCCATTATTTCCAGGACAGTTTTCAAAATTGTTATTACGGATTTAGTTTTATTCTATAGTAAAGGTGTTTTCATGACCTAAAACACAAAGATAAATAAAGTAAAAAATAAAACAAATAATGATAGTTTATTTCACAAAGATATATGATAAGCCTAATTATCAACAAGATACTGTGGGATTACCCCACTTGCCTGCCAAAGAACTTCTAACAAGAGTTGAAGCTAATGAAGGGCATAAAGTTTCTTCTATTTTCTCTTTTAGCAACAGGATACCTTAAAAACAGGATGTGACTTATTCCTCTCCTCCTCCCTAAGAATCTTTTCAAACCCAAGCAAATACATGTCACATTGAACACATCCTACAAATGTTCTAAGCAGGGCCGGATTATGACCTTTTGGGGGTCCCTAGGTTAATGAAATTATAGACAACCCTCAGATAGAGCCACCATCCAAGTTGCCCACACCCATCTTGAATATTTTTCCTTGTGATATATTTTAGCAACATTTACATAACTTCAAGTAAACTTATTGCAAGTTCTTTAAATAAACTAAATTAGCTATCTTTTGTTTGTCAATGAAAACATCCTTTAAGAAATACCATTATTTTACTATTTATTGTAACCCAACATACTTCAACATAACCGAAGTAAAAAAAAAACAACAAAAAAAATACAAAAACAGATTTTTAATAACCAGCCTTATAGCAATAAAACAATCAAAATAAATATTTGTCATACTGATATCACTTCAGTTTATTAAGAAGTTATAACATCTAGAAAATTAAAATCACTGCACTATTTACATTATTTGGACTATTGTCCTCATGTCTGTTGCCATATTTATCACAATGTTTCGGCCATTGTATGCTCTGGCCTTCTTCAGGTGGTTGGAATGTTGAACTGAACCCTTTATTTCACTCACTGGGGTAGACTGTTCTAGTTCTTTGTGCAATATATTGCCAGACATCTTTATGTTTATACATTCTTTTTTATAGATACAAATATTTAAGTAAATGCTCTTTTTATAATAAACAGTATTAACAACATTTACCAGCCTGAATGTCCAAGAAATTTTCATAGAAAATATGTGTCATCCGACAGGAATTGAACCTGTATCCTATACAGAACCGTCATTTAGCCTGATGTGCTTTTACCAATTTCGCCACAGAGGAGCGTTTTGGTTAGCAAGGTCAATTTTACTGCTTTTAAACTACAATTTTCCATGATTTTCTCATGTACATTCATATCTGCTCAATGTGTATCCAAATGTAAACAAATGACGTCACACATTATGAAATGGACAAAGTCCAACAATTATTTTAAGACATTTTTATGTTTATATATATATATATATACTTACTTGCTACCTATCAGACCACACTTCCATCAGACAACACATTAATAAGCAGCATAGAGATCATAGTAACATTCACAAACAATATGAAAATACTAGCAAAATCAAATAATAAAAGTCATCTCATGATCCTTGAAGCAATACTCATACAACAAAAATGATCATCAATAAATATAAACAATTGTAACTTAAGAACCTGCATCTTTAAATGTCTATAAAGAAATAACACGTCACACCTTTCATATGTCACAACACTCATTAGTTCTATGACTTTAGATTCCAAAATGTGCTCTATGTAATTTTCATCACATCTTAATTTTTAAAATAGCATTATTACACTATTTCACAATGTTACTAAACTCAGCAATTGACCTACTTACCCTGATGATGACTTAAGTAAGTCAAAAGCTTAGACCATATTTCCTGTACTTTTACTTCCAAAATGAACTTTGGACAATTTCTGTTAGAATTTCCTGCTAGTCTAAGAAAGGATTATTTGTAGCTTGGAAAAGTCGATCAGTAAAATTAATAGACACAAAATGTCTGTCGTTTTTAATAGGATTTGCCTTAAAGAACATTCACTGCCTAAATACACAGTATGTATGAAGAAATCTCACTAGTCTTTAGAATGGTTTGTCTTTTATCATTCACTGAGTTCACTTGCCACTTTTCTATCATGTGGCACCTGTTTATTTGTGATAGGAGGTGCTCAAAAACATTCCGGGTTACACTCGACTCCTACTGTATATCCTGAAAATCATCATTCTTAGTAAATACAGAAACTAGTGTAGATATATTAACTTTAGTGATACCAGGTGATTTTGCATGCTATTTTATCGCAATTTTGAAAATGTAGTTATAATCCCAAGAGGTGTAATATTGAGAGAGAGAGAGTGGGGATATATCCGGTAAGAAGAATTTTTTACCATTTTCTGACACACAAACGGCAGATGAATGTTCACCGTTGTGGAATTCTTATATTCCCACCCACACGTCTTTCCAAACTCTAAATTTTTTTCTCCCTTTCTTTTAATTTTTTACTCTTGTTCCCTTCCTCTTTGTTCATCAATTATTTTCTGTCTCTCGACTGCCCTTCTTTATCGACCTTTTGTCTCACTTGTTAGTTCTCCCTCTCTCTCATTTTATTATCTAGATTCTCAGCTCTCTCTCCCTCAAGTGTCTTGCCTAAGTATCTTTCTTTTCTCTAGATTCTCTATACTCTCTCTCTCTCTCTCCATTGGTTTCTCAGCTCTTTTTCTCTCTCTCCATTATTATCCTGACTCTCTTTTAACTATCCTCCTGACTCACTCTTTCTTAACAATCTTCTCATTTTCCTCACTCTCTCTCTCTCTCACTCCATTATCTTCCCATCTCTTTTCTCTCTCTTACCATTATCTTCCCATCCTACACTCTTTCTTCACTATCTTCCTTTCTTCCTCTCTCTTTACTATCTTTCTCTGTCTATCTCTCTCTCACTTCACTATCTTCCCATCTCTCTCCCCTCTCCACTATCTTCCCATTACTGTCTTTCTACCTTCCCATCTCTCTCTCTTCTCTATTTCCTCCTCTCTTTCTTGTTCTCTCTTCTCAATCTTCCCATCTCTCTTTTCTTTGTTTTACACCTCTCTCACTTCACTATCTTATCCCTCTTCCTCTCTCTCTCTTCCCTACCTTCCCATCTCTCTCTCTTCTCTATTTCCTCCTCTCTTTCTTGTTCTCTCTTCTCAATCTTCCCATCTCTCTTTTCTTTGTTTTACACCTCTCTCACTTCACTATCTTATCCCTCTTCCTTTCTCTCTCTCTCTTCCCTACCTTCCCATATCTCTCTCTCTCTCTATTCACTATCTTCCCATTCCTCTTTTCCTTTGTCTTATATTTCTCTCCATCTCTCTTTACTATCCTCCCATCTCTCTCTATTTCCTATCTCTCTATCTTCACAATCTTACAATCTCTCTCTTTCTCTGTTCCCTATCTTCCCATCTCTTTCTTGTTCTCTCTTCACTTTCTTCTCATCTCTCTTTTCCTTTGTTTCCCAATTCTTTCACTTGCTTTTTCCTGAATCCTCTCTATCTCCCCTGAGTAAATTCTCATTGACCTTATTCAACCTTTGTCTGACTCTCCTAAATGAAGCAGTGTCATTATTCTGAATATGGCTAGTTATTTTTTATTTTATTTTATTTTTCTGCCTATTGCAACTCTCAAATCATTCTACACTTTATGACTTTTAAGTAGATAACATCTTCTTGGAAGATTATCTATTTTCATTCTATGCAGCTTACTAAATGGTTGTAGAATCTAAAAAACAAACTGAGAGTTGTGACAAAAAGCAACAAGACAAAAAACTAGTCACTAATTATTATCAGTTTATAGGACAAGTAATCTAACTTGTGTATATAATCAAAAGACAGATGCATAAGTAGTATTCTGGTAAAATAAGGAACAAAGCTAGAAATGTGAAAGATTGTTATCAGTTAGTTTTCAGAGCCTAAGGTTTCTGAAGATTGGAAATACAACTTAGAGTCTTCTTGTGAACTTTTATTTTCTGATCCATGCTGCTTATGATGAAAAGAAACTGGAAATAAAAAGGAAGTGAAAAATTAGTAATCATGGACAATGCTTCATCCAAATATATTGAAAGACTATTACTACTTGGTTGAAAAATCAAGAGAAAGAAAATGAAAGAAATACTAGTCAAAAATGAATAATAATTGACAAGGTTTCATCTAAGAAATTCAGACAACTTAAGACTATTACTACTTGGTGGAAAAGCAAGAGAAATAAGATGAAAGAAATACTAATCAAAAATGAATTATAATTGACAAGGCTTCATCTAAGAAATTCAGACAATTTAAGACTATTACTACTTGGTGGAAAACAAGAGAAATAAGATGAAAGAAATACTAGTAAAATTGAATAATAATTGCCAAGGCTTCATCTAAGAAATTCAGACAACTTAAGACTATTACTACTTGGTGGAAAACAAGAGAAATAAGATGAAAGAAATACTAGTAAAATTGAATAATAATTGCCAAGGCTTCATCTAAGAAATTCAGACAACTTAAGACTATTACTACTTGGTGGAAAACAAGAGAAATAAGATGAAAGAAATACTAGTAAAATTGAATAATAATTGCCAAGGCTTCATCTAAGAAATTCAAACAATTTAAGACTATTACTACTTGGTGGAAAAGCAAGAGAAATAAGATGAAAGAAATACTAATCAAAAATGAATTATAATTGACAAGGCTTCATCTAAGAAATTCAGACAATTTAAGACTATTACTCGTTGGTGGAAAAGCAAGAGAAATAAGATGAAAGAAATACTAGCCAAAAATGAATAAAAATTGACAAGGCTTCATCTAAGAAATTCAGACAATTTAAGACTATTACTACTTGGTGGAAAAGCAAGAGAAAGAAGTTTAAAATTAATAAGTGACAAATATTAATACTAATAAAAAGAAAAGCAAAATAAAGTTTTTACCAAATCCATTTTTTGGCCCATCAAGCTACAAATGAACTCAGTGATAAAAACTGGTGAAACTAGTTTGTTAATAATTGCATCAGTGTGCATACTTCTTAACACCCTTTAGTATGTTTTTTCTCACGATTCCTTTATCTTTATTCTTCCTCGCTTTCACACTTCTTAAAACCCTTCACTCATTGTCTCAACATAATATTTATATCTATCCCCCATCCGCCCTGGAAAAAAAAAATTTCTTCCCCGGACTTCAAACCCCTTCCTATTTCATCTACCATGATTACTACAACATGTGTCTTTCTATGTGTTTTGATGGAAAAGACAATTCTCTCTTGGTTCCACAAGGATAAAAAAAAAAATGTCCTGACCTACATTTCATGGCCGTCTTATTTTTTCTTGCCTTTAGCACATTGTGAAAAGGTTTTATTTAAAACTTTCAAAAGTATTTGTCGCTAAATCAACAACATCCACAGACATCAGTTCAAGATCAGCTTGGGTTTATATTTCATTTGAAATCACTACAATTTCAACTTAATTAAATTCATTAAAAAAAAAAATTCTTTATTCTTTTTTCCACTATCCAGAAGTAAACCATTCCTATGAAATGTAGAGCCACTCAAGGTAGCATGTTACTGAATGAGATTGTTGTAGGAGTGTCAGGGGAGGAAGTAAAAAGTGCAGATTATGAGGATATGTAGGAAAGATAACGGTTAGCCCTAGACTTGAAGAGGTTAAGAGCCACTCAAGCTAGAGGGGTACTGGAGGAAGTAGTTTATGAAAGTAAGGGAAAGAAGTAAGACGTGCAGGTTATGAGGATATATAGGAAAGATAACGGTTAACCCTAGACATTAAAAGGCTAAGAGACACTCAAGGCAGAGTGTTACTGAAGGAGGTAGCTTATGAATGTAAGTGGCGGAAGTAAGAAGTGCAGATTATGAGGATATGTAGAAAAGACAAAGGTTAACCCTAGACTTGAAGAGGTTAAGTTTGTTGCGATTGGGGTAGTATTCTTTTGGGAGTATTTTCCACAAAGTAACAGTTTTCAGGAAGATGTTGTCCAAGTGGTACTTCTTCCTTATCAATGGAATACAAATGTGGATAATTTGTTCCAGTGTATGTAGCATGGTGGGTCTTAGCTGTGAAGGTCTGAACTAGTGGATCTAAGGAATGTAACTTGTCTGAACATTTTGCATGAAAAGAGTGATAGTAATGATAGGTTTGCAATGTTTTGGCTGTGAGGAAAGAGGTTGTAGGGTGGAAAATAATCACTCATCCACAAGGCAGTGTAGAGGCTTTTTGAACTCTATCAATCCTGGAAAGTAAGGACTGAGCAGATCTAGTCAAGAATTTGCTAAGCAATTGTGTAAAGCAGAGAAATAGCTACCATTATAGGGGAGACATTTTTTTATCATTCCCAGACTTCAAAATAACCTTGCAGGAAATTTTACAATGATCATAGAAAAGCATGGACTTTAATTTTAAAAGGGCAAATAGGTATAGAGCAAGTTTCAGAAAATGTTTTGAGTGTCTACAAAGAGCTGTATGGCAGAAAGATGTGTGGGGTTTAGCAGTCAAACAGACTGCCAAATTCCAGGCCTTCCTCATCAGTCACAGTGGGGCCAACATAGAAGGAACTTATAGTGGGAGGTCCAGGAATGTTCAGAAAATTTCAGAATATAAATTAATTGTAATTACTTCATATTATGTTGTTTTTTTTTTTTAGACACAAAACAAATATGTCCTAATGTAGTAAAGTGAGATACTCTTGTACAAGTGTTTAAAATGGTAACAGGACAGCCTTTTATCCCGAAAATAGACAAAATTCCAGTCAAATAAACCAAAGTCTCATGTATAAAAATTAACAAATTTAACATTTTGCATATTACTCCTCCTTTTATTATCTATGGAATCCCTTCAAAATATAATGTTTTATGTATTAACTAGCAATATAACCAGTCTTCGACCGGGACTTTTATTACTGGGAATTTTTTCCGTTCAATTGGAGTAGTTTAAGTTTAAAGTCAGGCCATCTGAAAATCAGTATTAGTAACAACAATTGGGTGCAACTGAGGTACATTCCCAAATGGGGGGAGGGTAAAAATTTGAATGGGAGTGTGCTGAAAAGGGAACTATAATAATAAATAATATTATTTTTATAATTTAAACTATTTATTTTAGTTAAAGTTTTTATGAAAGATATATATCAAAGAACAGACAGAAAATAGTAAAACATTGCTGAGAGTTATAATGGGCAGGAAGTAGTGGAGAGCTATTGTCACCAACAATTTGGACTCAAAACCAGCACTGAAGAATTATCTATCAAACAAAAAAAAATAATCAAAATCAGATGAAAACTGTGGAAATGCATAAGCAACATCTGATCACACACACATGCACACACATTTTGAGAATTATAGATATAGATTCTATATATTTGAAATTGCAGTAGGCTGACTCAATTTCAATTTAGGTGTTGTCATAGAAGGATATGACTAAACAACTAAGAAATTCAAATTCAACTTGCATTGGCAGGACTAACATTTTTCTTGGCAAAAACAGTTACCTACATTAACATTGAAAATTGAGTTACCTGCATTAACATTGAAAATTCAGGGCACTTTTAATTCAAATTTTAATGTCAAATTGAGACAATAATAATATACAATATATACACCTATGTGTAAAAACTTCCAATAGAGAATATCTGTAAAAGGACAAGAGGAATAAAGACAAAACAAAATCTTAGCCTATACGTTTCATCCCCTGAGAGACCGTATCAAGGCAAATGCATGTATTTTATTTTGTAACAAGTATTTATATACAAGAGCAAAAATGTTATTGGTTTTTCAGTTGTTTTAAGTTTAGGAATATTCATCAGATTAGCTGAAAAGTCAGGCAAACTATGGAGGGCACAAAGTGACACAATTTAATGAATAAATGAAAGTGAGTAAGTTCTTGATTATTTTTTCATGCAAATTAGTATTTAAATTATTTTAGTTTAGGATTAATCTATGTGTTAAAAAAAAAGAAAAGAGAATATCACTTCAGGAAATATTTAATCTACACAATAGATTGTTCTTATTCTGCTGACCACATCTAGGGGAGATAACTCATGTAGTTGTTATTTTAAGTACTTCTCACACTGTTTACACTGCCTGATCCAGGGAATGAACTCACTATTTAATAGTACTGAAAGAGCTTAAAAACATCAAATCAAAAGATAAGAAAAAAATAAATAAACAACAATATTTCCAAAATAATGTCAATTTAGCCTTCAAGGCTTGACTACTGTTTACTGGGCAATCAGTTCTGGAGGAAGACAACAAATAAAACAGTTGACTAAACAGAATTAGTAAACACATGTCGATAATTATGTTGACAAAGAGTGAATTCAAAGAAACCTAAGATTAACAGCTAATAATTTCAATAAGATAATCCTGTCTAATATTGTAATAGATCTGCCTTCAATAAGTAATTATCTTCAACTTCATTACGATTAATGGTAGATAAATTAGTATCAATAGTTCAATTAGCGTGATCCGACTGTTCAATGAGGCCTGAGGTCTACTTGTTAAAACATTATGACGAGATTACGTCACTATTTTAGTCAATGAGGCTTATTCTGTTTAATCAACTGTTTTATTCAAGTCACTGGCTAACTCCAGGATTGTGAGGCAGGTAAACAGTAACTTAGCTGAATCCAATTGAAACACACACAAAGTTTAAAATAAATTTGTCTGACAATAAATACAAAAAAAAATTGTGTGTACTTTTACTTAAGTGTATGATACTAAACAATTTAAGGTAAGCATTACTCAGATCTCCCCTCCCACCACTGATCAATCTAGAACAGTCTAGAGAGGAAGAGTAGTTATTCATTCCCTTCCACTTCCTTTTCTTCATTTTAACTGTCTTGTTCCTAACCTTTTGTATATCTTAACTGGCTCTAAATCCAAATTCCCAAACTGGCAGGGGTGAAGAGAGTAGAAAGTGAAAGACTAACTTAAAATAACACTTCTGAATCTAATTAATCATCAATGTCAACATATGGAAGGAACAGAAATGGAAAAAAATGTGGGGGTCAAGGAAACAAATAAGGCTCAAATGAGGCGACAAATGGGCAGTGAGGATATTTTACATTGCTTATTGTATTGTTTTTGTGTAGGTGAACTTCCATCCCTCATGTTTGGAGCGCCATGTCTCTTCAGGACATTGATGATCATGGCTCTCCACAATTTCCTGTCCTTTGTAGCTCTTAATAAATGTTGTCTTTTTGTTCTCTCTCCTAAACTCTGTTCTGCCATCCATTTACTGAAGCTCGTTTTTCTTCTTCTATGTGCCGTGTCTCCTCAGGATGTTGATGATCATGGCTCTCCACACTTTCCTATCCTTTGTCGCTTATAATAAATGTTGTCTTTTTGTTCTATCTCCTAAACTCTGTTCTGCCATCCATTTACTCAAGCTTGTTTTTCTTCTTCTATATGCCATGTCTCTTCAGGACATTGGTGATCATGGCTCTCCTCAATTTCCTGTCCTTTGTAGCTTTTAATAAATTTTATCTTTTATTCTCTCTTCTAAACTCTGTTCTGTCAGCGATTCATTCAAGCAAGTTTTTCTTCTTTTTCTGTGCTGTGACCATTCAGGATGTTATTGATCATGGCTCTCCACAATTTCCTATCCTTAGTAGCTCTTAATAAATTTTGCCCTTTTGCTATCTCTCCTAGAACCTGTTCTAGCATTCTTTTACTGAAACTCACTAGGTAGGTTACATGTTGTTTTCCGCTTTCTTGTGATAATCAAATTTTCCCAGCTCTGTTTTTTGATTATATGCTCTAGAAATTGGAAACAGTCTTTCTAATGTTCAGTCAGTATAAGTCTCCTTTTAGTTTCCATTTTCTATAAAAATTTTTATTTTATTTTTATTTTCTTATAAAAATTGTTGCTCACACATTTTTGTCCATGGTATTCTCACAATCCTTCTGTAGTACCACATTTCTGTTGATCCAAGCCTCTTCTTCATCTGTAGATATTACCCAGCATTCACTGCCATATTCAAAGAAGAGTCTGTAATGTAATCAGTCCTGACCAGGCATCTCGACTTCATTCACTTTCTCACCAACATGATATGGCTTCCCTCTGTTTTTTTACAAATATTTTCATGGCAATTGTTCTGATGAACTTTTTTACCTGGTTTTTACCACATGAATTTAAGTGTGCTACTAGATTGGCAACTAGGTCCCACCCCTTTATTATTGAACTAGCTTGATGCAACCGCCACTTCTAGTCTAACATTTTTTCTCTTGCACTTCTCACATGTGGAACACCCTTCTGATTTCTTGCTTCCCTGATAACTACAATCTTCAAAAATTTAAATGCAATGTCAATCACCATCTTGTCTTCTTGAACTCAGTTCCTTTATTGTCCTTTCCTCAATCCTCTCCACTAAAGTCTTCTCGTTCTTCTTTCTCATGGCATTATTACCTTGCTTGTGTGAAATGATTAAAAAAAAAAAAGGACTGATATTACATAACAGTTCAGTACTCTTTTCTTTGTTTCTAATGATATTTTCCTGCTTCCTAATACTTTGCTTAGCGTTTGGAAGGCATCTTTCCCTATCCCAATAGCACATTAGATTTTAATGTTGCTCTTTCTGAAACTCCTATTTTATTTTGTCACTTAAGCTTTTTAGTTTTCTTTCTTTATATTATATTGTGTACTAATAGGAATATATACTTGAGAAACAAGGTGGATAAAATAAGTAAAGGTTTATTGCAAAAACCAGTACAATAAGAATAAAGGTAACAGTTGTCACAAGTCAATCCAGTAGTGAGTGCTACTATTGGAAGGTCGGTAGTTCTCTCATAAGTCTGAGTCGTACTCAACAGATCCCAGCTAGCCTCTGTAGTCCGTTGACTTACAGATACTTATAGGTAGTTACTACCTATAGTGTAGTCACTCATGGGGGTGACAGGTTATTCCATTACATCACTTTTATATCATTTTATTCTTTTTATATATTAATTGATTACCAATACAAGGCTCAAAAGCCTCTCAATATAGATACTGACTGTTATATGAACATAAGTGGTGAAATTAAGAAGTGCAGGTTATGATGATATGTAGGAAAGCTAATAGTTAACCCTAGGATTGAGGAGGTTAATATCCATTAGTTGATTTTTTTTTTGATGGCTTATCACCCTTTTGTGAGTTACTTAAAGCTGAAACATATTTTGGAATTGTGGGAGGTTGCATGCAGTACCAAGTACCCCCCACCCATCAAATTAATTTGGTTAACGAATGAGAACCAGTTTTTTTCAGCATGATTTGACATAGTGAACAGGGAAGTATCCACATGGGAGTCTGTTCTACAAAGCAGGGATTCTTGGGAAGAATCTTTCCAAATCCTGTTTCTTTATTACTAATGGAATACAAAGGGAATGGAGATGGTTTGCCCCTGTGTATGTGGCATGCCAGGTACGAATCCACCTCTCAGTTATGGATTAAATAGTAAGACTCGTATCTAGAAAAATTATTATTCTTATAAAAAAAATTGTTAATGTAATATTTACTTTTTACTATAGTCTTATTAGATTAAAATCAAGACTTACATATGAATGTCATGCATGGCACCAAACCTGGTCAGAAATATCTAAACCAGTCATGAACAAACTGCACCCCCCAGGCCACATGCAGCCCATTTGGCATTCTGAATGGTATGCCTGATTTAAGCCTAAATAATGTTTCTTAAAACCTTGTTTGTTTCCTTCTGACTTGTTCACTCACATTTTCTCATACATAACTACATACTGGAGAAAATGTATGAGAAAGTAGAAAAAGTTTTCTTGTGATGTGTTTTATCCTTTAGGACTTCATTGGACTAAATTTGTTATGTTGGTACTACTACACATCTGCTTGAACAAGTGATAAATTTAAATTAAAAAAAAATATTTTTTTATCTAGCTGATTTCATTTAGTTTCTTCTTCTTTCCATCAATTTTGTTTAGGTCAAAAATTTTTTTTATGTGCACCATAATGAGACTGACCACAATTTTGAAATAATAAATGCTACTCTGATCAAAGGAGAAAACAATTCTCTATGAAAAAAATGTCTGGAGTGCCTTGATTGCAAGGTACAGTAAATTTGCACCCTGGCTCTTACAACATTTGACCCTTCCTGGCAGAACTTCTATTATCACAGTGTGGAATATCTATTAAGAAAACTGATGGAAACAAAAAGGAAAAGAATCTAAATGAATTGCTAAAAAACAAAAATTTTAATTCCCATCATCCCTCATTTGTATGCATGTGTAGTTGAACCAACATAGCAAATTTAGCCCAATGAAGTCCTACAGGGCAAAACACATCACAAGAAAACTTTTTCAACTTTGTCATAGATTCTTCCCCAGTATTAAAAATATATATCGTTATCTCATAACGACATATGCAAACAGTAATTAACACAATGTTTCTTGAATTTTTTAAAAAACTTTCAGTGAAGGTAACATTTTCAGCATTTTAAACCATTGGCAATTTCCACTAAGGAAGATCATACGCATAAACATCTTTTGCTTTAGAAACAGGAAACATTCATAAAATATTTTTCTCTAGAGAAGAAATATTTAAAAATTTATTTTTTGTATAGTTAAATGAATAAATTAGAAACAAATAACTCATGGTACTGCGTGTGTTAATCAACTGTCATCAGTAATAATATTATATTTATTATTTTTATATATCACTTCAATTTTTAATATTAGAAAAAGTATTTTCTCCAAAGAAAAAATTCTTTTCCAGGTTTCTAAGGTAAATATTTACATGTATGGGCTTCCATAGAGAAAATGGCTGAGCTACCTTCAATGAAAAATTACTTTGATTTTTTTTTTTAGTAGTGTGACCTGCAAATCACAAATAAAGAACTGTACCAAATAAAAAAAAAAAAAACATCACTTGAAGACTAAACTGTCAGCTGTGTACAACTGCTTTCTGAACCAACGATTAAAAATGACTTTGAGCGAATGAAGCCTGTAGGCCACAGCGAAGACATCCATCTCCCTACCCCCTGAGACTTGAGCTAGGATTATTTTCAATTTCCTTGTCATAAAGATACATCATATAAATGGATAGCACATGTAACGCAAAAAGAAAATAATGATACAATCAGGATGTTGAACTTCCACACCACTTTAAGCAAAAGGTTAGGAAGGAAATTCCCATCAATGCTGGAAAGAGTGATAACAGTGTAATTGAGAAACTTATTTATCTGGAAAATTGTTTTAATAGAAAGATTTTTATAAATATCAAACGACAGTACCACAGGCTGCTCGGTCAATGTATGCCAAATGTTTCCTAATAAGGGAACAACTAATATTATTAGTTGACTGAATCATAAGCTACCCATTATATGGAAAGAATTAAGAAAATCATTACTGATCATTACTGTTTCAGTCAGTTAAGTGCCATACATAATACAGTGTAACCCGGATATAAGAGAGTTGTCGGGACCGGAGAAGAAGTCTCTTATATTCGGGTTTAATCTATTTTATATACATTAACACAGGCTTTAATTTGGGACCAGAGAAAATCTCCATTTTATATCCGGGTTTCTTATATATATCAAGAACTGTGCATATATATATATATATATATATATATATATATATATATATATATATATGTATATATATATATATATACATCCATATATATATATATATATATATATATATATATATATATATATATATATAATATATATATATATATATATATATATATATATATATATATATATATATTTATATATATATATATATATATATATATATATATATATATTTATATATATATATATATATATATATATATATATATATATATATATATATATATATAAAACATCTTGAGAGAGAGAGAGAGTATTCTCAGTAGATATAAATATAAACGATACAACAATTCTGTCAAATGTAAATTTATTATTAGTATATGTACAGTGTAACCCGGATATAACAGAGTTGTCGGGACCGGAGAAGAAGTCTCTTATATTCGGGTTTGGTCTATTTTATATACATTAACACAGGCTCTAATTTGGGACCAGAGAAAAACATCTTATATCCGGGTTACACTGTACATGCTTGGGTAATCATGTCTCTTTCGATTCATGACTGACTAGGCAGAAGATTTCTCCTCAGTAGGCTGCCATTTCTTTCTGTGGTAGACTGGTTACAAACCAAGGCTATAGGACCCAGTCTGTAATGCTATTCAAACGATAGCTGGAGGGGAGAAGAGATAGATTTTATACCTTTCCTAAAGGTATTTGAGTATAAGTGAATATAACGAACCCAACTGGAATTCGAACTTGGATATTCGATTTCTCATTCCAAGTGGGTTACTGTGCACTCCACAAAATTTGGACTTGGTTTTTATAAGAATGAAATTTACACTGACACCCGCGTCTACAGATAAGAGCAGCAATAGGCAAGCCTCAATGGAGGTGTGGATAAGTGTGTGTGTGTGTGTGTGTGTGTGTGTGTGTGTGAGAGAGAGAGAGAGAGAGAGAGAGAGAGAGAGAGAGATTTATGCTTAAATACATTTGAATGAGAAATAGGTTACAAGAAATATAGAGAAAAAAGAGAACAAGAAATGAAAAAGGACAAGAGTGAAAGAAAGACCAAAACGAGAAGGAAAACGAAAAAGATGAACAAATAAAAAAAAAAAAAAATGAAAAAAAAAGATAGCTAGGGAGAAAGAAACAGATGTAGAGACGGAGAAAGAAAACGAAAAAGAGAGAAGGAAAAATTATGTAAAGAGAAAGAGAGAACGAAAGCGAAGTAAAGAGAGAGAGAGAACGAAAAAGATGTAGAAACAGAGCGAAAGAAACAGATATGTAAAGAGAGAGAAAGAAACGGACGTGTAAAGAGAGAGAAAGAAACGGACGTGTAAAGAGAGAGAAAGAAACAGATATGTAAAGAGAGAGAAAGAAACGGACGTGTAAAGAGAGAGAAAGAAACGGACGTGTAAAGAGAGAGAGTGAGAAATAATCACATGTAAAGGGAGAGAAAGAAAGAGAGATGTAAAGCGAGAAGAAGAGAGAAAAAGAATTGTAAATGGAGACAGGGAAAGAAAGAGAGATGGACAAAATAGATGAAAAAAGAGGAAAAACAAGAAAAAGGAAATAGAGGATATGTACTGGTGTTGCCTAAACTTAGCTAAGTCTGGTTCAAGGCCAGAAGTTATGGTTGCCTAGTGAGGAACAAACTCACTGCAGTAATAAACGGTTAGCGTGCTAAACCACAGTTCTGCAAAGAAATATATCTTCATATTTTTGAATTTAGGCTCACTTGCATCTTTGTCAAAGAAAGAGTTTCTAACAAGTGCCTGTGTGCGTGTGCACAAACGAGCACACACACACGCGTGTGTGTGTGTGTGTGTGTGCACAGACCATTATATGAGAGCGAAGGTGGGGAATTTTGCGTGCACGTGCGCCTGCCTAAATGTTAAGCAAATGTATAACTTCTACGCTCACCACAGCCATTGTCACTCATTCTCTACCTACCCAACCGACTCCTCTATTCCCAACGAAGTGGGTGGGTGAGACAGAAGGGTGACCGAGTGGAGGGGGGGGGCTAAAAAAAAATGGATGGGTGGGAAGAAGGGATGGGTGGGAAGAAGGGATGGTTTTTAGTGCAGAGGGCGGCGTGAGGCAGGGAGCAAGAATTGGAGAGGAGCTGGTCGGATGGTTGCTAAAAAACGGGCTTGTCTGGAAGGTAATGTTCAGACTGGCACAAGTTAGGTTTTCCAACTTTGACATTAATGCTAAGTGTACTTTATATATATATATATATATATATATATATATATATATATATGAAACGCACGCACGCACACACACACACACATTAGAAAATGGCGCCGAGGCTGTGGAATTAATTACAAACCTTGAAGTACCTACACCACCCACTGACAAACCCAGAGTACCACCCTGTTCCTACCTCGAGATACTTATTCCATTAATAGTCAAATCAGACACCTATGTAAATGCTATTCATTAACCTACATTAGTTTACTGTACGGGATTTTAAAAAGAGAAAAAAAATGTAAATAAAATTATAGCTGGTTTTCATTTTGACTTACCCTGTTTTGTAGGGATAGGGTTCTAAGATAAAAGTAATTATAAAAAGTAGATATTTTTATTGATTGATTTGTTTTTTACAAGTTATCAACCTTTTGCAGGTTATTTAAAGCCAGACATATTTTTGATTGTAAGAATTTTTTTTACAGTAAAATCATTATTGTCTAAAAAATTTATTAGTAGGACTTGTATCAGTAAAATTTTTACTGATACAAGTCCTACTAATTAACGAACCCATAGCTGGGGTGGAGAGATTTTTTTTAAATCAATTTACCCCAAACAAGGTGAGAATGCCACTAAATTGCAAGTAAAAGAGAATGGGTAAACTTTAGAAGGATTTGGTTGATTGGTAAAATTCATTTATAGGTTATTTAATGCAGAAATCTAAATATTTTGTACACAATTCCATTTTTTTTCTTTCGTGATACTAATAGTTTTAGTGATACAAGTCTTACTAATTAACCCATAGCTGGGGGAATAAGAGGTGGATTCATACCTTTACGTGAGTATAACGAACCCGACCAGAATTGGAACCCGGCTCTCCGATTAAGAATTCTGAGCCATTATCCATGACACAAGCCGCACATCCAAGCTTACAGCAGCTGGTACTCCCAAGTGGTCACCCATCTAGGTACTGGCCATGCTTGATGTTGCTTAACTTACGTTGCTTCTCGTACAGGAACCGTGATTGTGTTTTTTTTTTTTTTTTTGTTTTTTTTAAGAGGTTAGAAATCATGCATTTACGGTGGCGTAATCCATTACATTCACTTACGTTCTAATACCCTTGGGGAAGGTATGAATCTTCTTCTACCCCCCCCCACAGCTATAGGTAAATAGCAGAACAGACCGGGTTCTATAGCCTTGCATGGCAGTTGGTCTACCGCAGAAAAAAATGGCAACCTACAGCGGAAAAAAATAGGCCTCGTCAGTCATGTATCGAAAGATACATGATCGCCTAAGCATGTATCACGCATGGCCCATAACTGACTGACACAGGTAAATTTTTTTTCTGGAGGAGGTAAAATTAAGGGAAAAAAATTCCAGAAGCGCACTGTACATGAAGTCGACTTACAAGTATATACGGTAAGAAGCTGAACAGATTAACGGGGAATTTCCTCTGGTACTTTAGAGTCGTGGACTCGAACCATTTATTATTATTATTATTATTATTATTATAATTATTCCAACATTAAATGAAAAATTATGACATCAGATAATTAAAATGGAAAAGTCGCAAAATTTTCACGGATACTGCCAATACCGTATATACTCGTTTAACATTTAATGCTTATTTTGAATACAGCTGTACTTTTTTACTATAGTAAATGGGTATATAGTTTGGTCAACAGTATATACACTAATTTTATATCTTGTGTATGATGTGACCCTCTTAAAATTACCTTCAAAATTAGGTCTTCAAAAGTCACACGATATGCGAGTACATACGGTATACATTATGATGGGAATTTCACTTAGTGTCGTTCTTTGGATTAATTGCGAATGACGGAAATCTCTACCAGCCTCACATATGAATGAGAATAATTTCCGTTGTTATTGATGGAGATTCAGATAGACAACCAACTATTTGAAGGGATAACTTCAATTTTTTCCCTTTTCATACATACAAAAAAAAAAAAAAAACAAAACTCGAAAGCTCATCCCTTCGAATTCACGTTTGCATTACGAAAGGAAAACGAAAATACACATTGTGTCGGTATATTAAAGCAGGGGTCTCGAACACGCGAACTGCGGGCCGCATGTGACCCACGGGCCTTTTTTCTGTGGCCCGGGGACCTTTTTTCTGCGGCTCGCATGGAACCATTTTTGTAACCAATATCTTCCGCAAATTTTAATAAATTTAATAAATATGTCTTTTCGACCCATTAGTGTTCAATTTTAAGGTCAAGAATGTCTATTCTGGTTTCCTTTCTATTGAAGGGAAGAAAAATCGACCTCCCCTACTAACACCTATACCCGACAAGAGAGTACAAACATATCTTGCAACAATGCCCGAGTCACTTTTATTTTTAATCTAAGAAGAAATAAAGCTAACTTATGACAATGTAGAAATAAGCATTAAATTCTTATTTATGTACAGTCTTGATAAGAATATTAAAGAAAATTATAATTTGTTTCAGTGGCTTCTTGGAGATGGAAGGGTGATTGAAATGTGATACAACTAACTTTAACATGAAGAAATGGAAAGTTTTTTTTTTGTTTCTTATAAGGTGATAAGGGATGAATTTAGCAACTCGTATTGGCGTGGGAGTGTAGCTGAGATGACTGACAACACACACACAACAGAAAATTATATTTTTATAGCAAGAGAAGAAATAGATTTGATAACAGATTCGGATGGAGAATGTGTTCAGGAGCTGACAGATAACCACCCCCCTACACAACAGAAAATGAGGATTTATTTCATAACAAAAAGAGGAATATTTTTTTAAATCGAATTCACCCCATGCAAGGCAGTAAAACCACCAAGACACAAGGTGTTACTGAGTGTAAACGAATAAGAAAAAAGAGAAAACATTACTAAGGAGTGAGAACAATAAAAGAATAATCAAGAAGACAGTCGATAACAATCGACATTGCATTTAAATTTTTGAAGATCAAAGTTGGCGGGAAAGCTTGGAACAAAAAGAGAGTTCCTAAAGCGAAAATTGTAAGAAAAGAAATTGTTAGTATAGAACTTTAAGGTTACATCTACCCAATTCAATTGTGAATTGATGAAAACTTGTTTGCCAATCTAGTTCTGTTAACAAAGAAAACCCATAATTTTGAGAAAAAATATCCTGAGGTTGACGTTTTTTCTTCTTATTTTTTTAATCGAGTTCAACCAATGCAAGGTAGTAAAGCCACTGAGACAGAAGGGGTTAATAAGTGTGAAAGAATAGGAAAAAAAAAAGAGAAACATTACGAAGAAGTGTGAACAAAAGAAAAGTAATCAGGAAGACAGCAGATAACGATTGACATTGCATTTAAATTGTTGCAAATAAAAGTTGGTTGGAAAGCATGTAGCCGGAAGGAAGTTCCAAAAGCGATTTGATAACGTATTCGGATGGATTAGGAGTACACAAGGTGGTAGATAACCACCATACACAAGAGAAGATAACGATTTATTTCATAACAAAAGGAGGAATGGATTTGTTTTTAATCGAATTCACCCCATGCAAGGCAGTAAAGCCACTAAGACACAAGGGGTTACAGGGCGTTGATGAATTAGAAACGGATACTTTAATAATGAGCGGAAAGAGAAAAGAGTAATCAGGATGACAGTAGAGAGCGATTGACATTGCATTTAAATTTTGGAAGATTCAAATTGGCTGGAAAGCATGGAGCTGAAAGGCAGTTCCACAAGCGAGAAGTGTGAGAAAAGAAACTGTTAGCATAGAACTTACGGTTACATCTACCCAACTCGTCGCCAGTCGAGTACTGAGCTTAAATTCATAAAGTCTAGGTACCACAGAGAAGAGTTCAAATAATTACCGTGAAAATATTTATAGAAAAGGCACAGGGAGACCACGTTACGGCAGCGGGAAAGTGACAGAAGCCGAGGCGTCATATCAGGGCCAATAATATTGCTGATTCTTCTTTGGATTTTATCAAAACCCTCGAGGTAAATAACAGGAGCAGCGGACCATATGTGGCAACAATATTCTAAGTATATATATTTTTAATCTCATAATGGGATGTAGTGGGGGAAGGGAGGGAAAAAGTAACTGACACAAACAATAGAAAATCAGATTAGAAAGAAAGTGAAGTGATCATCATCATCATCAACATAGTTTATACAGTTAACCCATTTTGAGCCGTTGTGGTCACGATTTCCCTTGTTAGGATTCGTAGTGACATTCATGGCAAAATAGTGCAATGATTTGCCGGTTTCTTTAGCATCAGGGACATTGAGGTTACTCCGTCTCTCCTCTCAGGAGTTCCCCCGCTCACCCCGGTAAAGACGTTGATCTCTGAGATAAGATTGTTAAATAAACTGAAATTTCAAAGAAAGTCTTGTTTTTTGGGCAATTCCATAATCGAAACAAAAAAGTTATCAAGAATGTCAAAGAAAAAGATAATTACCAAGAACAGAACTTTTCAAGAAAAGAAGGAATATTTATTTATTTATATTTTACTAGCAGGAGAGCCCGGCGTTGCCAGGGGATGTAACAGTAAGAGATAGATCAAGTATCGACCATCATAAAGACTGAAAAATCAAATTGACAAAGATTATTGTTTAAGGTTGACGGACACGCATGGCTTAATTCTATATATTTTTTTTTTTTTACGAATTGGTCAAACCCAAACTCAAACAAAAACATTGTTTTCAATCGTCATGAGTCCCTACCGATTGAATAGAATTTTATTATAAACAATTGTCTTGTAAATGGAATTTTTAAAGCATTCTGAATGTAAAAATAAAGAAAAAAGTGTGAAAGACAATAAGAAACACTACCTGCCAAAAACAAAAGTGAAGTTTTGTTGAAATCGGTTGAAAAATGTTGGAAATCCGATCCTATATATAAACGAATACACACACACACACACAAAAAAAAAAAACAACCTGGGTTTTATAATAAGTATAACTCGATATGAGTTGTCCCCCTTTCATTCTCGTGATGCCTCTTAATCGTGTTTTCAAATTGATTTCGTGTAAAAACAATTGTTTTTCCAATTTTTGGCGCTGTCAGAACCACTGTAAGGTAATTTTACGTAGTCCTGTGAAGTTTTGTTGAAATCGGTTGAAAAATGTAGGAAATCCGATCCAATATATAAACGTACACACACACACACACACACACACAATCTGCGTTTTATGATAAGTAAGATGACAGAGGTAAATAGGGGTTGTGGTTGCCCTGCATTTCGCGAACTGTTGATTCTTTTTAAAAATTACACGTACATGTTTGTAGACTTGTTCCTCGCTCTGTTGAATCTCTTAGCGACCTTAAGGCTAAACTCAATAGTTATACCCATTCTTATGCTGATTCTTCTGTTTCTTCATCAGAGTCCAAATGGGGAGAACAACACCACCGGGTAATTAAAAATTTTAAAAATAATTATAACCTGGTTATTACTAAACCTGATAAAGGTGCTGGTGTTGTACTACTGGACTATTCGAATTACGTTTCAAAGATGTATAAGATACCTGATGATAGATCAAAATTCTTAAAATTAGGTCCAGTTGAGACCCATGATCATACTGCCTGGGGCAAAGGATGGCTTGTTAATTTTTGAACGCCTTCAAAACTAAACTGAACTCAATCATCTGAGATACACCTTTCTGCCTTCCATCAGCATGGCTGATGCTAACCGCCAAGTGAGTGATTCGTTGCATCATCTCGAGCTAACGGTGTCAGCTGACATGAAGTGGAAAGGCTACGTTGAATCCATTGTTAGGGTAGCTGCTAAGAATTTTGGTTTACTGTGTCGTGTTCGATAATTTTTCTCTCCTGAATCTATGTTACATATCTATGTCTACTATTGGTCCATGCTTAGAATATTGCTGCCAGATATAGTCCGGTGCCCCTGCTATTTATATTGAGCTCCTTGATAAAATCCAAAGCAGAATCAGCAAAATTATTGGTCCTGATATGGCGTCTTGGCTTCAGTTACTTTCCCAGAGTCGTGAGGTTGCCTCATGTATCGGTCGGGTTTCGGTCCGGCTTGAAACAATCGGACGTCTAGACACACTGATTAGCTGTGATACAGCGAAACAGTCTATCTATCTATCTATTATAATATTATTATTTAAAATATTTTATCATCACGACACGGAAATTTCTGTGTTTCGGAACAGAAGGTTAAAATTATTGTTCCATTTTCAAGCGATATTGATTAACTTCAGAAATATATTTTAAATAATAATATTACAATATTATGCTTTACTTTGTATCGAGCATTTAAAAAAAAATAAAATGCTAAAGAATTATTTGTATATATATATATATATTTCTGTGGAAAACTACTGAGACATTTTTACTCTACTGATTGGATTATACTGAGTCTATTTCACTTTAACAGATAAATACATATAGCAAGAAAATTTTGTGGATTTATAACTTTTCAAAATTCAACCAAAATTCTCACTTGATCGATTTGAACAAGAACTCCAGTGTCACGGCATCGCACGCTACAAAATAAATTCACCTGACAATAAATGGCATAATTTAAATAAAAAAATCTTTTGGTCTACACATATTTCGTCTTAGTGTTTGCCTATGTATAGTAAGATTGCACCTTAGAAGACAATTTCAAATTGTCGAAAGTACTTGGGATGTGTCTTCCATCTGACAATTCGAATGTAAGTATCTTGTTATTAAAGGAATTGATAGTAAGTTAATGTCTCATTAAGTCTTGTTAGCAAAGTGATTTCACCATTAATCACATTAACATTGCTATTTAATTCTTTGTATAAATTGTTTCTTTATCACACACACACACACACACACAATGTAAATATATTACACGCATACACATATTACACAGACATATATATACATATTACATAGACACACACACACGCACATACATATTACATAGACACACACACACACATATTACATAGACACACACACACATATATATTATACACAAAGAACACACATACATATATACATACACACATTACTGACATATATATTTATATATACATATACGTATTACACACGCACAAATATATGCACATATACATTATTACACATACACACACATATATTACACATTTACAGATATTATACAAACACATATACATTACACATATACATATATCATCCACATATATATATATATATATATATATATATATATATATATATATACGATATACAAAAATATATATACACGCACACACACACACACATATATATATATATATACACACGTAAATATATATATATATATATATATATATATATACATACACACTATATATATATATATATACACGCAATCACACAAATATATATATATATATATATATATACACAAACACACACATATATATATATATATACAAGCACACACTCATATATATATATACACGCGCACACACTCAAATATATATATATATATATATACACACACACACACACTCATATATATATATATATATATATATATATATATATATATATATATTTCAATTAAAGGTGAAAATTATAATTTATAAATTCATGAATCATTCATACAAAAAAACAAATATAGAGGTTAATGATTTAAATGGCGAGAATACATCTTCACCAACAATATAAATAAGATACATCAACCCCAAACCTGTATATGAATGATATAATCCCTGTTCATAAATTCCAGTTGCATAAGGTCTTTTAATTTTTACAAGCTTTCGTCTGTTCCTTCAGACATCCTCAGGTATGAAAATAGATTTTGTTCTTGTTTTTACTTCTCGGTAATAAGAGGACAACGAAAATATAGATGTAATCCGAAAAAATGCTATGAGAAATGTGTTATTGTTTTTGGAACGTGCAGTCGCAACGCTGAGTTTGAATTTAAATTTTAAGGTTGTGCGTTTTTGTATAAAAAGAGAATTCTTTTTTACTGGTAGATTTTCCGTCTATGTGGCATGAACTATATTGTTCAATAATTACAGTAATGTCACACTTATTATCCGAAAGTTTCACGTTGGATCAGTTATTTAATTTTAATTAAAGATGCAAATTATAATTTATAAATTCATGAATCATTCATACAAAATTTATGAACAGGGATCATATCATTTATATACAGGTTCGGGGTTGATGTATCTTATCTATATTGTTTGCGAAGAAAGTATTCTAAAAACCATTTAAATCATTAACCTCTATATTTGTTTTTTATTGTATGAATGATTCATTTTATTTATATATATATATATATATATATATATATATATATATATATATATATTAATCAAATTAATTGATTTAAAATATGGTTTTTCAAATTATAAAGTTTAACCATGTTTCAAAAATAGAAGCTAAATTCTATTTTTGAAACATGGTTAGAACTGTGTTGTTTTGTTTTTTTTTTTTGTTTTTTTTTTTATAATATTATGCTTTGTAAATTTACATTGAGCACTATTTTGTAAAAATAAAAAAAATCTATAAGAACACCGGATTATATATCTTACTGTTCTTTCTTTTTATTTATATACATATATATGAACACACCCTGGTGTGGACTAGTTCTTAATGAGAATTGCAGATTATTATTTATTATAAGTCTGATCCTGTGTCCAACATTTAATAACCTTAAGTTTGACTTAGATAAATTTGGTAAATATTTAGATTCACACACTTTATAGCTAGGAATAGATTTTTCAAAAACGCGTCTTTGTTTCATATAAAGTTTATAACATATACTGGTATAAAAACGTTATATTTCGTTGGCATGCGTGTTTGAGTCAATATGTCTTGTTTTATTTTCTTTCATTTCCTTAATATTGTAATCAACGTCTTTCGATCAGCCTGGGCAATGGAAAGCCTTAATAAAGAAAGTGTGTATTTCTGTAGGGATTGAACCGGAATACCCGTTACATAGGAATTTCCAAGGAATTAATGAACTTTAATAATAATCCGACATTATTTCTTATCACATTAAAATCGTTAAATTTAGTGGATACAAGTTTTTGAATAGATATCACTGTTTCATGTGTTTCTCGACAGGAAACGAAACCACCTTCAAGGCAGGAGCATTTTACTACGCGCGCGCATGCGCGCACACACACACACACCATTCGCTCTTTTGAAGATCGATTATGCGGTGGGTATACCCGCTTTTTGCTGCTATGCTTGGGAAGAGTAGGCAGTTATTAGTGAGTGGTTTTCTCAAGAACTCACTTATCCACACTCTTAAATGGACCTTGTCAAGACTGACTATGGAAATAACAGCATTATGCAGCTACTGGCTGGGCAAGGAAGCTAGATATGGCTAAGAAGTTTCTCACACATTCACTCATTTCTTCAGCCACCGTGACAAGCCAGTGAGGAGACAGTGATAAACAGGGAGAAGTGGATTTATGCCATTCGTAAGGATACACAAAATGAACCTAAGAAACCCTAGCTGAAATTCCACCTCAGTTTGCCTATCCTGTCTTCAATATGGATTAACGTTATTCTTGCCCACACCTACTACACACACATACAAGTATGTAAGTACTACACACACATACAAGTATGTAAGTACTCTAATATACGGTGAAATAAGTACAGCCGGAATGCTCTTAAAGTTGGAGATATGGTCATGATTGCAATTCAGCTGGCATTTTATTATCTTAGGAAGTAAGTAGGGTAAACCAGTGTAATATTTCGAAGGCAGGGACAGAGAAAAAAAAGTAGACAACACCAGTGAAAGATGGAAAGAAGGTTTGGATGAGGCTAGAAAGAAGGCTGGAAAGAGAAACTGGAAGAAATAAGAGAAAAAAAAAAGGTTGGAATAAAAAGAGAAAAAAGGCTGGAAAAAAAATCAGGAGGGAAAGAAGTTTGTGGGAAGAAAGAAGAGAAGGCAAAAAAGGGAAAGATAGAAAGAAGGCTGAAAAGGGAAAAGATAGAAAGAAGGATGAAAAGGGGAAAGATAGAAAGAGGGCTGAAAAAAAGGGAAAGAAAGAAGGCTGAAAAAAGAAGAGATAGAAAGAAGGCTGAAAAGGGGAAAGATAGAAAGAAGGATGAAAAGGGGAAAGATACAAAGAGGGTTGAAAAAAGGGAAAGAAAGAAGGCAGAAAAAGGGAGAGATAGAAAGAAGGCTGAAAAAAGGAGAAGGTAGAAGGCTGAAAAAAAGGAGAAGATAGAAAGAAGGCTGAAAAAAACTGGATCCGGAAGATGAAAAAAGGAGAATCTTCCCCAGGAGAAAAATAAAAGAAAGAAGGCTGAAAAGGGAAAGATAAAAAGAGGGTTGAAAAAAAGGGAAAGAAAGAAGGCAGAAAAAATTGTGAATATAGAAAGAAGGCTGAAAAAAAGGAGAAGGTACAAAGGCTGAAAAAAAGGAGAAGATAGAAAGAAGGCTGAAAAAGGGAGAAGATAGAAAGAAGGCTGAAAAAGGGAGAAGATAGAAAGAAGGCTGAAAAGGGAAAGATAGAAACAACTGAAAAAATCCAAGATAGAAAGAAATTGAAAAGGGAAAGATAGAAAGAAGGATAAAAAAGAGAAAGATTTTTTTGGTTCCTGAAAAACATTGAATAAAAGGAGAGAAAGAAAGCTGGATAAAGGAAAGAAGGCTGGAAAAATGAGAGAAAAAAACAGAGAGAGGTGGGGATTTGCAATAAGAACGTGACATACTGAGACGGGACCTGTAGATCAGCACGGAGAAGCCAGTATCAAGTATGCAATCAATAGGTTAACGGAATTTTTTTGTTGACTTTTTAGTGGAAAAAGACAATAAATATTGTCTTATTCAAATGTCTTTTGTTAGAAATAAAAAAAAAAAAAGTGATGGACTGTTATGTAATAGCAAACCTCTTGCATCGCAGTAAATGCTGTACAATCTCCTCACAGACGAAAACAGGGTAGGAAGAGAAATGTGTTTCTACGGAAGGATGCTGAGGATAGTTTGAACTGAACATGTCAACAACAAAGAAGTCTTAAGGTTAATGGAAACAATAAGGACATTTATACTCAGAATGAGAAAGAACTGAAATTTCTTGAACATATGAAGGCTTAGAGAATTTGACACTCACAGGGCATAAACAAGGGGCAGGGGAAAACAGCGGACCACCTACCCGATGTGCTTATGTAAATGGATGGCAGAACGGTGGACAGGCAAATGGAGAAATGTTGCTAAAGAACACAAGGGATAGAAAACTGAGGAGAGCCTTGATTGCCCACGTCCTGAAAGGACAGGGAATATACTCTAAAATCAGGGGTGGGTAACCTTTTTTTTCCGGGATCGCCACAGGTGTTGTCTGGTGGGGTTGCTGGTATCCCCCCAAATACTTGAATAATGAACACTCTTTTCAGTATTGACAACAATTATCTTGAGAGGCTTTTGAGCCTTGTACTGGGTGATCAATTTGACAAGTAATAGTAGCCAGTGAGCGAAACGTTAGAAGCGATGATAACCACAAGTATTACGTGGTTAACTGAAGACACTAACCTAATTTGTGTAGTAGGACACTAGTAACTTAGTAAATTTGCTAATTTTTTCATAAAGGTTGAGAACCACTGATTAAGGACACGACATAAGACATTTCTATGACATATATTGATATAATTAGGACTAAAAACACATGGAGGACACACAAACACACACACATATATACTAGCAGCATGGCCCGGCGTTGCCCGTGCTTGATTCCAAAATCGTACGACTCATACAGCAATCGCTATCAGTAGACTTAAAATAATTTTGCCCTTCCTTGCCTTTAAAGGAGTGCTCTTTTCCGTGCTGATGTTGCTACATGCCTTACTTCTTGCCTATCTCACACTGTGATTTTTTCTAAGCTCTACTAAACATTAAATCTGTTACGAAAAAAGAACTAAACAAAATGAACACAAAACGATCAGCTTTAAAAACGGACTCGTAACTGGAAAAACCGAATGAAAAAAGAATGTTAACTACAAATAATTTCTCACACCAAACCCAGTTCTGAGGAATCAGAATCAACGTTGAGTTTAAGTAAGCGAATGAGCCAATTGGAGTAAAGTGCCATGCAGATTTAAATTTTCCCACTTGTGACGAATGCAGCTAACGAATTTTTTTTTTTTTGCATACTAGCATGCTAGTTAACATTCGTGTCAGTCAGCTGTTGGCTCTCACGCTGGCCAATAGAATCTTCCTGCCTATTCGTGACAGCCAGCTATAGGCTCTCACTCTGGCCAGTCGAAAATGGCCGCAAACTACATGAAAACTGCCGTAGAAGCATGAAAAACTCGATTATTTCCACTATCGATGGGAATTGGGAAATGCAAAGTCAGTCTTGGCCCTCCTGCTAGCTTGGAGCATGTGTATGTAAATTTTGGTGCAAGTCCGTCGAAAATTGCGGCCGTGTATCCGTTACACACACATATACATCCTGCCTTTATGTATTTATATATATATATATATATATATATATATATATATATATATACTAGCAGTAGAGCCCGGTGTTGCCCGAGGATGTAACATTAAGAGATAGATCAAGTATCGACCATCGTAAAGACTCAAACAAAAACATTGTTTTCAATCGTTACGAGTCTACCGATTGAATAGAATTTTATTATAAACAATTGTCTTGTAAATGGAATTTTTAAAGTATTCTGAATGTAAAAATAAAGAAAAAAGTGTGCAAGACAATAAGAAACACTACCTGCCAAAAAAAGTGAAGTTTTGTTGAAATCGGTTGAAAAATGTAGAAAATCCGATCACATATATAAACGAACACACACACACACACACACACATACAAACAACCTGGGTTTTATAATAAGTATAACTCGATATGAGTTGTCCCCCTTTCATTCACGCTCTTAATCGTGTTTTCAAATTGATTTCGTGCAAAAACAATTGTGTTTTTCCAATTTTTTGGCGCTGTCAGAACCACTGCAACGTAATTTTACGTAGTCCTGTGAAGTTTTGTTGAAATCAGTTAAAAAATGTAGGAAATCCGATCCAATATATAAACGTACAGACACACACACACAACCTGGGTTTTATAATAAGTATGATATATATATATATATATATATATATATATTATTAAATAATACAGCTTAGTTAATATTGCAAAATAGTCATTCAAAGAATAAATCAATAAAGTTAATGTAATTAATGACGAAATCGCTTCGCTAACAGATTAAATAAGGCATTAACTCCCTGACCACTCGATGAACGACGCGGTCCTTGTTTTTTATTAATTGTAAAATGGATTAGATGTTCATTTCAGATTGCAAGTACTTTCTGTAAAACATTTACCAAGGGTATTTTGCGCGTAAGTCAATATAACAAACCCGACTGGAATTGGAACGCGGCTCTACAAATTTCCAATTCCGAGCTATTATCCATTACGAGAATCGTACGAGAAACAATATTTCATGATATGGCCGTAAGCCCAGTGCACCAACCGTACATACTAGCTTACAGTACGTGGTATTCCCAAGAAGTCACCCATTTAGGTATTGACCAGGCTTAATGTTGCTTAACTTCGGTGATTGTACGAAAACTGGTGTTTCAACGTGATGTGGCAGTAAATTATCTTTCTATTAAAACAAATCCTCTGGAAAATAAGTTTCTCAAGTTCATTGTTCTTTCCAGTATTGATGGGGGCTTCGTTCCTAACTTAAGGAAGAAAATTAGGCGAAATCCATTTTATGAAAAAAATATATGAATTTATAAAATATTTTCTCAGAAATAATTACATTTTCGACAGGAGCCTAATAAAATGTTGCATTCACTGGCCTTTCAAAACAGACCTACCATGAAATATTTTAGCGCTGTCCCCCCCCCCCGGACGTGTTGGAGATGAAGAGGCTAAGGAGACAAACATCAACCGTGATCGCCCTGTGTTTTCAAACACTATTTTACAAGAGGCTGTGCTGCAAACATCCCCCACCCTATGGGCTTCACTTTTGTTTCCATATTTAGCACCCAGCTTTTGTTTTCCTTTTCCTTAAATCCTGTTCATAAAACATTTCTACCAACATTCCTTCTCACAGCTGCCTCGATACATTTAAATTTGCTGTTGTCCAACCGGTAACGTTTTTTTTTTTTTTTTCTTAACGTGTCATATTCGTAAGAATTTTGTTGGTTGGAGTTCAAATCTACCTGTTGGTATTGTCATGAACCAGTGGGACTTGAATGCGAACCATTCAATAATGACCAAATTCTTTTTTCTTTTTCTCATGTTTCTAGAAACAGGAGAATGGTAGAAATAAATAGAAAAAGAGGAGAGAGAGAGAGAGAAAGAGATTATAAAAATCAGGAGAGAGAGAAACTAAGAAGGAACAAAAGAGAAAGGGAGAAACTAAAAGGCAGAGAATAGAAGGAGAGAGAGAGAGAGATACTAAAAAAACAGAAAAGAGAGATACTAAAAGAGAGAGCGACTAAATGGAACAATATATATATATATATATATATATATATATTAAACGGGATGAGAGAGAGAGAGAGAGAGAAAGAGATACTAAACGGGACAAGACAGAGAGAGAAAGAGACAGGTACTAAACGGTACAAGAGAGAGACAGACAGACTAAATGGAACAAGAGAGAGTGAGATACTAAACAGGACAAGAGAGATACTAAATGAAGCAAGAGAGAGAGAGAGAGATTAAAAGGGATAGTAAAGAGAGTGAGATACTAAACGGGACAAGAGAGAGAGACTAAAAGGGACACAAAAGAGAGAGAGACTAAAAGAGAAAGAGCGACTAAAAGGGACAGAAAAGAGAGAGAGAGACTAAAAGGGACACAAAAGAGAGAGAGAGACTAAAAGGGACAAGAGAAAGAGATAGTAAGAGAGACAGAAAAGAAAGAGAGAGAGAGAAAAAAACATAAAAGGACAGGAGAGAGAGTAAAAGCAGCAGCAATAAATAGGTAAGCAGAGGGAGAAAAATAAAAGAGGTACACATGGAATGGTTTTATTTTTTTTGCAGACATACGAAATGATCTTGTGTGACAGTTTAAAGTTTAAATTAACAAAAGACAGTAATCGAACCCCCAAATAAAATGTTTTAGTATGTTGCACACTTGCAATAACTGCAGACAATAGGAAATATCCCTAGTTCGAGAAAATATGAATAATATATGAGAGGCAGCTGTTCATTTAAGTTTGCATTTATACAGACAACTTGCTTCGGTGCAGTTTTCTCGCAAGCCATTAATAGTGAACTCGATCCACAATTGAAGCTTAGACTCCAAGATTGTTTTAAATAAGCAGTTCATTTATAAGTAACTGTACTTAAATTTGTGTAAGCCTTAACTTCACTAGTGACACATCATTCTAGCTTGTTTATTAGTTTAGAGCGGCATCAAAATGTTTTTACCATCAAACGCTCTGTACTCAATCTTGAGCACTCGTCCTCTATAAATAAAGAACATTTTAAACAATTATAGTTACGGCTAAAGAATGGCTAAAAAATGAGTATACCTGATGAAAAGATCCCCCAAACTTAATAAAAACAAAGTTTTATCGTCAAAATCTTTGTTATTATTAGGAAATATCAAAGGATTTTTTTATGTAAAAATTATTTTTTAAAAATCCTTTTTAGAACTTTTAGTTAAAAATCTTGTTTTTCTGGCGTTAATATGAGACCATGAATTTATACGGGAAATTTGAGCATCTTTTTTTACGGTGAGAAACAGATTTAGAAATTCTTGCAGAAATCTGATAATTTTATTTAACAAAACTGTTTTTATCAAGATTTTAGGGCATTTTTTTCATCATGTATGCTCGTTTTTCAGCGAATCTTTGGACGTACCTAAATTGTGCATGTATATTAGAAGTTTATTGATACTTTAAATAGTTATATGTTTTATTATTTTTTTCTTTTTAGTAAGCAAATTGATAATAAGCATCTGTACTCAAAAACTCAAGCACCACCACAACTGACGCCAGTGTGGCTTAAGTCACTTCCAAAGAAAATTATAGAATTTCAATTAAGCAACTGCGTTATACAACTGTACTCAAGAATTCTACTAATTTAGTTACATCGGTAACTCTTTTCTATTTATTAGACACAAGCATATTTAATTTTTAAAGCAACCATTTCATTTAAGTAACTTGAGTAATGGATAAAAAAAGATTAAGGAAACTGACAACTGGTCAAAATCCTACGTTGTTTAAAAAAATTGCGTGTCATAAATATTGTCAGGTCACAAAAAGATGTAGATTGTATTTTAAACACAAAATAATAAAATGAGAAAGAAGATCTAATGTTGTAGGTGTGTGCACGCGAATATTTAATTTAAAGGGAAGGCTATTATTGTGGCTAATATCCGACAGAATTTCTCCTGTAATGAGTTCGATCCTAACGAGAGGGCCCAATGTTAGAGTCCTGCGCTGAGAAGATGTAGTATGTGTGCGTATGTGTTTGTGAAAGAGAGAGAGAGAGGAAAATAGAAATTTGGATTTAGGTTAGGAAATGTATGTAGTGTACTGTGTATACAATAGACACTGACGTAGATATATGCTGTGGGAGGTAATATATATAAGAATGGTTGTGCATATGAATTTGATACCTAGTAAGTGGGGTCGAAAAGGAAAGGAAATTTCCCCACCCTACTTTGTGTGTGTGTGTGTGTTGCCTTTCACTCTGTTATGCCTACTTGGATATCTGTTTCCTCTCCGGCCCCGTTTCCATGCAGATAAAGAACCTCAACCCCAGCAGCAGCAGCGGTAGTCATAGCATTGCCACCCTCTCCAGGGTGTTTTATCTTGTAACAGCCCCTCCAAGCATACACTAACTTCCTCTCTAATTTCATTCCAACTAGGAATTAATGTTTATTTTTTCTCTCCTTCTTCTTCTTATTCTTCCGTATTCCCCCACCCCCCGTGAGTGAAAAGAAATTAGTAGGAGAGAAAAAAAGAGAGAAAATAAAAGAAGGGAGAATAAAAAAAATCAAACAAAAAAATAAAATAAAAAAAATGAAAGTGTAAAAGAGAAAGAAGGAAGTACTAAAACTTAAATAAAAAGGAGACAAAAACTGGGGGAGAAAAGATCAAAAGAAAAGGAAGACAACGAGGGGAGAGAGAGAGAGGAGGAAGTAAAAAAAAGAAAAGTAAAGAAAAAGAAATGAACTGCGAAGATAAAGAAAGAGAGTGGAAAATATGGGAAGTTAACGATTCTCGTTTTCTTTTATTTTGTCTTTTATTTTCTCTATTTTATTTTTTACTATTTTCCATTTATGTGAATGAGAGAGAAGAGAAATGAACGAAGTAATGAAAAACGAAAGACAATAGGAAAGGAAAAAGACTGAAAAACAGTAGAAAAAGGAAAAAAAGAATGAAAGAAAAAGGAAAAAAAAGAAAGAAAATTAAATACAGTAGAAAAAGAAAAAATAATGAAAAACAGTAGAAAAAGGAAAAGGGATGAAAGCAAGTAGAAAAAGGTAAAAAGAATGAAGGAAGAAGGAAAAAGAATGAAAGAAGAAGGAAAAAGAATGAAAGCAAGTAGAAAAAGGAAAAAAGAATGAAAGAAGAAGGAAAAAGAATGAAAGCAAGTAGAAAAAGGAAAAAAGAATGAAAGAAGAAGGAAAAAGAATGAAAGCAAGGAGAAAAAGGGAAAAAGAATGAAAGAAGAAGGAAAAAGAATGAAAGCAAGGAGAAAAAGGGAAAAAGAATGAAAGAAGAAGGAAAAAGAATGAAAGCAAGGAGAAAAAGGGAAAAAGAATGAAAGAAGAAGGAAAAAGAATGAAAGCAAGTAGAAAAAGGAAAAAAGAATGAAAGAAGAAGGAAAAAGAATGAAAGCAAGTAGAAAAAGGAAAAAAGAATGAAAGAAGAAGGAAAAAGAATGAAAGCAAGTAGAAAAAGGAAATAGAATAATAAAAGTAAGTAGAAAACGAGGAAAAAGAATGAAAGGAAAAAGAATGAAAGCAAGTAGAAAAAAGAAAAAGAATGAAAGTATGAATGAGAGAAGTGAAAGAAAGCACAATGAAAAACTGACAGTAGAAGGAAGAAAACATTGAGTAATTGTTAAAAAGGTAAATAAAAAAACAAAACGGGAAAAGTTTAAAAAATGATAGAAAGAATGAAATAATAATTGTACGGAAAAAGGCACAGCAAATATATAAAAATAAAATTTAGTAATTTCCACCCCAAAGCATTCCCCGCTCTCCTTAAAAATTTTCTTTGAGTTTTTTTCGTTTCATTCCTCAATTGTCAGCCATTTTCCTTCCGACCCTGATCTCTATTCCTCCACTTTGTTCTCGCTTTTTCTTTTCATCTTACCCGATTCAGTTCTTATTTCTACTTTAAGTATCATTTACTCACACTAGAAGAGATAAAAAAAAATCACCGACAGAGTGAAAAGTTAGTTGGGTGGGGTAAAAAGAGCGAAAGACAGGGGTGAGGAAAGGCGCCAGTTCCTAAAATAAAGAAACATTTACATATAAAAGGTTAAGGAATATTTGTACACAAGAAAAGCAACCTCGGAGCATAAGAGCTTCCAGAAGTTAACGATGGCAAGTCAAGGAAAAACGATTTTTTTTTTTTTAATTTCCGAGTTTTGTGCTCATGTGATGTAATTTTGAAAATTCAATAATTAACAGCAACAGGCACGTTAAAAACTACACAAAAAAAAAAATGAAATATATATATATATATATATATATATATATATATATATATATATATATATAAATCAAAAAAATGGCAGGCTCCAGGAAAAAGTCGGCAAAAAGAATAGAATATAAGATCAAAAATTTGCGAAAGCAGATGATAACATATCAGGAAGTATAAAAAAAAGAAGTGAATTTTCAACCAATCACTGTTCGTTTAGGTAAATTCAAAACGCCCCGAGTTTGTAAGCCCCGTAAAACAGATAAAATACGAGAATTTGCAACAGGCCTGAGTCACTCCACACAAAAATGTCAATGTACGCCAAGCTACTCTCTTTTCCAAAAGGAGGGAGCGATGCGACGAGAGACTCTGTCAATTGAATAATATCCGCACTTGCAGTACGAGGTACGGTAAAAATTAAATTAAATTAAAATAAACACACGTAAAAATAATCAGTTAGTTAAGTCTTCTTCGGCCCAACTGAAATATTTCTGGCACGAGTAATGGAAAAAAAGAAAATTCCATCTTCCTCAGGATCATTTTCATTTAATCAACACCTATAAGCGTACCAAAAGAGTCAATGAAAATTCTAACATACCCTGGTTTTTATGCGTCTTTTATCATCTACATTACAAGGAAGAAATATAAGCCTCCCCACCTTTTTACGGCAAGTCAACTCTTTTAGAGGCAGATGATATTCTTTTAACGGAGTCAGGCAGTAAACAGATCTGAGTGCAGAAAACATAAAATCCAACATCTTCAAGCAGTTCGCTAACACTATTTACATTATTCGGACTATTGTCCTCATCTTTGTCACCATATTTATAACAACGTTTCGGCCGTTGTACGCACCGGCCTTCTTCAGGTGGTTGTCCTTGAGGACACATGGCACAGTGGATAAAGGTGTTGGTTAGATCCAGTGACAGGAGCCAAAGTGTGTGAGTTCAACACCCGGTTAATTAAGGCAGTGGAGAACTTTCAGAGGGAAATTAACAGGAGATAACTGTTAACTGACATCCATTAAACATGGCACGTGGAACTAGAACAGTCTACCCCAGTGAGCGAAATAAAGGGCTAAGTTCGACATTCCAACCACCTGAAGAAGGCCGGAGTGTACAACGGCCGAAACGTTGTAATACATATGGCGACAAAGATATGGACAATAGTCCGAATAATGTAAATAATGTACATAATACCTCATCTCAGAAATATAGACAGATACAGTTCGCTAACAGTATTACCAATGCTAATCTGAAAGATTCTAAGAGTCATTTGCTCCAATTTTCCGATATTCAATTTTTAATACGTTGAATCAGAAGTAATTTCCGTTTTTGGTAATCAACTGTAATGGAAAATATATCAGTCTAACAGCTAAGCATACGTGGCAGTTAAAAATAAATTTCGAGGAGACATACGTTAAATTTGGCACGACAGTGGCAGTGTACACAGTCAAGGCCCTCCACATTTTCCTGTCCTTTGTAGCTCTTTATAAGTTTTGTCTTTTTGTTATTTCTCTCAAATCCTATTCTACCACCCATTTACTCAAACTCATCAAGTATGTTACGCGCTGCTTTCCTCCCGCTCTCAATCTGTCCTGTGAGTATCATATTTTCGAAGCCCTCCTTCCTCGTTACGCGTCCCAGAAATTTCAACAGCCTCTTCCTGATGTTACGTATAAGTTTCCTTTTTTGTTTCCAATTTCTTCCAAACCTCTTCGTTGTTCACATGTTCGGTCCCTGGTATCCTCAGCATCCTTCTGTAGAACTACATTTCTGTTGCCTAAAGTCTCTTCTTCATTTTGAGGAGACTGTCCAGCATTCGCTGCCATATAGGAGGACTGATATTAAATAACAGTTTAATACTTTGTTTCTAACGAAATTTTTATGTCTTTTAATACTCTGCTTAGCATTTGGAATGCATCTTTGGCCATCTTTGGATCTCAGTGTCGCACTTTCCGTTTTTGTACTTGTTCGATTCCAGTATCCCCCATTTGTAATTTGACCTTTGGAGTCATCCTTTTGCTGATAACCATGCATCCTGTCTTCTTGTAGATTATACTTAGTCCTTTCTTCTCGCTTTCCTTCGCTATCTTCTGTAGAAGCTTTTGTAGTTTCCTTTCCGTTTCTGCTATCAATATTGTGTTGTCAGCATACCTTGTTTTATGAAATGGACAAAAGTCCGACAATTTTTTAAGACATTTTTATGCTTAACATTCTTTTTATAAATACAAATATTTAAGTAAATGCTCTGTTTATAATAAACAGTATTATTAAACAACATTTACCGGCCTGAATGTCCGAGAAATTTTCACAGAAAATGTTCGTCCCCCGACAGGATTCGAACCTGTATCCTATACGGAACCGTCATTTAGCTTGACGTGCCTTTACCGATTTAAATATTTGTATCTATAAAAAGAATATTAAACATAAAAATGTCTTAAAATAATTGTCAGACTTTGTCCATTTCATAATGTGTGACGTCATTTGTTTACATTTGATACGCCATGAGCAGAGATGAATGTACGTGAGAGATTCATGGAAGATTGAAATTTGAATACAGTAAATTCGACTTTGCTAATCGAACGCTCCTTCGTGGCCAAATCGGTAAAGGCACGTCAGGCTAAATGACGGTTCCGTATAGGATACAGGTCCGAATCCTGTCGGAGGACGAATATTTTCTGTAAAAATTTCTCGGACATTCAGGCCGGTAAATGTTGTTTAATACTGTTTATTATAAACAGAGCATTTACTTAAATATTTGTATCTATAAAAAGAATGTTAAACATAAAAATGTCTTAAAATACCTTATTTTGTTAAGATTGTGACTGCCAATAATGAATCCTAGTAGGACATTTGATTTTTTCAGAATTACCTCGCTGTATAGTTTGAATAAATAGTGGATTAAATGAAAATTGTTATTCTCCTCCATCACAACTGCATACAACATGAATTAACGCGGAAAAATAATTTGGATCTCGGTTGGTTTATTTTACCAAAGCCGCCATATTTGTCTGACCTTGCATCAAACGATTATTGCCTTTTTCCATCGCTGTAAAAAGCTTTCATCGAGAAATCTTTCCGTATGAAAACCAGATTCAAGAGTTCGTCAAAATATTTTCCACGTCGAAAGATACGGAACTTTACTCAAAAGGCATTGAAGAACTGCCTGATAAGTGGCAATAAGCCATTGCAAATAAGGGTGAATATATATATGATTAAAACGTAATACTTTAATTTTTTTAAGGATAAAACTGATCAACAAAAACGGAAATTATTTATGACTCAACCTAATAGTTTTCTCAAATTTTCATTTTGTTTGTAATTCAGGTGTTCTTCAGACAGAGCTCTTGTGTCTACAGAGTTAAAAAAAAAAAGTCCTTGAGTGAAATAAGGTCGGCAAAAGATCCGTGGTTTAAAAAAAACGTTTTATCTTAACATTGAAAATTGCTGTAAAAGACTTTTTGCATCTAGCAGCGACACTCGTTACTGTATCCACATCAAACATGGAACAAAGGAAAGATGGTTTAGATAGTTTCCATCCTGATCCTTGTCTCATATTTTTTCCTGGTTATGGAGACTGTAAAATACCCAAACTGAATACCTCTTGTGATAAAATTTTCAAACCCATCTGGAATATGATGTTATTGCGTTAATAAATGATTAAATTATATTGACACAGATTCGCGATATCTAAGGTTCAAAACAATGCATTCTTCAAAATGACAAATCATTCTTGAAGCTTTGTTTTTATCTTTAAATACAAAGCTAAAGGAATAAATTTACTATACTTAGCAAGCAAAATAATTTGGAGTATTTAAAACTGAATTTACATTGATTGGAATAGACATTTTTGTTTTTGTTTTCAATAAAATTGAGGATGTCCTCCATTTTGGAGACGTTTGTAAATGAAGGTTAATTCTGCGTTTTAAAAATCTTGCAAAAATAAAATATACTTTTCTTTTTTTTCAAAGGTTATTTGAGGAAAATTAGGAAATTTAAAGATTAATCTAATTTGAAACAAACATTATTTACTTACATTTTTTTTACCAGAAAAAAACTAGCAGAAAATTAAAAAGGCATTTCTTAACCACGGTGACTTGTTTTTGTGTTGATCGATGTATTGGCAGCTTACGTCCGGAGAAATTGTCGGATGGATGAACAAAAGTGACATAACTTATAGGAATTTCAAGTGGACTTTACTTTAAACATCATTTTAGTAGATACTCGTATTTGAAATAAATGCTCCATTTTTATTTTTTACTTTAAACAGTGTGGCTTACATCTATTGGTCTACGCATTCGGAAAACCTTACTAAAGAAAACGTGCTCTCCGGATGGGATCGAACCTGCGTCTCCCTTTCTAGGAGAAACCATCGTTTGATCTGGTGTGCTTTACGGCTTGGCTACATAGAGTATTACAGTCTAGAGAGGCTCTATTTTCCCTTTATAAATCACAATGTCTCGACCCACCTTCCAAAACTTCTTGGTCAGACTGAGAACTTTTTATCACCCACTAGTGTGTGTGCGCGCGCGTGTACCGTATTTTCCAGCATACCAGATATATGGAGGAGAATAACGAAGCATAGATTACCCTGTGTTCACAGTATGAGAGAAGCGTCTTCCGAAATTCATAAAGAAACAATTATTACCAAAAGAGAAAAACCAAGGGGGACTTGAGTAATTTTCGGTCCTCGCCATCATGCACGAGTGGAACACCCACTTTAGACCCAGACTTGTGCCACATTCCATTTGAGTGGGCGTAAAGAAAAATACCTACTTCATACCAAAAGTTCTGTGTCAGAACATCAAATTGAGGGACGAAGAGAAAGGGGGGAAAAAAACATAAAAAGGATAATTTCTTTTCATTAGTCTTGTAATTAGATACTCGGTTCGCAGAATGAAAACAGACATGATAGCAAGGTATAACACCACTTTTCATCAATATACTTAAATACTTGTTATATATATATATATATATATATATATATATATGTATGTGTGTGTGTGTGTGTGCGAAAATATATAAAAAATAGGAAAGAACTCGTTGGGTAAATAATCCAAAGTTCTTTAGTATTTTTGTTATTATTTTTGAAAAATAGTGCTCGATATAAATGTAGAGCCTATATATATATATATATATATAGAGAGAGAGAGAGGTGGGGAGAGATAAATAAATTTTGTCAATGTATTTAGTGTATTGGGAAATGAAAATTAAAGAAAATTAAACAGCTATAGCACATTTCTCTCATCCTTTAACATCAATACACGGACGGTTATTCGTGAGTATGAACGGATTTTGTTAAAATAATGTTTGTAATTTATTCAATCAGACACACACACACACACACACACACACACACACACATATATATATATATATGCAGCAGATCTTCATTCAAACATGTTTCATTGAATAATATAGACATATTATGTCTATTTTTATAATGATCCTTTCTATTTCACTAATTAGCTTCTTGATGTTAAGTTAAAATTTATCAAGGAAAGAGCCGTATTTTTTGTTAACGCAAGTTACTTTCGATCTTCCCCGAAATCATCCTCAGGGGTGAATTGCGAAGACAAACTTAATGTAACTGTGATCGTTGTGATAGTGATATTTGGGAACGCGTTTTGTTATAGTTATTTTAAGGCTTTATATTAATCCGTTGTAGCTTTGGTGTTTTTTTGGCAAACAAGTGGGGAAATTTTTTTTTACTTTAATAGAACTTCTCAATTTTTTCACTGTTTAAGAAAAAAAAAACAAACTTGGATAGCAACTCAAACATGCGTACCTCCTAAAAAATAAGGCTTATAGTAATAAGATATAATATCGGACAAAAAAAGTACATTTTATAATGTTTACACTCTCACTCTTCCCCACGACACACACTAATAACAATAGACCTGCCTAACACTTTTATACTGATCAAAATTTTAAATTTCATTTTCATAAAATGTTTCGCACATTGAAGAATCAGACAGAGATCTGGTTTTTGTTAATAATACGATTCCCACAAGAAAATACTCCATCTACAAAAACATCTGTCGGTGAGTAATTCCCACCTCTCTTTTTGTTCCTAGGTCCGTTGATAAAGAACACAGGCATGTCTGAAAATTCCGAACATAAAAACTTTCTATCCGTACTTCAGTTCTGTCATATGGTTAATATTTAATAGATGTTTATCGCACCCTTCCCTTTGTCTTTGTTTTATTAATCAATATATATATATATATATATATATATACACACACACACAGAGAAAAGGTATATTTATGCAGTAAGTATTCAACTCAACATTAAATACAACCGACAAGGTTCTTGAAAATGACTGAGGCGGCCGAAAGTACTCGGACAAAACAACAGAACAAACATGAATTTTATCCACAATTACGATCCCAATATTCAACATTCTTTAGAAAATTGCAAAAATACAATTAAAATAATTATCAAAGACACCTTTTCGGTTGTAATTAATCAAACTTTTGGATGAATATATATGATAAATTGTTATCAAATACGGATTCAAATTCGACAGAATGATAGAATAAACATCAAATGGGAAAATGTTTATAAATTTAAACCTAAATAAAAGACAAATATGTTAAATATAAAATTTACTATTTTTTGCTATTTGTTCCTTATATATATATATATATATATATATATTTATACACTATATATGCGCAGTATTTATTGGAAAGCGCTCAATATCAGTGTTAGAGTTAGAGCTAACATATTTAGTTGCGTTGATTTGAGTTTAGTGATCCTGGGTTTCACGCCCTTTGTGATCGCCAGTCAAAAAAATGCGTGAAACCCAGAGTCATTTAAATCACCTCAACGCAACTATATATATATATATATATATATATATATATATATATATATATATATATAGTTTATGAAAAACTAGGTAATCCGTATGAGTAAACCTAAGGAGGATAAAATCCAGAGAGCTCAATATAAATCCAGAGCAAATAATTTTTTTACAAAGAAAATTAGTGACACCTTCTCTCATAACTTCCTTCTCTCTTTTTCTCTCTATGGGTTTTTTCTTGTCTACCTCTTCGATATCAATATATAACTTCCGTTAAGTTAACCGTTTAAATGTGTCAATATCTGCTAACTCACCCATGTCTTCTCTCTCCCCCCTCACACCCTCCCTTCGTTAAGTTACATATGTTTAATACGGCCCGTCAAAAATGTGTAAATTTTCTTTTCATTTTTTGATTGAAAGTAAAGTCTGATGATCCGCAGTCCTTTAAAAGGGCTGTGGTGAAATAATTTATTACATGGAACCTTAAATTGGTCTGTTTTTATTTTATATATATATATATATATATATATATATATATATATATATATATATATATTATAAATTTAAAATATGTTTTTCCGCTAAACAGTTCTAACCATGTTTCAAAATGGAAGCTAAAAGCCACGAATTTAATTTTGTGATTAAATTAAAGACATTAGTTCCATTTCATCCTCAAAGATTATATATCTTGCTGTTTTCTTTTTTATTTTTTATTATATATATATATATATATATATATATATATTGATGTGTGTGGTGTGTATATATATATATATATATATATATATATATATATATATATATATATCACATATAACACATGTGTGTGTTGTGTGTGTATATATATGTATATAAATGTGTGTGTGTATGTATTCTGTGTATTTAGGTAAGAAATGTTATTAAAGATAACAGACATTTTACGTCGATTAATTTTATTGATCAACTTTTCCAAATTACGAATAATTTTTCCCAGAAAATCTGGAAATTTCAGTCAGAAATTATCCAAAGTTCATTTTGGAAGAAATATAGTCCAAGTTTTTGACTTTTTTAAGTCAAATCAGTGGATGTAGAGGGTGAATAGTGACTTTCGTAGAACTGGTGAATTCTGTGACATACGCAATATGTATGTATGTGTGTGTGTTTTATTTATATACATTTGCGGACGTGATCTCTTAAGTTATAATTGTTTTATTTACTGACTAGTATACTCGTGGTGTCAAAATTGACAGCAAGAAGAAATGTATTATAATATGTATTATATTGTAAGTATTTTTTGTTTAATCCAAGTCCAATTTTGTAATTTAAAATAGTTCGTTGTTAACATTAATAATATAACTCCGGGTATATATATATATATATATATATATATATATATATATATATATATATATATATATATGTAAGCAAATGTAAATGGATATAGATCCGACAGAATGAAGAAAAATTTGGAAAAAACAAACAAAAATCCTTAAATGCAATTATGTTGTTTAATGAATGAAATGTCGACGTCTGACGTTTCGGTTTAATAATCTCAGGAGGATTTATGAAGCAGGTATAATAATATCCATCTCACGCACGGTGAATACTAGACCTGGTTTCTTTAATATTTCCCCTTTTTTAGCGAGATTAATGCTCGACAAGCATACACATAAAAAATTTTAGATCCTAATAGAATTCTTTTTATTTTCTTTTTTCATTCAAAATAATCAAAATTTTTAGGAATACGTTTTTTTAAAGCGTCGCCCATGTGACGACAACGTGACCATGCTAAACGGAAAGCTGATCATTTTAAAATAATTTTCAGTTATCTGTTTTGGATAAGACTTGTTTTTATGTCCATCGTCTTTGTCAAATTGAACTGAATTGTATTTTAATGAATATTGTCTTGAAAAAGGTTTATTAAACCGAAACGTCAGACGTCGACATTTCATTCATTTTAAAACAACATAATTGCATTTAAGGATTTTTTTTTGTTTTTTTTCCAAATTTTTCTTCATATATATATTATATATATATATATATATATATATATTATATTTTTTTATTTTTTAATCTGACATTTTTTATTACTAAAAAGGTTATTTTAGCGGATACACGTACTTGAGTTGCTAGCACTAATTTTTATTGTTTTTGAAGAGTAAAATTTGTAACTGTCCTTGATCGAGAAGTCCTACTAAAGTAAAATTGTGCCCCTCCCCTCCCCGGAAAGTAATCGAACCTGTATCCCTTGATGGAAAGCCAATTATATCATTGATGGCAAGGGCTGCTGAGGAAAACAACAAGTTTCAAACAAGCTTGGACATCTAGAGGTCAGAAAATAGTAATGGGGGTAGACATTAGTTGGGGTTAAAGGCTAAGAAACTGTGGAGAGCCATGATCGCCCATAAAAAATATATATATAGGAAGTTTCATTCTACATAAAAATAGAATAATATTTTGGATAATCATTTGAATGGAGTCACACCTATATCTTGTGACTAGAAATTTTACCACAAGTATTAAAACACATCCTGAACCATTTCAAAGTACTGTGTGATCCGAAAGACTTGCCACTTGTAATATAATTTTCTATTTCAACGCTCTGTGGGGTAATATCAAGAGAGTTTCACATGAATGATACCAGAATACCCATCAGTTGAAGGACGCCATTCGGAGAGCCTTTGCAAAAATCAACAAAGCTCAGTTTCGTAAAGCATCACAATGTGCCACATCTTTTTGTTCAACTAAAATGATGCTGTTCATTCAGACCTTCTTGATGTGTGACAGCGTCAATGAAAGTGAATAAAATGAATCCAGTACATGTGCTTTGTATTACTGTATTACTTGTTCTGTTCTCAGTACTTTTTGGTAGGAGGTGACAGGACTTTCAGATCACTCTGTATATAGCAAACTCATCCTTTAACTAACTTTTATAAAATTTAATTAAAATTTTAATAGATAACACTAAAATATTATAATGGCGTCAATGCAAAGAATTATAAAAGCGAATTTTCTCACAGATATAAAATAGGTGTTTTAACAAAACATGATTTATTGTGTGAAAATGATTTCCTTTACGGACACATTGTTTATATAGAGAATTAAGCAACATAAAACACTGATCAACCATAAATTTCCCATAAATGTTGCTGATGAAGAAGAAACCAACTGGATAACTCATAATAGATTTTATTTTTGAATCAGAGATGAACAACACTTTCCCCTTCAGAGATATCATGCTACAGAGTGGTCCGAAAGTATTGTCACTACTATATAATATACTTTTCTAATTCAGATGGCTAACATGAAAATGATGCTGTTAATTCAGACCTTCTTGATGTGTGACAGTGTCAATGAAAGTGAATAAACTGAATCCAGTAATGGGCTTTGTATTAAAAATTACTTGTTATTCTGTTCTCAGTACTTTTTGGTAGGGGTGACAAGACTTTCAGACCACCCTGCAACAAATATTTTGTATTTTTTGCAACAAAAGATTTAAAAAAAAATTAAATGCAGGATGGATGTTTAATGAATGACGGAAATGATTTTTTTTTTGTTTAAATAAATAGACAAATTTAATTTGTTGGTAGCATTTTTTCTTTTTAAAAAAAAATATTTATTTTTAAAAAGATGTATTTTTAATTTCATAGAAAATTGGGGGTTAACTATTTAAGTTGGGACCTAACAGGTGCTACATAATATTAATACCTAATAACATAATTAAGAGATATATATATAACTTCCCAATCAGAAGCCTTGTTGCCGGAAAAGTTTATTGTCATTGAGGAATGAGAAATTAAGTTTGAATTCCAATCAGGTTCATTGGTTCAAATGTCATTACCATTGAGAAAAGGCATGAATGTAAAATACTTAAAGCTATGGATTAAATAGTAAATAGGACATGTATCTAGAAAAAATTTATTCTCAAAAATTGTTAATGCAATATTCATTTGCCAAAAAAAAAAAAAAAAAAAAAAAGAGAGAATTATTTCTTCCAATCCAAAATATGTTTCAGATTTAAATAACTCACAAAGGGTTGATAAGCTGTTTCAAAGAAAACAAATCCATGAATCTACAATTGCATTTTCGTTAGCTATTCTAGAGAGAATTTTCCAGACGTTTGTGCTTGTTTTCAAGGCGTAGTCAAGAAAACAAGATTTTATTAGACTAAAATTTATTTCATTTTAATTATAGTCGCTTTTTATTACAAAATGACTCAGAATGTCATTCTACAGCCTTCAGTCATTAATTCTCATCTATTTATATAGTAAATGGGGACTGCAACATACATGAAATATATATATATATATATATATATATACCTATTAAATAATATAGACAAATTTTGTCTATTTATTTTAAGTTCCTTTCATATTGTATTGATAAGGCAAATAATATTATTTGAAATACGAAAGAAAATCACCATATTGATACATGTTTAAATCCATCAATGATGACAATTACTTTTCATTATATCAAAATATACGAAAATAATAATGATAGTCTGTTTTGTTGCAGAAAGTTTAGATTGACCGAATAATGAGACAAATGAACGGAACTTTTGGGGCATTAATGAAAAATTGCTGCCTAATATATATATATATATATATATATATATATATATATATATATATATATATAAAATAGTTTTTAAAGTTTTAGTAATATCATGGGATGAAAAAAATGTTAAAATTTGAACATTGAAGTCAATTTATATCTAGAGTAACAGTCTGCAAATATTTATGGACTGACAATTGCGTATAATATAATTTCAGACTGTCGTTTTCTCGTCAAATTGTATATATATTAACTTATGAACAATAATCAAGATTCTAAAATAGATACATTGATTTAGAGACCAAATTTTGGGGAGAAGCGTAAATAGGTAAGTGGGTAAAAAAATAAACATTTTCAAAAAATTTGTGATGTAGGGGTTTTGTAAATTTAAAAAAAAAATTGTTAGTATTAACTTCAACAATAATAAGTACTGAGGATTTCAACATGTGTCAGTGTGTTGAAAAAAATTCTAGTGTATATACATTTATATTATCAGTCACGTACTACACCTGTAGCAGACTGCAACATCAGCATTAGACATTCTTCTGCACAAAGTTCAACCACCAACAGCAGAGTTCAAAGAGTAAAGGTCAAATCCAGTCCATAAGTAGACAATATCGAGCCAATATTTTGACTGTGGACTTCTGCTTCTCTAAACAACCAACTTTACTTTTTGGCATAACTTATTCACAACATGAGTTGATCTTTTGATATGACCATACATGACTGATTTTATTGTATTTTAAATTGTTTTATTTATGATGGCAACAACAACAAGGAACTCAAATAATAATTTTCATGAAGGTTAAATTACTAAGTTAAGATCTGGCGCAAGATAGCTTCTCTTGATGAAGGTGGGTGGAGTGTCTGGGTCGTGGTTGACAGTCCACCTAGTGATGGTATCACGTTAAAAACACTGGGTTACGTTACAAATGCTCTCTTCCAACATGCCTTGTGCCAACATGGAGTAGTAGACTCATAAAATTAACATAATGAAACTTCAGAGTTTTGATGACACATACATAAGTGAATGAGGAAATGTAATTTCTCCAAAGTGACAAGTTTTTTTCTGAGAAGGAACATATTCAGAGTAATGAACAAATGCATCACCAAGTAAATAGTTATTCCATTTTATTGAGCCTGGTCAATACCGAGGTGGGTGACTGCTTGCGAATAACTGGCGCTGTAAGCTTGAATATGCACTGTGGGATAACAGCTAGGAACTGTTAATCAGAGAGCTGAGTTCCAATTCTGGTTGGGTTCATTATATTCATTTACATGCAGACACCCTGGGGAAATGTATGAATCCACCACTTCCCCCTTAGCTATGGGTTAATTAGTAAGACAATTACCACTAAAACAATTATTAACTCAAAACAAAAAAAAAATACATACAAAATATTTACATTTCAGCATTAAATAATCCATCGAGGTTTTTATTGCTACTAAACTAAATCAACCAATTTTTGTCATTCACTTACCCACTGTTAGTCATATATATATATATATATATATATATATGTATGTATGTATGTATGTGTGTGCGCAAGAGACAGTGTGTATTGATTTTAGAGTTGATTTATATGTCTACACTATGTTTATAAATGCTAGAGAATTTAAATGCACATCAATCAGCTAAGTGATAAATTTTACATTTGTATAAATCCTATATATATATATATATATATATATATATATATATGCAAACAGTGTGGACACAGGTATCAATACTGAATGGCGATAGTCTGTTTCATGCTTAAACGCAATACTAAGGCCATGTGACTGAAAGAGTAGTATTATTATTTTATATATATATATATATATATATATATATATATATAATAAATATATAATATATTAAGAAATGTTAAATTTTCACAATTTATTTATTAAAGACATTTTAATCCATTTAATTTTTTTTATAGATACAAGTATTTAAGCAAAATGCTCTATTTATAATAAACAGTATTAAATAACATTTACCGGCCTGAATGTCTACAATAGAAATTTTCATAGAAAATCAAAGGACGAATATTTTCTATGAAAATTTCTCGGACATTCAGGCTGGTAAATGTTATTTAATACTGTTTATTATAAACAGAGCATTTACTTAAATACTTGTATCTATAAAAAGAACGTTAAACATTAAAATGTCTTTAATAAATATATATATCTATGGACAATAATGGGTATATCCCCATTCACATAAATACAGTAGTAAATACTGTATGTTGGTCTGCAGTTGGAGATTCATTGTCGAATTCACTTGACTTACTTCTAGCAGTTGACTACTTCTACGCGCCGCTGGCGAATCTTATATGTGTTGTTCTTGTCCTAAGTATTATCGTTCATTGACAACCTTCGTTTGATTATTCTATTTAGTAACATTCCCTAGGTTACAACAGTATATAATTTATTTGTTTAAACGTTACTTTAAATGGATACTCATATTTGAGTAGATGCTCTGTTTTTATTTATTTATTAAACAATATGTTTATTTATTTACATCTACTGGCCTGAATATTTAAATAATCTTGTTAGAAAAAGATGTAATCTCCAGCAGGATTCGAACCCCAAGTGGAAACCGTCATTCGATCTTAGACTGACTCAGCCACCTAGGACCTCCTGATCAAACAAAGTCCGAATAGTTCTTTTGAACACTTAATTTCCTGATACTTGAAATATACATATTATTTTTCTAGCAAGATTTCTTGAATATTCAGGCTGGTAAATGTAAATAATAAATATATTGTTTAATAAATAAATAAAAACTGAGCATCTATGAAATATGAGTATTCATTTAAAATAATGTTTAAACAAATAAATTAAAAATATGTTGGATTTAATCAATTTCCTTATATACAGTCAATAACAAAATTATTTGTACAACCATCAATTTTGAAAATTTTTATCCATTTCTCAGAATCTAATGCCATATGTTTTTTATATGATAATAAGCATAAAAAAAGAATATAAAACAATTTTCAGTACAATAGGTTAAATACACCAAATACGACATATTATATATGATATATTATTTTATTTAATTGGTCCTTGATCTAAGCTTTCGACTCACATGAGTCATCATCAGAGTGGTTATACAGACATTTTAACAAAGATATTCATCATCAAAGATAATATTTTGTTATGTTGACATAGAAGATTGCTATGCGACGATAAAAAATATCCGAATGTTAGACAATTATTTTCTTTATTTTCACCCGTAGTTAAAGCAAACATACGAACATTAGAATGACTCATGATCAGACATCATAGACATTCATTGTCTGTTATATTTAACAATATATGTTTAAATAATGATCTGCTGCACCAATACACTACATATATATAAAGACATTTTTATGTTTAACTTTCTTTTTATAGATACAAATATTTAAGTAAATGCTCTGTTTATAATAAACAGTATTAAACAACATTTACCAGCCTGAATATCCGAGAAATTTTCACAGAAAATATTCGTCCTCCAACAGGGTTCGAACCTGTATCCTATATGGAACTGTCATTTAGCTTGATGTGCCTTTACCGATTTGGCAATGAAGGTCGAATTTTACTGTATTTAAACTTCAATCTTCCATGAATCTCTCATGTACATTCATATCTGCCCATGACATATCAAATGTAAAAAAATGACGTCATACATTATGAAATGAACAAAATCTGACAATTATTTTTTTTTTTTTTATGTTTAACATTTTTTTTAGATACAAATATTTAAGTAAATGCTGTTTTTATAAAACAAATTAAAAACATTTACCGGCCTGAATGTCCAAGAAATTTTCACAGATTTTCCCCCTGTATTCTATATATATATATATATATATATATATATATATATATATATATATATATATATATATATATATACATATATACATCACATGTCAGATGTCAGAAATTAATGCAGTTAAACGAACTTGCTCCTCTTCTAAAACATCCTAACATTTCCAATTATAAGCAAAGGCAAATCTCAGAACGCCATTTTCCTACCAACACTGACATACCAATGCCAGACATGGACCCTAACAAAGACCCTTGAGATTAAACTGATCTCTTTGTGAGATGAAATGCATAATGAGGAAAGCAATGAACAAGACCAGGTGAGACAAGATCAGGAATAAAGCAATAAGATGTTGGTATTTAAAAATACCAATCATACAACATTCGAACGACAGGCTCAAATGTTTCTTTCACACCTACTAGATGCCTATCAACCAACCAGCCCATAAATTTATACACCCTAAAATATTGAAGGAAATGGTTGGGAGCAAAAATATATTTTGAAAAAAGAAAACTAAAATGAAACTATATATATATATATATATATATATATATATATATATATATATATATATATGTATAAATATATAGGTATGCAGAAAATAAAAAAAAACACGTTGGGTGCATAATCCAGGGTTCCTTTGTATTTTTGTTTTTTTTTTAAGAAGACAGTGCTCCATACAGAAGTAGAGCTTATATTATAATAATATTTTTTGTTTAAAAATATGATTCCTTCTTCGCTACATAAGAGTTCTCATGTTTCAAAAACGAGAGCCGAAATCATCCAAATAATTATTAAAATTAAGTTGAATTGTGGTGTTTAGTCCCGTTTCATCTTCAAGCGAAATTTTAGGAATAAGCTATCTCTCGGTTTACGTGTTTTTTTTCATGGTCCGTTACAGAATTCGTTATTGTGGGGAGTGGCTAGACTATTTTTTCTTCGTTAAGTGGTCAGAGAGTTAATTTTATCAATAGATTCATCATCTTCTGAGAGGTTTTGCTAAGGTTGGGTAGGGTATCTATTTCAAGGCTAATGTTTGCGGTCACCCTTTAGTTAGTTCCCAGTGAGGGATATTTTATGGCGCGCCTACAATCGTTATGTGTCTGGGGAATTGTCTTTTATTATTGTCCATCTGATTATCTATTTATTTATTTGTTTATTCAAGTGGGCGTTTTATATACAGATCGCATTGCACTGAATTTCAATTTGTTCTTTTTGTTTTTTGACGACTACAAAAAGGGTTTTTTCTATTTAATGATTTGGCTAAGCTTTTAAGAATTTTACTTAGCTATGGGATTTTTTTTTTATATGCTAATTATTTAATGCGAAAGTTTGTTAATGTCGGCAAAAAACCGTAACTCCTGCCTATGGTTTAATAATTTTTCATTATTTAGAAATTTAATGATGTGTAGTTTTTCCTGTAAGCATAAAGGGCATGGGTCATCCCAGGTTTTACAGGTTCTTGTTTTATTTATTATTTTCCATTTTACTTTTGGTGTTTTATTTGTTTCTTTTAGATGCCAGAAATATTGGGATAGAGATGTTTGATTTCTATTTTGAATATTGTTGAAGGAGCTTTGTGTTGCCTCCATCTAATTTTTAAAATTATTCTTCGTTGAGCCTATGTATATCCTATCAGTGTTAGGACTCTCAATGGATGAGATAGTGCATTGGTATACCACAGATTTTTGAGGCATTTATTTTTTCAACGGGCAGTTTTTAGGGTTTCTACAATCATATAATTTTCCGTTATTTTTACCCAATTTTAGTTTATGTTTTTATTACTGTTTTTGTATGTGTTTTTTTCTAGGATTTTCTTATTATGTCTTTTTTATGATTCTTTCTATATTTTCAGTGCAGCTGTAACTCAATTTCAAGGTATTTTTTATTAAAGATGTCGCTAAGTTTGCTATTAGTGGAAAGTTTTTCAATTAAAGCTAGGAACTTATGGCCTAGTTTAGTACTGACCATTTTTGGGTATACCAGATGATCTTTATATTGTTTTTCTTATTATTGGTACTATCGTTTCTATATAGGTTATGTCAGCGTTTTTTATATCCTTTATTTTTCAGGGCTGTGTTTGAAAAAACTACTGTGTTGTTGGAATATTTTGATTATTTAAAATAGTTCATATTATTCTTTTCTCTATTGATGTTAATATATAATTAATTATAGATGGAGGGTGGTTTGACTTAGGATGTACATACAAAAAACATTACATCATTAAATTTCTAAATAATGAAAAATTTATTAAACCATAGGCAGGAAACGGTTTTTGCCGACATCAACAAAATTTTCGCATTAAATAATTAGCATATAAAAAAAAAAAAAATTTAGAAAAAAGTAAAAAAAAAAAAGCTTAGCCAAATCATTAAATAGAAAAAAAAATTTTAATGTAGTCGTCAAAAAAAAAAAAATAAAATTGAAATTCATGTCATCTGTATATAAAACACCCAAATTGAATAAACAAATAAATAAATAGATAATCAGATGGACAATAATAAAAAAACAATTCCCCAGACAAATAACGATTGTAGATCGTCATAAAAATATCCCTCACTGGGAACTTTTAAAGGGTGACCGCAAACATTAGCCTTGAAATAGATACCCTACCCAACCTTTTTTGAAAAAATCAGAAGATGATGAATCTATTGATAAGAATTAACTCTCTGACCACTTAACGAAGGAAAATAGTCTAGCCACTCCCATAAATAACGAATTTTATAACGGACCGTGCCTAAAATACACGTAAACTGAGAGATAGCTTATTTCTTTAATTTCGCTTGAAGATGAAACGGGACTAAACAAATTCAATTCAACTTAATTTTATAATTATTTGAATGATTTCGGCTCTCGTTTTTGAAACATGAGAACTCTTATTTAGCGAAGGAATCATATTTTTAAAAAAAAATTATTATATTATATATATATATATATATATATATATATATATATATATATATAAATTTACATTATTCGAATTATTGTAACATTTCTTTGTTAGCAAATTTATCACAACGTTTTGCTGATTTGTAATTCCGGCCTTCTTCCGGTATTTGAAATATCGAACTGAACTTTTTATTTTGTTTGCTGGGGTAGACTGTTCAAGTTTCAATGTGCCAATGTTTAGTGGATGTCAGTTATCAGTTAAAGTCCTGTTAATTCACCACTCCAAGTTCTTCACTGCCTTAACCAGGTATTGAACTCACAACACTTTTATTCTTATTGTCACTGGATCTAACCAACGCTTTATCCATGCCACGTGGTTTAAGGACAAACATGAAATATGTATAAATATGCCAACAAAGAGGAGGACAATAATCCGAATAATGTAAATAGTGTGCATAATACCTCATCTCAGAGATATAGACAGATACTGAAAGGCCAAAAACGTTGTTTAAATATGTATATATAAAGATGAGGACAATAGTCCGAATAATTAAATAGTGTATTTTAAAAGTTATCATTTAAATATAGATTAGATACTGAAATTTAAATTCCAAAACGTTGTTTTAAATATGGTATTTTAAAGATGAGGACAATAGTCCGAATTTTATCATAAATAGTTTTCATAATACATTCAGAAATATAGACAGATACTGAAAGGTTCAAAAATTGTAATAAATATGGCAACAAAGATGAGGACAATAGTCCTAATAATGTAAATAAATATACATAATACCTTATCTCAGAAATATAGACATGTGGTTGCATGGATTTAAACATATATATATATATATATATATATATATATATATATATATATATATATATAAATTATGATAAATATAGATTAGTCCAAAAATTAAACATATTTTAATTTCTATGTTATTTACTAATAACTAAAATTTCTAAGTCTTGTTAGTGTTATACTTTTAACACTTGAGAATTTATTAATTGTCCAAGCTCAGCTAAAATTAATCTGATGATGCTTTATATCATTTTTTTTATACATGTGAAATATATGCTAAGGCTTATATATGTATCTTTCAATAAATGACTTACAAGGCAGATTTTTTTTTATATAAAAAATTGCCATTTCATTCTAATCACTAGTTGCCATCCAAAGTTATTTCACCTGGTCTGTCCTGCTATTTACGGAATTAGTTGGGGGGTGGAGAAAAAAGAGGATTCATACCTTTCCCAAAGGTATTAGTATATTAGTCAATGTAATGGATTTGAATTTAAAAAAACAGATTCATTTTATGTGCAATGGGTGATAATTGTATTTAAAATCATCCATTTTCTCAATACATGACTGACAAGGTAGATTTTTCCCACAAATAGGTTGCCATTACTTTCTTATTGGATAGACCAGTTACCATCCAATACCCATAGCTGAGGGGATGGAGATGAAGAGGTTTCATACCTTTCCAAGGGTATTTTGCATGTAAATATTTTTGTAATGGATTTGAATCTGGAAAGTCAGTTGTTATCTTTCATTATTTTCATAAGCGATACATGCTTAGGCCATCATGTATCAAAAGATATATTGTTGACGAGGTAGATTTTTTCCCGCAGTAGGTTGCCATTAATTCTGCAGATACCAGTTGCCATCCAACATATAGAACCTGGTCTGTCCTGGGGATGGAGAAGAAAAATTTTGGTAAAATATACCTTTTTCCAAAAATTAGCATTAAGTTATTGTAATGGATTCGACTGAATTTGAACTCTGATTACTTTTTCCTCAATTCATTTAGCCACTATCCATTACTCCACTAATATCTTAATTCAGACTTTTCCAGTATTAGATCCAAAAAAGAATTTTCAGGTGAGTTTTTCATAATGTTTCCTTCTAAAGTCAATTAATTCTCTTTAACTCCCAGCAGTCCATTGTGCCTTAGTCACAGAATTGCCTTGCTTGGGCAAATTGGTTAAAAAAAAAAAAAGATAATGCCACTAAGTGGCTACTGGGAGTGAAAGAGGATAAGAAGACTTTTAGAATGAACCAGAAACCCAATTCTAAAAATGAAACAAGGGATAAACCTCTACTCCAGTTCAAAAAACCTGGGAGGAATGTGAACTGGGTGACAGGCGAACCTAAGTTTGTTACCAGAATAAAACTGAAACCGTGGATAACAGGAGACCATTGTATCTATAAGAGCAAGCATGCTTAACCATGGAAAATGATATTGAAATGAGAGTCTGTTCAAATAAGCATTAATTGTAGTTACATTCAAGTGTTTTTGAGTCATCCCATTAGACACAGATGAAAACCAAATTACAAAACCCCAGTTTTACAGTAGACATTGAGACTCCCTTACAAAGATATATAGCATATATGTGCTTCCATACCAGCCTATCTATCAACCGACTTATAATCTGGGAGATTTTTGAACAAACCGTTCAGAAAAAAATTTTATAATCCTATTTTCTATCTTAGCACAGATTTCGCCTTATTCATCTACCAGTCCAAACCCTTTCTGTTTTTGGTGGCATCTGTTTCGCTCTTACTTCTTCGTATCCAAGCACATCAAAAGCTAGGCACTGAAAGAAGATTTCTTTCTGAATTTCTTGGAAACAATCCAAAGTAAAATGTGGTGGAGGCAGGGTTGGCATTGGGGAAACGGGTTTCATTTTTTTCTCCCCTTTTATTTTTTATTTATTTATATTTTTTTTTTCCAGTCATGGTAGTGAAAGAAAAAAAAAAATACAAAAAAAAAAAATTTCTTTACAGAAAATGTCTATCCTGGCAGAGTTCTTTTTGTATTATATATATATAAGTAAGTTTAGTATTTGAAATGGGAAGGGACACTTTTAAATATGTCTCATATATCCTAACATGTTCTCGGAGAGGGAGTAAATATTTTAGGAAAAAAAAAAAAAGAAATAGTTGGCACAAAATCAAATCCATCAAGGAAAGAAAGAAATCACTGTAACTGCTTTAAAAAACTAGAACACTAACCAATATGCTACAGTAGGTATTTCCAAATATTCGCTAGAAAAGAGGATACATGATGGAAAAAAAAAATGACAAAACATAAAAACAAAATTTTATCTTCAAAACCTTTGTTAAGATCAAAGTATTTTTTTTATGTAAAAATTATTATTTTTTAATCCTTTTTAGAACATTTGGTACTCTTGTTAAAAAAATCTTGTTTTTCTGGTGTCAATGCAGGATCATAAAGTTGTAAAGAAAATTTGAGAGACTTTTTGCATTTTCGCCTAAGTGGATATGGGTCTGAGACATTTTTAGAACCCACCATCATTTATATGTATTAAATATATATATATATATATATATATATATATATATATATATATATATATATATATATATATCAGAGAGAGAGAGAGAGACAGATAGATACCTCCACTGATTCACTAAAAATTTAGTATACTATGATGAAAAAATGTCCCAAGCTTAATAAAAGCAAAGTTTTATCATAAACATCTTTATGTTATTATTAAGAGGAAAGACCGAAGGATTTTTTGATTATTAAATTATATTTTTTTATCCTTTTTTAGAATGTTCAAAATTTTGGTTATAAATTGTATTTTTTTTCTTTTTGCCAGCAGGGATTAAAAGGCTTATTATATGAAATTTTTGTGTCTTTTTGCAGTGAAAAACACAAATTTGGAATTTCTTGCAAAAATCAAATAACGGTCGGATTTTAATGAAACTTATTCATAAATGAATTAATATTTGTAAAAATATATTTTTTTATATCTATTATCTAACACTCATTTAATTTTATGAAATTTCTAGAAATTCTTTTTTGTATCACTTAATGTTTATATTAGTTATAAGGACAAGTCCTTGGAGAATTTAAATCATCAAATTTTTTTGTCAAAAAGGACATCCAGTTACCAAAAATCAGCTCTGAATCACAAAATAAAAAATACAATAGAACTAAAACATTATTTAATTAGAAAACCTTTTAATTACTTTAATGAATATTTTATGGACACTATTGTCTTACAAGAAAAAAAATTTTTTTTTCAATGAATAATGAATTTTTACAGGAATTGTTTACATTTTTAAATTTTTTTAATTATAATAATTAATTTATAAAGTTCAAATTCTCTATTAGTCTGTATCAATGATATTGTTATTAAATTAAAATTGTATTTACTAATCATAAATGGAAAAAACTCACTACAATTCAACGTCTCCCAGTATCTGTCTATATTTCTGAGATGAGGTATTATGTACACTATTTACATTATTCAGACTATTGTCCTTATCTTTGTTACCATATTTATTACGGTTCAGCCATTGTACGCTCAGGCCTTCTTCAGGTGGTTGTCCTTAAGGACACATGGCACAGTGGATAAAGGCGTTGGTTAGATCCAGTGACAGGACCCAAAGAGTGTGAGTTCAATACCCGTTAAGGCAGTGGAGAACTTTCAGAGGGAATTAACAGGAGATAACTGATAACTGACATCCATTAAACATGGCACATGGAACTAGAAGAGTCTACCCAGTGAGTAAAATAAAGGGTTCAGTTTGACATTCCAACCACCTGAAGAAGGCCAGAGCATACAACGGACGAAACGTTGTAATAAACATGACGACAAAGATGAGGACAATAGTCCGAATAATGTAAATAGTCTCCCAGTATTTTAAAAATAATCTTGAATTTATTTTATGTTTGCATAAACATGTTGATTTTTGTTAATATGGATGCACGATATTATAAGAAAATAAGAGCAATAACTATAGTAAAATTTATATTTATTGGGAATTTTTTTAACATTTCCTTAACAATTGTCTTCATAATACTATAAAGCTAATGTACCTAAAATTCACTGAAATGTTAGAATGCTTCAAATATTTAATTTTTTAAGATTACTAAGTAGTTAATCATATAAATTATATATAAAAAGGTGTTTACGTTGTATTCATCAGGTAATTTTTTTTCACTTATCTCTTCTGTACTTAAATTTACCAAACATCAAGCTGTTGATAGACCTGTCAACACTTCATAAAATCACCCACCTCTGTCACAAAAATGTTTTTTCTGTGACATTTTAAATTAAAGTAATATTTGTTTCAATTTATGTTAATTACTCTTTAAATCAGTTAATTTTTCTCAAATAACGTCTCAGAAAGTATATTTTATTTTTGAAATTTTTTTTTTTTTAAAATAAAGAGAGGTTATTTTGACAGATTTGTCAATATGGATGATTTTAGCAATTTTACTGATCTTCAGAATAAAAAGATAATTCCAATCAATTTAATTGAAGTTTGAAATATAGCAAAGTGATTCCTGTAGGCTATAACAGCTGAACAGGCTGGTGTGAACTAAGGGGAAGATTGTGGTACTTCTGAGAAGGTGCAAAAATATCGATGCAAGAAAATTATATTGTGTTGACAGATTAGAAATGAAGTATTTATGTTCAGTTATTGTAGGTGTGCATGTGCAAACAATGTAATACTGTGGTTCCCAACACAGACCACAAGCTCCACATTGGGCAGGGGTCAGAACGTGGCCGAGTGGTTAGAATGTTCGCTTTCTGTCCAGGTTCGAATCTCACCACTGTCAATTTGTCAGGAAGGTGGCTTCTTGATGTTATTGGTCTGGGGGAGGTGATCCAAGTGTACAGGACCTTTAGGCCAGGCCAGACAATCTATGACCGAAGTTCCAAATTGGGGTAATTTGGGTTTTTTTTGGCTTTTTGTTGGGAGGGGGGGCAATTTGAGAATTAGTTATTAACAGTGAATTTTTTTTAGTGAGTCTATGTTAGTAAGTGTGTGTATGTGTGTGTGCGAGTTAATACATATAGTGCATTTACAGTATGCATACATAAAAAATATTTGTGTGTATGTATGTCCATGTGTAATTATGTACTGTATATATATATATATATATATATATATAATATTTTTTTGTTTAAAAATATGATTCCTTCACTACATAAGAGTTCTCATGTTTCAAAAAAGAGAGCCCCCCCATCTAAATAATTATTAAAATTGTTGAATTGAGGTGTTTAGTCTCATTTCATCTTCAAATTAAATTTTAGGAATCCTAAGATTAAGATTCCTTAAATTAAGATTCCTAAAATTTCGCAACCAATCTAAGAGAAAGAAAACTGAATTCCGAAATATAAGGTGGGCAATGGAAAACCGTTTGATAATCTTTCTCAAGAATACTTGCTGATTCATGGATAAAAGAAAGGAAGCTGTGGAGAGACATGATCACCAACGTTCTGAAGTGGTGGTTTCACAGAGAATAAAGTAGAAAGAGGATTCAACTGGTGTTTATTGCCAACAAACTAAATTCCAGCTAAAGAAAAAAAAGGGGGACAAGATTATAAATAGATTTTAAAATAAACAAATAGAAAGGGATCAGGTTGCATAGCCTGTTTTAGTAGAAGCCGGAGATATTTGACACATGTTAAACAAGCTAAGTCTGGGTTGGTTTTGCTCAGAGTGTCTGACAAGAGCTTCAAAAGTAGATTTCTCTCAAAGGTTTGAATACACAAAAGTGGTGCATATCAATTCAGGGCAGAGCTAGTCTTCAACCAAAGAGTTAGGGCAAGTGTCTCCTATATGACAGTGAATGCAAGGCAATCTCCTCATAGATGAAGCAACAGAAATCTGACTCTACAGAATGATGCTGAGGATACCATGGACTGAATATGTGAGCAAGAACAAACTTTCAGAGAAAATGGAAACAAAAAGGAAACTTATACTTAACATCAGGAAGAGGCTGTTGAGGTTTCTGGGGCACATAATGAGGTAAGTGGGTTTAGAAATATCCCATTAAAGAGACAAATCAAAAAATCATAGATCCCTCAAGGCTCAAGAGCCACTCAAAGTAGAGGATTACTAAATGTTGTTTTATGGATGTAAGAGGAGAAATTAAGAAATACATATTAGGAGGATATGTAGGATACATAACAGTTGACCCCGGATTTCAAGGGGTTAAGATCATTTTTCTCGGAGAAGTATCCTCTCAGGTGTCTGTTTCAGAAGACTGAGGCTCTTGGAAAGAATCTGCCCAAATAGAACTTCCTTGTTAACAATGGAATACTTCAAGAATGAGGATTATTTGACGCTATATATGTGGCTTGGCTGGTCTTAGCAATAAAGGAATGCAGCTCGTCAGAACATTTGCTGTGGAAAAAGCAATAGGTTTGCAATATTTCACCTGCGGGGAAAGGGGCTTTTAGGGTGGAAAATAATTCAGCACCCAGTCAGGGTTGGAAAATGAGAATTGGGCAACTCCAGCTTAGATATGGCAGCAATACTTCAATCAAGATTGCAAACAATGACGACTGTTAATATGATTTTCTTAGTGTAACTTAGGTGTGGCACAAGGCTGAAAGTATGGGGCACACAGTGAAGATCAAACTTGTTACTCAGTTGTAATTGATCTAACGAGACAAGCTTGCTGACCATTACACCATGTCGAGGTGCACAAATGATTTTCTTAGTGTAGCTTAGGTGTGGCACAAGGTCAAAAGACATGGGGCACCCAGAGAGGATCAAACTCAATCTTTTCACAATTGTTCTAAATAAATTACACATACATCAAGATGCTTTGGAACGGCTGTTAGTATGAACAAGAATAAACTGATCTGAGCAAGCAGTCACTCACAAGGATTGTTTTATTTTACTAAATACATTTTTGTGGGTTTTTTTTCCATGCTAAACATGTTTTTTTTTTTTCCATGCTAAACATGTGTATATTTTTTCTTTCAGTTGGATGCCTTTTTTTTTTATATTCTGTTCTCAATTACATGGTGCACCCTGTATATTAATGAACAGGAAGTACAGATAATGAATCTATATTTGTCCTACTAATTAGGGCTGATTGGACAATACAAAAAAAATTATAATAATCAACTTAATTGCATTGCAATTAACTTCAGCACAAATCCACTAATGACACACAAAAAAATGCCCTAATTGATTTTTTGTTAAGTAGGTAATCCGACTAAAAATAACATTAGTGATAGGAAGAAGGTGTCATCATTGGTGTGGTCAGAAGGTGAGAGGCAGAGTCTATGTTTTGGTCAGTCTTAGATCTCACCCACCCACTTGCAACCCCCCCCCCCAAAAAAAAACTAATTTTCATAGCCTCCTTCAAATTAATATGCCTGGGAATACAGTAGTCAACCACTATTAGGTGAACCGGTGCTCCGTGGGTGGGTGGTTGACCCCAAGATTTTGTTCTTGTACCCTCAATATTGCTCACTTTTTTCACAAATTCCACACAATTTTATCAATTTCTGGGCCACCTTCTTCATGATAGACAGAACAGTAATCATCAGACGGGTCCTAATTTGTTTTCATAATTACACACCTTTTCCACACATTTTACCTTGATTTTGATGATCAAACAGCCCAAATTTCGTGAAATTTTAACACCTCGGACATTTCACAACTGATCCAATTGTATTGGTAATAATTACACATGATTACTTTATATTTCTATTTCATGCACAATCAAAGAGTTCTCTATAATATCAGACTAATTAACAGGAATTAAATCACTGCAATCAGATATCATGGATGGGGTATAAATAGGAGTACTTTTCTCTGGTTGATCATGTTCAATTTGACTCTCCAAACAGTAGACATCAAGAATCTCTCATAAATTAACAAATATAAATGAAATCATTGGCATAAATTTGTATAATGTTTTGAGGTTCTTTTTGAGCCATTATATATGGCATACATCGCGAAATAGGGTAAATAGGGCCCCAAGAATCAGGTAGGTGTTCAACCTCCTATTATCGACCCCCCACACCACCTACCACGATTCACTTGCAGAGCGGGTCGGCCATCTTGGACCCCAAGGCTTATGCTATAGTGGTGGACTACTGTATATATTGGTTGACTGATAGATTGCTTTATGGTTTATCAACCTTTACCATCAATGTAAAAAAAAAAAAAAACAAAAAAAAAACTGAAATCACTGTCATATGACAGTCAACACTCTAAATATACAATAAAATATTCAGCTTAAATTGGGACATTAAGGATGGAAGGCAGGACATGAAGTCCAGAGGTGCATTAGAATATCCAAAGATGTATTCCAAAAGCTAAGCAAACTATTAAGAGACTGAAAAGTTTCATTAGAAACAAAAGAACTGAACTGTTACATGATAATCTATTCTCCTGTAGGGCAGCAAATGCTGGACAATCTCCTCAAAGATGAAGAAGAGACTTGAAGCAACAGAAATGTGGTTCTGCAGAAGGATGTTGAGGATAACATGAACCAAACATGTGAGCAATAACAAAATTTTAGAGAAAAAGAAAACAAAAAGGAAAACATATTTAACATAATTTAGAGGCAGCTGAAATTTCCAGGGGTACATAATGAGGAAAGAGGGCTTGGAAAATCTGATACTCACAGGACAGATTGAGGGACGGACAGAGGAAAACAGTATATAACATACTTGATGAGCTTGAGTAAATGGGTGGTAGAATAGGATTTAGAAGAAATGAAAAAAAAGACAAAACTTATTAAAAGCTACAAGGGACTGGAAGATGTGGAGGACCATGATCGCCTACGTCTTGAAAGGACACAGTACATAAAAGAAGAAAAGCCACTGTTGATTCGTTATGGCTAATACAAATACTGATTTATCCTAAATCAGGTAGGATTTGGTATTTAATTTTTTTTTCTTTAAGGTAAAATGAAAAATATAAAAATGTGGAAAGGAAGAAAGTGAAAGAAAAATAGAAAAAATGAATGAAAAAGGGAATGACTGAAAGAAAATGAAGGAGGAAAATAATGAAAATGGAGAAAAATTGAAATACGAAAAGGTAAAAATGATGAAACATATATAAAAAAAAACTGATGAAAAAAGAACGAAAAAGAAAGGGAATGATAAAAAAAAAAAAAAATTATGGAAGAAAATAACGAAAAGGTGGAAAAACAGAAAGAAGGTAAAAATTGCCATATATAGAGAAAAGGAAAAAAAAAAAATGAAAAGCAAAACCAAAACATTAAAACATGTGGAGAAAATAATAAAAAGAATGGGGAAAATCGTAAAACAAATATTGGGCAATAAAAAATGTCTGGGAAGGATTCAAATTTGAATAGGAGAAAAAAAAAAAAAAAAAAAAAGAAGAATAAATTCAGAAAGCCCCCCCAAAAAAAAAACGGTAGACAATCTTAAATGTAAAATAAATTTTGATACAATCCAATTAACACGATATAGTGACAAGAGGGCGCCGACTTTCTTCTTGAGTTATAGCCTGGCTACTGTAGATTTCAAGAGGAAAAAATATCGCAAAAAGATCTTTGTTTAGTGACAGAAAGAAAACTTTAACATATTGTACGAGGTTGGTAAAATACAACTGAATAATCAAAAAGAATTTTAAACAAATCAAAAAAAATTCCATGAATTTGAATTAAAAAAAAAATGACTGAATAGTCATCTTTGTCAGTGTAAAAAAAATAATTATGAAAATAAAAATTACAACTCAGCACTTATTCTGATTAATCACACAACTTAGAATGATTACTTTGGTACTTATGTAAATGTAAAAACAGTTTTAGTTGGCAATAACATAAGTAACAGATGGCTATAAAAAAGCACTGTTAATGATTTATTGTTTATATAATGCAGTAATTATTGTTTGCAGCATGTGGCAATAATTGAAAGTAAAATGATGCACTAAAATAAGTAACCATGTATTCATTTTAAATTCTTTCTGTTAGACCAGAGACTTTAATGAGTACTTTTTTCTCCAGCAATCTCTTAAATAAAATCTGAACCAAAAGATGTGAATTTAGCTCAATTTTTGGATGAAAATAGGGAATTTTTCTAGTATTTGGTGAAGTGCTGTCACTTGGTTTATTGATCTCTTTTTTATGAAGTACACTCTGCTACCTGATGATAAAACAGTATCATGATCAATAAACCGAATGATAGCACCTCAACAAATAATACAAAAATTCCCTACTTTCATCTAAAGATTGAGCTAAATTTACATCTGTTGGTTCAAAATTTATTTGATAGATTGCTGGAAAGAAAGTACTTATTGAAGTCTCTGGTTTAACAACTTTTTTTTCATTTGTTAGCCAAGGATGGTGAGTTCAATCCTTCGTAGGACCACAAGAGTCAGCATTAATGTTGAATATCGGTGCATTTATTAACTTCACCATACATAAATTTTACCGCATATAGATTATATCATATTTGAAGGTTTATCAGAACAATTGAAGTGAATAAAAGAATTTTATTTTGATATTTTGTTTGCAGTGGAAGTAGTCAAGTAGAGTAACAAAATGCAAATCCTGCAAAATAAAAATAAAAAAATCGGTAAGCAGAACAAGAAATACTAAATTGCAGTTACAGGTCAAGTCTTGTTCAAAATTACTTGTCAGTCTTATACAACCACTTTCTAATATCAATAGTTAGAACAGCATTTAGCCAATTGAATCCTGTAGGTTTTAGAAAGGACTATCCTGCTTTGAAGCTTGTGGATTGGCATTACGAAATCACAAAGAAATTACATCATTTGAGGTCTTTCAACTAAAAACAGCTAAAATGCATATCCCGTGTAACTCACAGAAAAAAGCAGAGATGGCACATACCCTAAATCCACCATAAAAAAATCAGAGCTGGCATGTACCCTATATCCACAATAAAAAAGTAGTGATGGCATGTAGCCTAAATCCTATAAAAAAGTAGAAATGACATACCCTAAGATGACACATTTACCCAAATAAATAAAAGTAGAGATGACACATACCCTAAATCCAGTATAAAAAGTAGAGATGACACATACCCTAAATCCAGTATAAAAAGTAGAGATGACACATACCCTAAATCCAGTATAAAAAAGCAGTGATGGCATGTACCATAAATTCACCATAAAAAAATCAGAGCTGGCATGTACCCTAAATCTAGCATAAAAAAGTAGTGATGGCATATACTCTAAATCCACCATAAAAAAGTAGTGATGGCATATACCCTAAATCCACCATAAAAAGCAGTGATGGCACGTACCCTAAATCCACCATAAAAAAGCAGTGATGGCACGTACCCTAAATCCATCATAAAAAGCAGTGATGGCATCGCATAAATATATACAATGTTGATCCCCATAAAAAGCAGTAATGGCATGTACCCTCAATCCCCCATAAAAAAGCAGTGATGGTATGTACCCTAAATCCACCATAAAAAAGCAGTGATGGCATGTACCCTAAATCCACCATAAGAAAGTAGTGATGGCATGTACCCTAATTCCACCATAAAAAATAGTGATGGCATGTACCCTAAATCCATAAAAATTCAGGATGTAGAGTTAGTAAATACAAAACACTTCATATACCTCAGTGTTATAACAAATTTAGTATAGGAGATAAGGAAATTAAACAAGGATAGGTAACACTAGGGATAGTTTTGCCCAACACTACCAATTGCCACAAAACCAAAATATTAACCTTGAAACTGAAGTCATGTTCTTAAATAATGTTATCAGATCAAGACTTTTATGTGGACATCTTACATAACACTAAACCAATTCAGAAATATCTAAACTGGCAGTCATATACAACTACTTTCGCTGATCAATGATTAAAAAAAGGCTTTGAGTGAATGAAACCTGTCGGTCTTAGTGAGGACATTGTGGACTGGTAATGCAGAATTACAAAGAACAGAAACCATATCACTTTTTTTCTCAGTAGTAGATAGGTTTGCCTATCATCCAATTAACACTCCCCCCCCCAGTCTTTTGAACAAGAATGGAGGCTTATTCCTTGTTTCCTGTTTAGCATTAGGTTTCCAAAGTCTACTTCAACTCTATACTTCTAATGTCGCCACCTAAACTCTGAAATTTGAATATACTATTTATTTGTTTATTTTTCTTCAATAGGAGTAGATGAGTTTGTCTATTGTCCGGTTCACACTCCTCCCCAGTCTTTTGAACAGGAGTAGTGGTTTATTCCTTGTTTCAAGTTTAGGATTGGGTTTCCAGTTCCTTCTAAAGTTTTTTCATTCTCATTCACTCTCAGTAATCCCTTTTGTCCTAGTGGCATTATTGCTTTACTTGGGAGTGAATTGATTAAAAAAATTTAAAAAAACTTAAGGACACAACATCTAAGAGAATAAGTAATATAATCAAGATGATGACATTCCACACCACCTCAAACAAAAGGCAAGCAAGGAATCCACCATCATTGCAGGAAAGATCAATAACAATTACTGGACTGGAGAAACCTATTTTCCTGAAAAAATTGAATATATTTAAATTGAAAGCAGCACTGTCTACTTAGTCAATGAATGTCCAAAGTTTCCTTATAAGGAAATATTACCATTATTATTAGAGATGTGGAGAACAGATACTACACTTTGATTCAAGCATCTTCTCACCAGACCTTTTCATCCTATACAGCGAGATTCATTATTAGCGGCCATAATCTTAACAACATAAGATATGCAAATGATAACAGATACAGAAAACTGCAAGAACTACAGAAGGCAGTGAAGAAAAGTGAGAAGAAAGGTCTAAACATCAATTGCAAGAAGACGGCGTGGATGTTAGCAAAAGGAATAGCTCAGCTAATTACAGATTGAAGATACAAACAAGTGCAACAAGTTAGGTAGCTGAGAAGCATATTAACAGAGGACGGAAAGTGTGACACCAAAATCTGAAGACACACTGGGATAAGGAAAGATGACTTCCAAAAGCTAAGCAAAGTATTAAGAAACAGAAAAAACTTGTTAGAAAAAAAGAATAGAGTACTAAAATGTTATATAATATCAGTCCTCCTACACGGCAGTGAATACTGGACAATCTCCTCAAAGATTAAGAAGAGACTTGAAGCAACAGAAATGTGGTTCTACAGAAGGATGTGGAAAATATCATGGACTGAACATGAGTAGCAACAAAGTTCTAGAGACAATAGGACAAAAAGGACACTTATATTTAACATCAGGAAGAGACAGGTGAGGTTTCCGAGATACATAATGAGGAAGATGGGCTTGGAAATTTTGATACTTACAGGACAGATTGAAGGTCAAAAAGACAGAAGAAATCAATACAAAATATGGTGAGCTTGAGTGAATGGATGGCGAAGAAGCGTATGGGAGAGATGTCAAAAAGACAGGAAATTGTGGAGAGCCATGATCACCGATGTCCTGAAGGGACAAGGCACATAGAAAAGGAAGATCTAATTTTGGAGAAACGTTGTGGCAACATCATTTTGTTAACTTCTGAAGCTATGGATAGAAGCTGAGATATGAACATCATCCCTTGACTGAAACAGCTTAAAGTCGGAGAGGCTCTCAAGTCAAATAAAAATAATAATAAGAGAGCTTGAGTTTTAAAGAAAGTTAGTAGCTTGACAAGAAAACAGGAAGAGTTTCATTATAAGTTTTGACTGATAGTTTTCAGGTTATTTAAAAACCAGAAAATCATACTTATTATAAAACCCAGGTTGTGTGTGTGTGTGTGTCTGATCGTTTATATATTGGATAGGATTTCTTACATTTTTCAACCGATTTCAACAAAACTTCACAGGACTACGTAAAATTACCTTGCGGTGGTTCTGACAGCACCAAAAATTGTAAAAACACAATTGTTTCTGCACAAAATCAATTTGAGAACACGATTAAGAGATATCGCTATCACGAGAATGAAAGTGGGACAACTCATATCGAGTTATACTTATTATAAAACCCAGGTTGTTTGTGTGTGTGTGTGTCTGTATTCGTTTATATATGGGATTGGATTTCCTACATTTTTCAACCGATTTCAACAAAACTTCACTTTTTTATTGTCTTGAACACTTTTTTCTTTATTTTTACATTCAGAAAATTCCATTTACAAGACAATTGTTTATAATAAAATTCTATTCAATCGGTAGACTCATAACGATTGAAAACAATGTTTTCTTTGAGTTTGGGTTTGACCAATTCGTAAAAGAAAAAACAAAACTAATTAAGCCATGCGTGTCCGTCAACCTTAAACAATAATCTTTGTCAATTTTATTTTTCAGTCTTTATGATGGTCGATACTTGATCTCTCTCTTACTGTTACATCCCCGGGCAACGCCGGGCTCTACTGCTAGTATTTTCTAGATGGCCAGGGAGTTAAAAGTAAAATTTGAGTATCACTAGCTGCTTGATCAATGAATGCCAAATGTTTCCTTATAAGGAAATATTACCAAGTGGTAATTACAAATTGAGTAGTAATCTTTCATATATCAGTCAGTTATATGCCATGTGTGATACATACTTAGGCGATCGTGTATCTTTTCAATACATGACTAATGGGGTAGATTTTTGCCTGCAGTAGGTTGGCATTTCTTTCTGCGACAGACCAGTTGGCATCCAAGGCTATAGAACTTGGTCTGTCCTGCTATTTACCCAAACCTGGAAGGAGAATAAGAGGATTCATATTTTTCCCAAGGGTATTAGCACATAAATGTAATGGATTTGACTGGAATTCAAACTCGGCTCTCCAATTCCTAAATCTGAGACACTATCCATTACTCCAACCTGCCTCCTCTTTCATACATACTAGTTTGATTAAAGACTAATGAAAGATCTTTGTTAAGAATCTTTTGTTTATTTTCAATATTTTAGACAATTTTTGCAGTAAAAATTTAAATATGAATTGTCCAAGTACTATAAATTTAAATATGAATTGTCCGAGTACTATAAATTTAAATATGAATTGTCCGAGTAATATAAATTTAAATATGAATTGTCCGAGTATTATAAATTTAAATATGAATTGCCTGACTACTATAAATTTAAATATGAATTGCCTGACTAATATAAATTTAAATATGAATTGTCCGAGTACTATAAATTTAAATATGAATTGTCCGAGTACTATAAATTTAAATATGAATTGTCCGAGTACTATAAATATGAAGTACTTTCAGTTCTCATCAAAGTTCTTAAAATCCTTAACAAATAACTCTTCATTGGTCTTTACCCAATACAAAGCTGAATGTCAAACTGGAGTTCTTGGTATCATAAAACATAGCAGTGTTTGGCGGATGAAGCAGGTCAGAAAACAGGGAGACTAGCAGCCTTGGTGTAAATTAACATACAAAGTGAAAAAAGGTAGGGCAGATGGAGTAAAGTTAGAAAGAAACTTAGTGGGAGGGAAAGGGGAGTCATAATAGGAAAAGGTTGACAAAACAAAGTCTCCAGATAAAAAATAAAAAATAAATAAATGAAATAAAAACACCTCCTCAAAGATGGAGAAAGATTGTTATTAATATGAAAGCAAGGGAGAGAACCACCCAGGCGGAAGTAACTCCTGGGGTTTACCCAACTACAAAGAAAACATTGAAAAAAATAAAAAAAATAAAAAAAGGCCTAAAGGAAAATAATAGATACAGATCTTGTTTAAGGCTTGACTTGGATTCTTATTTCTTTTTCTTTTTTTTTTTTTTTCCAGGAGAGCTGCAATTCAAGACCCGGAGAGTAAGGCTTGGGCTGTTGATGGAAGGAGAGTAAGAAGTGTCAAGTTAAGGAGAGAAAGAGCTTGATATTGAAGGCTGAGGCGAAAAAGATGCTCCAGGCAATGGTACCTGGTTTCCACCCATGCTGCTGTTAACCAGCCAAGACCTGAACTAAAAGAAAGTGGTAGAATGTTAAGGATTAGACGGTGCCAGGAGGGAGGCAACAACAAGGAAGGGGAGGGCCAGGAAGCGAATGCATTTGCAGTTGGGGGTACCAGAGTAACACCCCTGCTATGCAGCACAAGTCATAATGTTTATATAATTATCAGACATAGCCAGCCTTTAATAATAGCGAGAAAATGAAGTTAAACAAAAACACTGCCAAAAAATAATGGTCACGAATAAGTTACATTGCAGTTATACAAAAACCCAAAGCCTTATTCGGTTGACAGTCGTGACAAAAAAATGAAAATGCTGATCTTTGTAACTAACGCCTAAAAAACTACAGTTGCTACAGAATGTATTTTTTTTTTTTTTGCTGTTAGATTTTAAACTGCTTATGGCCACATCATGTTGAAATACTGGTTCCTATACAATCAACAAAGTTAAGCAACGTTGAGCCTGGTCAGTACTGTTAAGTTTAAGTTCTAATTCCTGTTAGGTTCATTATATTCACGTTTGTACAAATACCCTTGCGAAAGGTATGAATCCACCTTTTTCCCCCAGTTATGGGTTAATTAGTAAGACTTGTATCACTAAACGATTATTATTTCAAAAAAAAAAAGTTCTTACAATCTAAAAATATTTTTTAAAAATTTTGTGCAAAGGGTTGATAAACCATAAAAATGAATCAATCTACAGATTTTAATATTTTCCACTTTTTCAAATATTTTCATGTTTTCTTTTATTAGGTTAGTGGATTTTACTACATTGATTTATACTAATATCCTCATCTTGGCACTTAAACTCATCATATTTCAACATCAATACTTAAATAGATTGGTCTACTGGTAAAAAATAGGAAAAACTTTAGTGGGGGGAAATTTTTGTACATTAGCATTCTTTAGATTTTCTTTGGGTTGTGACATTGTCAGAACTGAAAGACATTGATTTTTTTTATTGATTTAGAATGGGGGCTCTGTTTATAATATTAATACAGTGTTAAACTGATCCCTGACTTTTACAGAGTTATTGGCCCTAGCAATTTTCCCTATGAAAATGGACATTGGGGGGGGGGGGTTAAAAAAATTACTTTTAAATAAAGAACAAGTGGATATATACATTTTTAATTACCAAACAAAAATTTACATAAATTAATAAAAATATGTATCCATTTATTTTTCATTTAAGATAAATAATTATGAAACTCATATGTCTGTACATGTGTCTCTGAAAAAATCCTAAACAAAAAAATGTTTTTAAAATTTGAAGAGTTACAAGAAAGTTAATAAATTCAGAAGAAAATTAAAAAAGTATACAGGTATCAATGATAGCATACGTGTAAGCTTGACATTTGTAAATAACAACAAAATCCAATAACTCTGCAAAAATCAGGGATCAGTTTGACTTATAAGTTTAAGAAATTCATACAACTTAAGATTATTACAAGGAGATGTAAAAGCAAGATAAATAAGATGAAAGAAATACTAGTCAAATATTAATAATAATTGATAAAGCTTCATCTAAGAAATTCAGACAATTTAAGATTATTACTACTTGGAAAACAAGAAAAATAAGATGAAAGAAATACTAGTCAAATATTAATAATAATTGATAAAGCTTCCTCTAAGAAATTCAGACAATTTAAAATTATTACTACTTGGAAAAGCAAGAGAAATACGATGAAAGAATTACTAGTCAAATATTAATAATAATTGATAAAGCTTCATCTAAGAAATTCAGACAATTTAAGATTATTACTACTTGGAAAAGCAAGATAAATAAGATGAAAGAAATACTAGTCAAATATTAATAATAATTGATAAAGCTTCATCTAAGAAATACGGATAATTTAAGACTATTACTACTTGGAAAAGCAAGAGGAATAAGATGAAAGAAATACTAGTCAGATATTAATAATAATTGATAAAGCTTCATCTAAGAAATTCAGACAATTTAAGATTATTACTACTTGGAAAAGCAAGATAACTAAGATGAAAGAAATAAAAGTCAAAAATGAATAATAATTGACAATATTTCATCTTATATACGAGAATGAAACCATTTCTTTAAATAACAAGGTGCATTATAATGATTAGAAATAATTAAAACTTTAAAGAAACTAAGAAAAATAACGTAAGAATTTATTTTACACCCACTTCATTTTGGTAAAAATAAATTAATTAACATCTAGATAATAACATCAATAGAATCTTTTTTGTTGGCAGTTGTAGTGATAAGAATAGGACGGCTGGGAATTTTAAGGGTTGATTTCAATTCATTATGAAAGTTACAAGAGCTGTTTTTGAGATTCAGCCAATGTTTTATAAATATCCTTTCCCTTGGAAAGGAAACAGAACTGGGAAGATATTTTTATTTTTTATTTTTACTGTGGTTTATCTTTGAAAAGTTTTGGCATGATGCAGTGAGGAAGGCAATTTGATGAACAGGAAGGAAAAGATTTTGGGTTTATTGAAAATGAAAAGTGATGATAGGACACACCTACAAAAAAATCACAAGTAACAGCAATTATCTTATATGTGTTCATTATTAATCTACACACAGATATATATATATATATATATATATATATATATATATATATATATATATATATATATGACTATCCTATCATTTTCAATGTATGAGTGTCTTTCAGTTCAGTTTTTATGTTCATGTTTTTCATGAGACAACAATCCTGCATGTGATTTGCTAACAAGTCCACATGAGGGATATACTGAAGGGTTGATGTATTAGCCTGAGATTTAGTGTTGGTTCTTAATTCTCTCACATGGTTGAGATGATTCTATATATATATATATATATATATATATATATTCTGGTGTTAATAAAATAGTGTTCAATGCAATATAACAGAGCTATAATCTATCTTAAGGTGCTGAGTTAAGAATTGAAGACTGCATTGTTCATGAAAAGGTTTTGCTATTGTCAAGAGTTTAAGGGATGGTATATTTATGGGTTAGAGTGCTCAATATCAAGGATTAGTGTACATAAATATATAAATGGACATTGATGTCAAAACCCAGAGGCGACAGTCTGTTTCATGCTAACATTATGGTAAATACAAGATAATTTTTGAAAATTTCTATTTGGTATGTTTCGTTGCTATCATCAGACAAAATATTTTATTTTTTTCAAGTATATATATATATTCATGAATTATATATATATATATCAATATAGTTCATGCCACTTTGACAGAAAATTTACCAGTAAAAAATTTGTTCATCACCATATTTGTACATGAACGTACAACTGTAAAAAATTTTAAAATCAAACTCAGCGTTGCTACTGCGCGCTCCAAAAACAATAACTCATTTCCAATAGCATTTTCGGATACAACAATACATATATTTTCGTTGTCCTCTTATTACTAAGAGAAAAAACAAGAACAACATCTATTCCATACCTGAAGATGTCTGTAGGAACAGACGAAAGCTTGTAGTAAAATAAGAACTAATACGGCAGAAATTTATAGAAACAAGGATCTTTTCATTCATAACAGATTCGGAGGTTTTTGTATATTATTTGAATTGTTTGCGATGATGGATTTCTCGCCAATTAAATCATTAACCTTTGCATTTGTTTTTGTGTGAATAATTCATGAATTTGTAAATTGATTGCACGTTTATATATAATATATATATATATATATATATATATATATAAATATATATATATATTGGTATATGTTCAATAAATTCCAATCACTAATATTTATTCTTAAAAATGATTTTTTAATACAGATATAGATAATATTATTTATTTAAAAATTATAACATTATAACGCGAAATTCTTTTATCAAAAAAATTTAATTAATTTTATCTTGAAAATGTTGAATGATGAAACAAATATTTTGATAAGACACCAAATGTTTGAAACAAAATGGCTATTTTTGCAGTGATGTTATAACATGTTTATGTTATAATCTTTTGAATAAATAATATTTACTCTACTCTGTATTGAGTACACTTTTAAGAATACTAATCTTGCTTATTGAAATTTATTCCGTTTACACCAATCCTATACTTGGGTATATATATATATATATATATATATATCCTGGCAAAAAATGATTCAAGTCACTAAATAAATGCCATCATTTTATCTATATCTTCATTTCTGGAGTATTTCTTAAATAATTTAAAAAATTAAATTTGAAATTTTCAAATTAATATAATTTAATTTTGATTTCCAAATCAATAAGTAGGGAGATTTACTGGCAAACAGCCAGGTGGTTTATAACAAAACCAAAATGCTAAAATACAAAAAGAGAAGGAAATGGCAGAAGAGAACTTACAGTTTTTGTAGCATCGACAAATCACTAAAATCTCCTTGTTTTAACATGACAATTGCATTATTGCTCAGGTCCCTGAAAAAGATGAAAAGAACAAACGTAAATATTTGTTATTCTTCTTAAAATTGGTAGATTATTTGGCTGGAAAAAAAAGTCCTTTTGCATTTTACAGTTGGAAGGATGTCCTTTTGCATATTGGGGTTAGAAATATTTTTTTTTTTAATGCTATTGTTCACCCAATACAACAGAGTGATAATCTATCATGCAGACAGCAACTGAATAAAGTTACTCTATGGATGTAAAAATTGTAGTTTGGTTTGATTTGTTTCATGGCATATCAACCTCAATGGGTTATTTAAATGCTGACAAGATTTTTATTACTGGTAATTTTTTTTTTTTTTTCAAAAATGTATTGCTGGTAATAATGTATTGTGGGTAATAATTTTTTCCTTGAAAAAATTTATTGCTAGTAATAATTTTTTGAAAAAATGCATTCCTGGTATTAAAACCTATTTTTACACTTTCATAGTGTTTTGAACCCAGTGTGGGGGTTAACTATTTGCCCATAGCTGGGACCCTAACAGGTGCTACCACCCTGGGTCAGGGCGGACCTCAGCAATTAAAAGGTGGTTCCACACTCCTCAAAACCTCCTGATCAGAGGCCTTGCTGTTGGATGAAGTTTATCGTCTTTCCCAGAATGCGGATGTAGTTTGTAAGAATTGTAGATTATGAGAATATGTAGGATAGATAACAGCTGACCCTAGAGGTTAAGATTATAGCCATCCCGGAAGCATTCTTTTGGGAGTCTGTTCCACAAAGTAGTGGCACTAATAGTTCAGTAGACTTTTAGGGGGAATTGTATTTCAGCTGTGGCTTCCAGAGTTTGAACTTTGAGGTCAGATGCAAGCCAAAATAAGATAGTCAATTTTGATTGGCTGAACTAGTAAGGGAATGATAGATTGAAAAAGGCTTTTCAGGGAGTCGAGTCTTAACTGTCAAATAATGTAGACATGAGTTTTTGTATCTGAAATGGCCCCCCAGTGAGGGGGAACAACCCCCACTGGATAAATTGAACATGCTGACATGAATGTTAATAAAATAGTTAAGTTTAAAATTTCCTGTGTTGTAGTTCTTTTATCTCTGGACTCAAAACAACTAGCAATCACTGGCTGCAAGAGAAGAATGCAACTTTATTATCAAATTGATGCTGTCACTCAAGACCTCTCAGCATGAAGGGGCGAAACAGCAGCTCTTGGACAAATGCAGTCTAAATGGAACTTCTTTCTTACAGGAATATATCCCCACAAATTGTACTCTGTGTTTGGTGGGACATAAAGCTCATTGTCTATCATGAAATGAAAACTAAACCAAAACAAAAGTTAATTACAAGAAATACTTTCTCCTGTTGGAAACATTGCATAAAAATTTGCAAGTGTGTCCATCATTGGTTAATATGTAAGTTTTACCTTATCCTCCATACACTCCTGTCTTTACTCCATCTGACTATCATCTTTTCAGATCATAGCAACACTTTCTAGATGTTTATTAATTGTGAAGAGGTTAAAGCTGACTGAGTATCTCTGCACTGAAATCTGAAGAATTTTATGCTCAAGTGATCAACAATTTGCCAAATAGATGTGATTGTGTTATAGGAAAATATTATCTTGATTAAATATATTAATTAGGAACAAAGATATTTGCCCCGTTTTTTTAATAATTTCATCCCAAGCAAGGCAATAAAACCACTAAGATGCAAAGACTTACTGAGTGTGAAAGAATATGAGAAAAAGATAAACATTATTAAGGAGAGAAAACAAAAAAAGAACAGGAATTAAGAAGACAGAAGATAATGATTGACATATATTTGAATTTTTGAAAATCAAACTTGACTGGAAAAAAAAAAGAAGCTGGAAAAAGAGTTTTTCAAAAACAAGAAATGCAATAGAAGAAACTGTTAGCATAGAACTTACGGTTACATCTAGTAATTTCAACTGTAAAATGATGAGACCTAGCTGCCAATCTAGTAATGCGCTTAATTTTGTAAAGTAAATCTTTCTTTCCAATACCACAAGTAATCTTTGCTACATAAGCACAAAAATAATGACAAATTGGTAACTTGAACACATTACTTGCATGCGATAAGCTTAGCATTGAATGACCAATTTACTTGTGTATGAGTTTCAAATTGACAGGGAGGTTGCAATAAAAGGGGCAGCTGGAAAATACTAAATAAAAGGGGTGGGTGGAATGATAACTGTCCTACAATGCTTGCAGCCTGAATTAAGGAGGTAGGAGGGAATTTCTAGAATATTCAATAGAAAGAGTGGCTGGAATAAAAGGGGTTAGTGGAAATTACTAAATAAAAGGGCTGGGTGGAATAATAACTGCCCTAAAATCCTTGCAGCCTAAATTAAGGAAGGAATTTCCAGAATATTTAATAGAAAGGGCGGTTGGAATAAAAGGGATGACTGGAAAATACTAAATAAAAGGGGCGAGTGGAATAATAACTGTCCTACAATGTTTCCAGCCTGAATTAAGAAGGTAAGAGGGAATTTCCAGAATATTTAAAAGAAAAGGTGGAAAATACTAAATAAAAGGGGTGGGTGGAAATTACTAAATAAAAGGGGTGGGTGGAAATTACTAAATAAAAGGGGTGAGTGGAATAATGAAACACTGTGTCCTAAAATTCTTGCAGAATGAATTACGTGAGGAAATTTCCAGAATCAAGGGGAGGTTGGAATATGAATATCCTTGGCAGATTTTTTTTTCCAAAAAAAGAATAATCATACTGGCTGAAACTCAAACGTATATAGATATATGTCAAACTCAGGATAGTGTGGCACAAGGCAAACAAAGTGAGCAATATATTGTAACAGGTCACTTGTTCATAGGTTTCTTTTAGTCAATGCAAATAATGATAATGTGGGCAAAACTTTTGATGTACATTTACTATTTATCATATCCATGACACTTATAAATATATAAATAATATGTAAATATATAAATAATATCTAAAGATATAAATAATATCTAAAGAAATAATATATAAATAATATGTAAATATATAATAAGTGGCTGAGAAAGGCTTAGAGTTATTGCGTAAACTTGCCCAGATATGACACCTGAACTGTGAATGATGGCCTACAAGACTTGAACTGGTATTA
>CAHIKZ030002847.1:55000-85000 GCA_903632075.3 Acanthosepion pharaonis | reverse complement strand
ACAATGTTGTACAGACTGACTTTGACCTCTGTTGCACAGATACACTAAGTTATAATGTTCTTGCTCATTTCGGTTGTTTACAAGAGTTCTTGGAAGGAAAGTGTGTAGAGTGTGGTCGTGTTGCCACACCACAGAAGTTCCATAAGTGACCATGGCTTGTGCAACAGTTTTTGGCTAAGCATGATATTCCTTAGGCCCAACAACCACCATATTCCCTAGATTATGCCCCTTTGAGACATTTTCCTCTTCAAAAATCAAGTCCCACTTGAAAGAAACAAGATTTCAAGGCATTGAGGAAAACCAAGAGAATGCAATGAGGTAGCTGCTTGTTATTCTTAAAAAGAAGTTCCAGGAATGCTTCCATCTATGAAAATACTGGATAAAGTATGTGTCTACAGAATGGAAATACTTCAAAGGAGATTAAATGCTGAATTGATATGTGTTGTAGTTTTCTTTTTATAGCATTGTAACTAACAGTTTTGATTAGAGACTTCATAAAAGAAGTTTGACAATGAGAACAGCTTTAATTATTTTGATAATCTTTATAAATCATTGGTTCCTTTTGTGCCATTACCCATCAGAATATAAGTGATCATGGCTATCCACAACTTCCCATAGTTTGTAGCTTTTTGTAAGGTTTGACTTTACACTATCCCTCCTACTCTCTGCTTTCCATTTGCACAAGCTCCTTTGGTAGGTGATCATGACTCTCCACAACTTTCCATCTTCTGTAGCTCCTTTGGTAGGTTTTTCACTAATTTTATCATGTGAATGCCAAATTTTCCAAGCCCTCTTTCCTCATTATGTGTCCTAGAAATTTCAATTATCTGATATTTTCTTTATTCCCTGTTGATTTACATTATTTCTTGGGGAAAGATGGATTGGTTTCTTGTTCCCAAGGTTTTGAATTCAAGGTAGAGTTCTCTTAAACTGGTTGCCATGCAACACTAGATAGCTAAGTCTATCCTGTTATTTAACCCATAGATGGTGGAGACAAAGGGCATCAGTGTAATTGAATGCTACAGCTAAAATTTGAAATTTGGCTTGACAGTTCTATTTTCTCCACTGATAACAGTTTAGCTAACTATGCATCCTTTAATTTGAACGATGAGGAAAATAGAGAAATTGTAAGATGAATGTATGCACTTCTGTATGTATGCATACATTAGAAGAGAAAGAAATAGAGAGAGAAAGAGAAAAAGGGAGAGGGACATGCTGCTTGAGAAAAATGGATTAATCAGGCCACATTCAAATTCTGAAGGAAAGAGTTTGTGTTCACATAACACTGACAACCTTGGAAAAGGCATGAACCAACTTCTCTCAGCTCTGAAAAAAATAGTAGGGCAGAATAAATCACACTAGCCTTGGTAGGGTAACCGCCATTCTAATTTTGAAACACATGCCAGACTTTATTGTATAATATATATATATATTTAATATAAAAGGCTCAAACACTAATATTCCATGGTTATAATTTATTACATTGGAATTGTAATCACAATCCAAATCATCAGACCTACAAATTATGTGTGTGTGTATATATATTAGTAAGATTATATATATATATATATATATATATATATATATATATATATATATATATATATATATATATATATATATATATATATATTTTTTAGAAGAAAGTCTGGTATGTGTTTGAATTCAAAATTAGAAAATTACCCTACCAAGGCTAGTGTGCTTTTAAATTGCCTTTTTATTTTGTCCAGAGCTGAGAGAAGTTATGTTCTAATATATATATATATATATATATATATATATATATATATATATATATATATATATATATATATATATGTAGAAACAGAGAGGGTGATGAAAATTTTTCAGCCTGACCCACTATCTAAAATCAATGTACACACATGCACACACACACACACACACAAATTGTATTATTTGTATATATATATATATATATATATATATATATATGAGAATCTAAGTCTATTTTTTTGTTTTGTTTTTTTTTAGAATGTCCTTACATGGGTAAAAATATATATTCAAATTAATTTTGAAAATGCAGGTGGAATCTATATTTATTTATAGTCACTGTGAATCAGAACATGGTATAATTATAGAAAATAACAGAACTGTGAAACCAGTAAAGTTACTCTAAATAAATATTCTTAAAGACTCCAGTTGCATTTGCAACTTTTTTTTCCCATATATATGAAATGGAATATAATCAAATAGATAAATATAGGTAAATAGGTAAATGTGTATGAAAACATCATATATATATATATATATATATATATATATATATATATATATATATATATATATTAATGCATGTTTCATTAAATAATATAGACAAGTTTTGTCTATTTATTTTAAGTAAGTTTCTTTCATATTGTCTGATAAGCTTAATCACATTATCGTTGAAAGACAAAAGGAAATCACCATATTGATACATGTTTAAATCCAATCTAAGCTTTCGGCTTACATAAGCCATTATCAAAGATGACAATTTCAATAAATCAAACACACAGAAGAAACCACAATAATAGTCTGCCCTTGATGTTTGAAAATTTCAAAATAATGACAAACTCGTATATATGAGACGTGGAAGCAAAAATCGCGTTGCAGCTCGTGATATCACACATGACCACGCGAGAGTGAAAAACGAGAAGTATTAAGTATGGGAAGACCTTGGTATAAAACAATGGCTTCTGTTATAAATTATAGGCATATTGTCTATATTATTTAATGAAACATGCATTAATGAAAAATTGCTGCTAAATATACATATATATATATATATATATATATATATATATATATATATATATATATATATATATACACACCCTATCGTAAGAAAAAAGTGCTCACTGTTAAATGATAGAGCTATTTAATACATTAAAAAAAATGTACATAATACCCTATGTTGAAAGCACAACTCTGAGTTGTGCATTCAATGCAGTGTATTATGCATATTTTTTAATATATATTACACTATTTACATTGTTTTGACTGTTGTCCTCGTTGCCATATTCACAATGTTTTGGCCATTGTATACTCCAGTGATTTGAATTTCAAGCCAAACACTTTATTTCATTCACCAGGATAGATTGTTCTAGTTCCATTGCCAGGTATTTAACTCACAACTCTTTTGGGTTAAGTCACTGGATTCAATACTTTTTTTCCACTGGGCCATGTGTCCTTAGGGCATTAGTGTATGAATTTTTGGAACTTATAAAGCTAATGTCTCAGTGACTATTTTTTTTTTTTAACCAGAACTCATATAACAATTTGTTGTTATCGTTTATTCTAGAACTCTAGAATCACTGGTTGCCATATTGTATTCATGTCTATGCTTGGCTAGCTTAGGAGATTCTTGTGGCTTAGTATATGTGCTGATTCCTTAAGTTTTTGTACTTTCCAGTGCTGTTGTTTCTATTATTTCAACCTCATTCCACAGGGAGCAGTGATCTTCCTTTTCCCTCCATATATGGTCAACCATGTCTATTCCCCTTCATGATATGGCTTTACAGTGTTCCTGTAGTCTTATCTTAAGTGGGAGGCCTGTTTCTTCTTTATATTTCTTACCACAACTGCATAGGATGGTGTACATATAGTTCTTAACCATGTTCACCTCTATGGGAGGTCTTACTTGGAAGCGGTGTCTGCAAAGTATTGAACAACTTTTTAAGGTCATCCTGATGTTATATGGAGCACAGATCTTTTGAATTTTCTAAGATAATGCTTTCACATAGGGTAGGCAGACCAAAGCTGTTTTCTGAGTTGTTATTCTCCTGCACCCTTCTATTCCAACTGCTCTCATGTACCCAGGGTAGTTGTTATGCTGTAGGGTACTGTTTATACTGAATATTTCTTGTTCATATGTCTCTGGGTCACCACTTATGACTTTTGCTCAATGTTGTAGACAGTGGACAATCCCATTCTTTACACTTTATGTGTAGTGGGAGTTGAATTTTGGCTTGTGGTATACAAGTGTCTTGTACCCATACTCTGTTCAAGTTATTAGTACATCCCAGAATGCTAGTTTGTTGTTTGTTTCTCTCTCCAGTGTGAACTGAATCGATGATCTTATTGAGTTCACATGGTCCAGTAATAGCTGGATGTCTTTCTGGCATGGCCAGAGTACGAAGGCGTCATCTATGTATGTCAGCCATAGAGTTGGCTTAATGATGTAGATTCTAATGCAATTTTCTTGAAGAATATGGCAACAAAGATGATGAAAACAGTCCAAACAATGTAAAAAGCATAAATAATTACAATACCTCATCTCGGAAATATAGACAGATATATATATATATATATATATATATAATAGCTACTATTCTTGATTGGGGTCATACTTGTAGACCGCATGTACAAAATATCTACTAACAATGGAACTGACCAATTTTTAAGCACCTGATAATCAGTTTATCGCTGTGAAACATTTAGTGGTGCATGTGCTTGAAACATTTTTAGTAAGATCCCAAAAAACATATTTGCACTATATATATAATAGGCAGTGTGGACACAAGGTTCAACACTGAATGGCAACAATCTGTTTCATGCTTCAAAACAATATTCAGGCCATAAAGACTGCATTCAAGCAAGAAAGAAACTTTGCCATTCGGTGATGAACTCTGTGACCACACTGCTTATATTTACATACATTCTATGTCAGATAACGAGCGCATTTATCCCATAAATACAACATTCACACACACACACACACACACGTGTTATGTTCAGCATCTTCAGGTTGGAATAAAAGACAAAACTGTGTCTAAGGATAATGTGCTGGGATTTTTGAAGAGGGCAATAAATTTATACACATACATACACACACACACATTATATATATATATATATATATATATATATATATATATATATATATATATATATATATATATGTGTGTTTGAATAAAAACATACCACTTTAAGGTTCCATGTATTAAGTTATTTCACCACAACCCCTTTAACCTTTAGGGGTTGTAACAAAATAAATATGTTTTTTTTCAAACATATCTGCTCTGAATTTACATTGAGCTCTCCGGATATCATCCTCCTTGGGTCTACCTATGGATTAACTAGTTTTGCATAAACTAAATATATATATATATATATATATATATAATGTTTTCAAATTTTAAATTTTAAGCATACTTCAGTTTCCCTTTTTTCTCTTTTATTCTATTATTAACTCATACCTACACCTAATTTCCTGCACTTGAACCGCACTATTGCCTTAGTACTATTTTTGAACTATGAATCAGTATCCATCCCATGAGGATCCGTATAAGTTTTTTAAAATAAACAATAAGCTATATCTTGTGACCGATGAGTTGGGTAACCAGCAAAACCAGAGTCGCACCTCAAATGTAGGTATTTGTGTATTTATTAACATATTAGCTCTGTCTAATCACATTGAGCACTATAATGTCTAAAAACCTCTTGGCTAAATTTGATAATTATTTATTTGCTCACCAGCGTAGGCATGCCAGCACACACGTATGCGGTCACTAATATCTAGTTATCTCATTTACCTAACCCTATATATATATATTTCTAAAGATTTAACAGATTTATTTTTAATGTGATATTTTTATTATTTCAAATATTATTATAGTGGATGCTTTTAATTTAGGATAGACATCCTATTCATAATAATAAATATAGATTTTTATCCTCACCAGCAGCACCATGCCTGTTGCAACTGTTGTTTGTTTGTTTGTTTGTTTAGTGGCACATCAACTCCTTATGGGTCATTTAATACTGAAATTTAATTTTTGGGGGATAGAATTAGAAATTTTCTTTACAAAATTTTCTTTTACAAAAATGTATTACTGGTAATTTTTTACTATGAAAATGCATTGCATTATTTTTATATTTTCATAGTATTTTGACCCCAATTTGGAGGTTAACTATTTGCCCATATCTGGGACCCCAACAGGAGCTACCATAATGGGTCAGGGTGGACTTGGGAACAACAACAATTAAGAGGTGGTTCAACACTCCTCAAAACCTCCAATCTTCTGATCCGAGGCCTTGCTGCCAGATGTAGTTTATCATCATACCCAGGACAAAAGATTTAACCGTCAGGTGCTGACTGAAAAGTTTTTAAAGCACTGTTTTATCAGCACTCAATGTGTGATAAAATATAGTTTTAAAGTATGCTATATTTATGGGATAAAGTGCTCAATATCAGGGATAGAGCATATGTAAATATAAAAGTGAACAATGAAATCAACACTCAGGGGCGACAGTCTCTTTCATGCTAGATGCAATTGTCAGGCTATGTGCTGACAATTACATTTAGCATGAAACAGACTGTCACCTCTGGGTGTTGATTTCAATGTCCACTTTTAAAAGAAGTCATTGAAGTCAACACCCAGGGCCAACAGTCTGTTTCAGGCCCAATCATCAGGCCATATATATATATATATATATATATATATATATATATATATAAAATAATATATATAAATAATATAAACTTTGTCACTTAGCTGATTGATGCTATCTTCAGCACCATGACTTCAGAGTTTTGTAGATGAACATTTTCGTTATATTTTCGTTAGGAAGTTTCAGCAATTACTTCAGATTTTCTCATTTTCGTTATATTTTTATATTAAGTTAAAAAATAATTTATGCAATTTTTATTGGTGTTAGGTTGATTTTTTTTCGTGTGTGTGTGTTTTTGTGTCTATGTCTAAAGATGAATTATTATATCCATAGTTTGACATAGTTATTGGTGTAATTTTGATCTGAAATTTTTCACAGTATTGTATCTATATTATTATAATTATTATTATTATTATATTGCCACTAATTAAGTTCATGAACAAGGAAGTCAATTATCCTTAGGTGTAGAAGAGAAATGAGCCAAGAGGGCTTGAGATTTCAGGTAGAGAAAAACAAATTCCCACCCATCAGACCAGATGCACTGTTTCACTTCCCATGGCCTGTGTGGCACTTACCACCAGTTCAGTTCTGTCCTCTTGACAAATTGGCCATTTGGGGAAACCATGACGGATCACCACAGGTGGCATTACTGATGTATTTGAAAAGTAGGGGTGGCATTGAATAATTTGCATGACTTGGAGAAATGGAAAAGTACTGAACAATAAACATGGGTGGTGACAGTTATTCCAGTCTTGCTGACAGGGTGCAGAAGGTGGGAGACTTTGCAAGTAGGGGGCGGGTGTGACCAAGTTTTTGGGAGTTCGAGGAACTCTTCTCTCGTATGACCAATTTGCATATCCAATAACAGACTACTGACATTGATGTACCTACATGCCAATATCTATGTCTGTATATACATCTAATCCTAATAAAAAAGTAGGTTATTTAATGTTAAAAATAAGTCTTTTGCAATGAAAAATTAATTTACACTATTTACAATGTTCAGAGTGTTATCCTCATCTTTGTTGCAATATACAACATTTCAGATGTTGTACTCCAGCCTTCTTCAGGTGATTGGAATTTCGGACTAAATCCTTTATTTCATTCACCTAGGTACATTGTTCTAGTTCCACATGCCATGACTTTTCTGCTTATATCTGTATCACTTATTTCCGCTTAACTCAAGCCTCAACTTATCTGGGGATAAAAGTAAAAAAAAAAAAAAAAAAATCAGATTTTAGCCATCTGTCATCAGAATGTCATTCTTTTTATTAAAAAAAAATCTTTCAAAAATAGAATATACTTTTCTGAAACTTTATTTTAACCGATTTAAAGTTTAATTAATCTGATTTGATTTGTTTGTTTGTGTTTTATGGCATATCAACCACTGTGGGTTATTTAATGCCAAATCCAGTTTATATATATATGCCAAATATATGAATTTTAAATGCCTATTTTGTATGAAACATTTTTAGTAAGCTCGAGCTTATTTGCTTGCACACTGCAAAATAATCCTAGGTATTTTTTGTTTAAGTCAAGAATTTCCATTTGATTGTTGATTGTTTTGTTTAATGGCATCTCAACCTTAGTGGTCACTTTATGCCGAAAAATGATTTTTGAGCATATAGTTGGCAACATTAAAGTCAAAAACGTATAGCTGGCAACATTATTGTTTCAAAAACGTATAGCTGGCAAACATTATGGTTTCAAAAACATATAGCTGGCAACATTATTGTTTCAAAAACGTATAGCTGGCAACATTATTGTTTCAAACACGCATAGCTGGCAACATTATGGTTTCAAAAAGGTATAGCTGGCAACATTATTGTTTCAAATACGCATAGCTGGCAACATTATGGTTTCAAAAAGGTATAGCTGGCAACATTATTGTTTCAAAAAAGTATAGCTGGCAACATTATTGTTTCAAAACGCATAGCTGGCAACATTATTGTTTCAAAAAAGTATAGCTGGCAACATTATTGTTTCAAAAACGCATAGTTGGCAACATTATGGTTCCAAAAACGGATAGCTGGCAACATTATTTTTCTGAAAACATTATCTGAGGCCTTGCTGTTGGATGTAGTTTATCGCCATACCCAGGACGCGGATGTAGTTTACCATCATACCCAGGATGCAGATGTAGTTTACCATCATACCCAGGACGCAATCTGATTTGAAACAAATATTACTTTCAGTTTAAGATAATGCAGAAATGCATTTTTTAACACAGAGGCGGTTGTTTTTATAAGGTGTTGACAGATTGACAAAAATCTGTACTCTTATACACACCAAAAAGTATTCAAAATTCTTTTTAAAATACTGGTGCAGTCAATGAATTGTAGTAAGGTTTTCCATCTATGATTAGTAAATATAGTTTTTCACCTAACTGGTACAAATACAGAATTTTAAAAGATTTCAAATTTATAAATTATTATAATTAAGATTTTTAAAAAATGAAAATGATCTTTGTAAAAATTCATAATTTATAGAAATTTTTTTCTTGAGATAATAATGTCTATAGTATATTTTGTTTATAAAAACAATTAAAAGTTTTCTAATTAAATAATATCTCTGTTTTATTGCATTTTTTATTTTATGATTCAGAGCTGATTTTCAATAACTGGGGTTCTTCTTGTTTTACAAAAAAAAAAACAAAAAAACTTATGATTTAAAGTCTCCAAAGAGTTCTGCGTATAACAAATATTAAGTGGTACAAAAATTTCTCAAAATTTCATAAATTAAATATGTATGTGTGTGTGTGTGGGGGGAGATAAAAATATTTTTACAAAGATTTTCGAAGAAACATTTCTAAAATAATTTGATACATTTGTGAATCAGTCTTGACAGTTTCATTAAAATCTGACAATTATTTGATTTTGGCAAGAATTTTCAAACCAATGTGTTTTTCAGCACAAAAGAGATACTCAAATTTCCTATACTAATTTATGGTGCCCCACTGATGCAAGAAAAACAAAATTATTAAGCAAAATTTCAAATGTTCTAAAAAGGATAAAAAATATAATTAAATAATCAAAAAATTCTTTAGTCTTTCCTCTTAATAATAACAAAGATTTTGACAATAAAACTTTGTTTTTAATAAGTTTGGGGCATTTTTCATGTATGCTCACTTTTAGCAAATATTTGGAGGTACTTACTATAAACCCAAAGCACTTAAAATTCAATAAAATATTACAATATTTGAAATTTTTAAGATTACTGTGAAGGTAAAAAATGTAAAAAGCTATTCATGTTTTATTCACCATGAAATTTTTTTCAATTATGAACACCTTAAATTTTCCAAACATCAAGCTGTCACAACATCAAAAACACCACCACCATCTTTAAAACAAATGCTTTCCTGCAACATTTTAAACTAAAAGTAAATAATGTTTGTTTTAATTCAGATTCATTAAACTTTAAATCAGCAACTTTTTTTCTGAAATAACTTTTCACAAAAGTATATTTTATATTTGAAATAACTTTTAATAAAGAGAATTATATAGACAGTTCTGTGAATAAGGATAAAATTATAGATTTTACTGCTAAACAGAAAAAAAAACATAATCAGTTTAAATTCAGTTTGAAATTCGCCAAAGTATTTTGCTTATTGTAAATATTAAACCCTATCTATTAGCTTAGAATTAAAAATAATATAAAAGCTTTGAGAAATATATTTCATTTTTGAAATGCATTTAAAACCTTAGGTTTCATCTTTTTTGGATCTATCTATCTATCTATCTATATATATATATATTTAGTTCATGAAAAACTAGGTAATCCGTATGGGTAAACCTAAGGAGGATATAATCCAGAGAGCTCAATGTAAACCCAGAGCAAATAATTTAAATAAAAACAGACCACTTTAAGGTTCCATGTAAATAAATTATTTTTTACAGCCCTTTAAAGTCTGATGATCCGCAGTCCTTTAAAAGGGCTGTGGTGAAATAATTTATTACATGGAACCTTAAAACATGTTTTATTTAAAATATATATATATATATATATATATATATATATATATATATATATATATATATATATATATATATATATATGTATGTATGTATGAATGTATGAATGTATGTATGTACATGTAAAATGGAATTCAAGATAACATTACTGATTTGTTGCATGATTTTAATTTTCAATATCTTCTTTTTCTTTAAATGGAAAGGAGCTGTATAGACATTCCAGTATGAATCTTTGCAAATTAAAAATGTATCTTAAAGTTTTTGGTTTATTTAATAATTTGAAAAAATAGAAAAGATTTTTCTTGCAAGAATTTTATCAAATCACAAGTTATATACACAAGGAGAGAAATGATTTATAACAGCTTTGTAAGAGACAAGTCTATAAAAAAATATTCCTCTTTCTTCACCAGATAATTTTTCTCTAACAGTACTACCTGATTGTGGGTGGGTGCATTCAGGTGCTCCTGGACTACAAGTGGGTGAAACTTGAGGACGCATTTAGGTACTTCTGACTTTAAATGGTTAAACTCAGGACTTAACAAGAAAGAAAGTCATTTTTATTTTTAACCAATCTAGACACTATCACTATGAGTAGTGAGGAAGTCATAAGACAGTACTAAGTTCGAACCGATTCAAAATTCAAATAAAAAGATACTAGTCAGGAAGAAACATCTTGTTAATTCTTAAACAGTGGGAACATTGATTGACCAATATATTTTTTATGACTTATCAAGGTTATTTAAAGCCAGAAAATATTTTTAAATTCCAAGAATTTTTTTTTTGAGATAATAATGGTTTAGCGATACAAGTCTTACTAATTAATCCATAGCTAGGGGGAGTAAAAATGGATTCATACCTATCCAGATAAACAAAAAATTCTGTCTATATTTCTGAGATGAGGTATTATGTACACTGTTTACATTATTCAAACTATTGTCCTCATCTTTGTTGCCATATTCTCAAGGACACATGGGACAGTGGATAAAGGCATTAGTTAGATCCAGTGACAGGACCCAAAGAATGTGAGTTCAATACCCGGTTAAGGCAGTGGAGAACTTGGAGAGGGGAATTAACAGGAGATAACTGATAACTGACATCCATTAAACATGGCATGTGAAACTAGAACAGTCTACCCCAGTGTGTGAAATAAAGGGTTCAGTTCAACATTCCAACCACCTGAAGAAGGCCAGAGTGTAAGACAGCTGAAACGTTGTAATAAATATGGCGAGAAAGATGAGGACAATAGTTCAAATAATGTAAATAGTAAACAAAAAATTATAATGTGAATATAAAGTGGGGGAATCAATTCTATATTACAATCTATATAAACTGATCCCTCACTTTGTGACCACGGTCGTTTCTATACATTTCTATTCCAGACATTGTAAATAAATCTAAAGGTGTACCTAATCAGTACTTCATTGATTGATTGATTAAAATTAATTTTAAAATTCTCTGCATCCCGTCTCGTACATGTGTAGCCGTATCAATGTAAACATCACTTTAGTCTGATGAAGTCCTAAAGGCCGAAACACGTCATATGAAATCTTTTTCTACTTTGTCATATTTTTATAGTTTTTGCATTTTAGGAAAAACTAATATTTAACTCTTTTTTATTATAAAAATAAAGACAAAAAAGGAAAACAAAAACAAATGTCTGAATATTTTTTAATAGTATGACATGCAATAGAGTTGTGTCTTCTTTGCAACTAGCGGGAGGGGGTCACCATTTTTTGGCCATTTTCTCTTCAAGAAGAATGCAGACAGATATATTATTGTCTTTGGATCATTCTTCCAGGTTTATTTGCAAGCAAATTATTCAGGAAATTACATAACCTCATGAATTCTAGTACACAGTAACACCATGAATCCTAGAATCCAGATAAATAAGGTGTTATATGATCTACCTTTATGGACTAAATGAACTTGTCCTATTACTATCTATACGGGGAGATTATGCCTCTCAAGGGGGCTGTCTACAGTTGACCTGTACCAGGCAAACAGTCGAACTCTCTGCCTTCGGGCAGAGAGGAACCCAGATGAGGCTTCGCTGCATGGCAGAGTCTCGTTCAGGGAGGTTGACTGCCCCTGAACCCGTTTATGTGGGTTCAAAGAGGGATTATTTTTGGCCGAGCATACGGGCTTGAAGACCCCACATTAAACCGGCCTTGTGTCACATGTAACCCTCGGGGGGGGGGGGGTAACTAAATATCCCTGTCTACAGTTGACCTGTTCCAGCTAAACAGTCAAACTCTCTACCTTCGGGTGTAGAGAAACCCGGCCGAGTCTCCGCCAAAGGGCAGTGTCTCGTTCAGGGAGGTTGACTTCCCCTGAACCCGTTTATACAGGTTTCAAGAGGGATTATTTTTAGCCAAGCCTACGGGCTTGGAGACCCCATGTTGAACCGGTCTTGTGCCACATGTAACCCTCATGAGGTGGGGGAGGTAACTAAATATCGCCGTCTACAGTTGACGAGTTGACTACTGTACTTTGCCATCCGTCGGACATGCAACACTTTTGTATTTGTTCTTTTTGTTAATAATATGTTTTCACTAAATTGCTGAGTCCAAGTTTTCTTTCGAACTTATTCTGGGTCCACAACATAAGGCACAGTTAAAAAAGAAACAGGAAAAAAAAAAGAAACAGGAAAAAAAAAAAGAAACAGGAAAAAAAAAAGAAACAAAAAAAAAAAAAAAGAAACAGAAAAAAAAAGAAACAGTATGTTGGCACTGTTTCAACGTCTTTCTTTAATAGACTGTTTTTTAATCCCTAAACCTGAAGATGGCATGAATAGCAGAATTTTGGGATCTCAGTACTGTTGTGGATCAAAAATATTTGGATTTAGTCAAAAATAATTTTTATGCCACCTGCCATAAAAATTACTGGTAGTAGTAAGTGTGGTTCAAAAACCTTATACAATGGCTTCATGTATACCACAAATGTCACTTGCAAAACCAAGTTGTGACTTTTTTTTCCTGTAGCATTTTTCATGGCCAAAATAGTGATTTTATTTTGTTGTGACTTTATTATCAGCCAGAGAATCCTAGAGTTACCAATTAATTATTTAAATTCAAATCATTAATGAATGATCATTTGCTCGTATTGTTAGAAAAAGTTCAAAATCATCAATAAAGGATCAATTTAACCATTTACGGGTAAATAAATATTTATGGATCAGTAGGACACTGGTAGCAAAATACAAGACATTATGTGCTTTAGTACCATGCTGGTACAGTCTAACCCGGATATAAGAGAGTTGTCGGGACCAGAGAAGAAGTCTCTTATATCCGGGTTTCTCTTATATCCGGGTTTGGTCTATTTTATATACATTAACACAGGCTCTAATTTGGGACCAGATAAAATCTCTTTTATATCCGGGTTTCTCTTATATCCGGGTTACACTGTACTGCCAAAAAAAAAAAAAAAAACATTTTTGGTGCGTGTGTACTAAAATACTACAATTTTCCATGTTTTTAATTTTTGTTGCTTGTCAATCAAAATAAAAGAAGTAAATTCAATCAAATAAAAAAAAAGAAGGAAGGAAGGGTAGTAGAGGTAATAACTGGCCGAAAGAAATGATGACATCATCATAAGTGTTATATTGGGGGCGGGAGACATAGTCATATAGACTAGAAAAAGCCAGAAAAATGTGGCGTTTTATCCGTTGTAATGGCAAAACAAGGTTAGACATAGCCAAGATTATTACTTTCATTTTAATTTCTTTAAAAAAAAAAAAAAGATTGCAAAGATCTGAGAACTTGATCAGAATAATAAAATTTAGGTGGGTACCAGGAAATTGGTACCCAGTCAAAACAGGTGAAACAACATTTGGTATGACCATGTAGTAGATGGGTAGTTAGTGAAATTTCAGTACCAAACTGAAATGCACAATCCGTGGATCCGGTAACCTCCTGAGTATGAGTTTATTTGCTTAAAGCGTTATCCCAATTACACCAGCTGTGTGATTCAGTCCTATAATCCAGGCAAGCGTGAGAATCCAACCAATTAAAAATACAGGGGGTGTTTCACTAAAAAAGCCCCCTAAATATAGTTCAGTCATACAAAAATGCCAAATTTCCAAGCAGGGTGGTGGTATCATCAAATTTCTTTAAAATTTCTATGGTATTCATAACATCTCAGATTTTGGTAACCCTCTCTCCCACCCATGGTTGGATAAAGGCAACATTGACACAAGGCCATATTTATAGAGTACCAAGTAAAAAAAGAAAATCCTTGTTGATAGATATTTGCTGGGAAAAGCCAATATATGCACAAGGCCATATTTATGGAGCACTCTGTGAGGAACTCAATCATTATCAAATATTAAATTAGCTTGAATTTTTTTTTTTTTTAAATGACTATATCATTTCTTCAGGCAAATTACAAATGTGAGGTGGAGTCATACCCTGAATGAATTCTGAAACCTGAACAGGCACCACAGACTCTCAATGGCTGGGGGGAAAGGGTGAGGGGGTCCTCCATTATTTTGTGCAACATAAACTTGAGCCAAGCTCAAATTCTTCTCTACATTTAAGTTCAGAATAAAAAAGGTAGGTTAAAAAAAAAATTTGTTATTTGGAAAAATATAAAGAGATTTGGATGGAATAAAGTTGGAAAAAAGTAAAAAATAAACAGGGTGGGTGGAATAACAATGGGTAGGTTTGAGGTAAAAAAATAAAAATTTAAATAGTCGCAGAAATCTGTCTATTTGGGACACACAAAAGTAAGCACAAGGCTGTATTTATGGATTACCTAGTAAGAAAGAAAATCTTTGTTGATAAGATATTTTCTAGGAAAATCCAACATAGGCACAAGGCCATATTTAAAGAGAACTTCATGAGAAACTTATTCATTATTAAATATTAAATTGATTTTTTTTCTTTTTTTTGTTTTTAATAATTATATCATTTCCTCTGGCAAGGTTACAAATGTCATAACCTGAAGAAATTCTGTGACCTGAACAGTCAGGGAGAGTGGGGTCATCCTTGGCCAAGTATTTGTAAATCAACAGACAGGTTGCTATAAAGAGACCGCAACAGACGGATAAATAGTGAAAATATATATATATAATATATCATACTTATTATAAAACCCAGGTTGTGTGTGTGTGTGTCTGTCTGTACGTTTATATATTGGATCAGATTTCCTATATTTTTCAACTGATTTCAACACCAAAAATTGGAAATACACAATTGTTTTTGCATGAAATCAATTTGAAAACATGATTAAGAGGCAGCGCGAGAATGAAAGGGGGACAACTCATATCAAGTTATACTTAAAACCCAGGTTGTTTGTGTGTGTGTGTGTGTTCATTTATATATGGGATTGGATTTCCTATATTTTTCAACCGATTTCAACAAAACTTCACTTTTTTTATGGCAGGTAGTGTTTCTTATTGTTTTGCACACTTTTTTCTTTATTTTTACATTCAGAATGCTTTAAAAATTCCATTTACAAGACAATTGTTTATAATAAAATTCTATTCAATCGGTAGACTCATAACGATTGAAAATAATGTTTTTGTTTGAGTTTGGGTTTGACCAATCCGTGAAAAAAAAAAAAAATAAAAAAAAATAAACTAATTAAGACATGCGTGTCCGTCAACCTTAAACAATAATCTTTGTCAATTTTATTTTTCAGTCTTTATGATGGTCGATACTTGATCTAACTCTTACTGTTACATCCCCGGGCAATGCCGGGCTCCACTGCTAGTATATATAACAGCTGACCTGTCAAACAAGTGCGTGTATGGGAACTGGTGGACAAGTAATGGGCAGAGGAAGTGTGTTCTTACTTTAATATTTATAGCACATCAAGGTTATTTTTATTTTCACTGGCATATAGAGGAGAAAATCTGGTCTGAACCGCAACATACCAGTTAACAAACTGGAATCAACTGGTTAACTTAAGAGAATCTACCAATAGGTTCCTAATACAAGGGGTGGGGGCTTAATAAGTGGGAGGGGATCAAAACTGTTCTTAATAGGCAATGAAGATGGAGATCTTAAAGTTGGTAGCTAGAAATCATTTGAAGGGTCAAAAGTTCAAAATTATTAAATAGGGTTGTCATGATAAACTCAGAGAATGGGGAGAGGAAATTTAATTAAAAAAAAAAAAAAAGAAGTCCTTCCTCTTGATAGGCACCTGAGAATATTCTGATGTAGCTCTCAAGCAAATCTAACAAGCCACTGTTAGTAAGGTCAATTTTTGTGTGACCAACTATTTTGGCCTTGTGCCAGACGAGGCCAAAATAAGAATACAGTGGGGATAAGCCAGTATTTATTCTCCAAATATAGCTTTGTAGCAACTAATTTATTTGGTTACTGAATATACAATGGTAAAAAAAAATCTTGAAAACCAGTTCTATTAGTAAATTTATTCCTTAGTACTCCACTTTGGTGGCATTGTATCAGACTAAGTTCAATAAGTAACAGTAATTTCTCTGGAATGTGGCACAAGGATGAGTTTAAGTTTAGGGTAAAGAATTGCATTTAGTCTGTTTGGGGATACCTCAGGTGTCAGAGATTCGGCTGTTGTAATGGCATATCCCACACTCCCTATCGCTTATGTAGACTGACTATATCAGTAGCTATATAGTGAGCACAGGATATACGGGAATTACTAGCCTGCCACCCAATTCCCTGTTTTTCAGTAGTGTATTCTCTTTTACAATAAACCTCTCTTCTTTCATTTACACCTGTGTTGCTGTTGCTTTCGCTTGAGTACCCCCTTTGTCTGTTTCTAACTTCTTTAAGGATACAAAATAACTAACACCCTGTCTAAAGAAATATTGCCTGGAAGAGCACATTATAGTATATCTTATCCCTAAAGAGGTTCAGGCTAGGCCAAATAAGTATGGGTTAGTATGTATGGGTTTCCATACATGCACTTGTTTGACAGGTCAGTATGGGTAAGTATGGGCCAATCCTGTTGAGAATGTCCCAGAACTCTAAAACTGCAGTCTTCTATCTTTTCCTCGCCCGCCTTCTCTGTTGACATCTCAAGCAACAACAGCAAAATGTTTTATATCATAGACTTGTAAATATTAACTGAAATTTTGTAACTTACCAAGAATCAAATTCTGGTTAGAAAAAAAGGAATAATTTAAACTGAGAATAATCTGATATGCACTCATACTTAGAATCAGAAAGCAAGTTGAAATTTTTGGGATAATGAGGAAAGAGGGTTTAGAGAATATGACACTCCCAGGACATATTGAAGGTAGGAGAGACAGAGGGTAAACAGTGAGTAACCTACCTAACCTATTAGATTGACAGGGATAATATAGAGAGAAACATTGCTAGGGGCTACAAAGGTTAGGAAGTTGTGGAGACCCATTTTCACCAGGGTTGATTTCTTGTGCATGAAATTAGGGAGATGGAACAATTTGGAAGCCTTTTAATAGTTGTACTAGCATGAAGGTGATAGATTGGTTTATGGATGCTTAATTTCAGTGACTGAATGGGAATTGGTGTTTTCAGTGCTAGCACAAAGTCACAAGCCATCGTGATTGAGAGTTTGAGTGTACTTGCATTATTCAAACTGCTGATCATACCAGATTATGTACTCTCTCCAAGAAACTGTAATTACAGACCACTCAGCATAGTTGTCATATAAACCACAACTGGGCTCTATGGTGGTTGAATGAACAAAAATGTGCCTGAGTAGGCTCCTGCAACAGGGATTAGCTAGCTGCTCAATCAGGCAGGTGCATCTGGAAAACTAGAGTAGCTGGATATATATATATCTATACATAATATTTTCAGTTATATGGATATGAGTTTTTGACCCCTGAGTTTCACGCCTTTGTGAACATCAGATAAACTGGTTTATTTTTTAAAAATTGAATCAAACTCATATCCATATAACTGAATATGTTAGCTCTATTATTGATATTGAGCACTTTCCAATCAGTGCTGTGCATATAAAATAATATATATATAGAAAATATATATTAGATAATAATATCAAATCCGCATGTGGAAAGGATAATCAAAATAGCTTTTCTCAGTTAAGCGTTTAGATTTCCTGTTAACTTTTTTTAAAAAAATATTGTTTGGATAAATTTAAACCATTTGTAATTTCAGTTTGATGAGACAGGTGTGAAAAACTTACCTGCTGAAATAAATTATAATTTATAACCAAGTTTTCAATGATGTGTTAAGTTTTTCCTTTGATATATATATATATATATATATATATATATATATATATATAGAGAGAGAGAGAGAGAGAGAGATAGATAGATAGATAAATAGATAAAACTAGAGAGCCTAATGCTCTACAGTTGTATTGAGCTCTTTTGTTAGTTAGTTGTTTACTCACATATTGGGGTATTTTTTTTTTTTGCTTCAAACCTGTATCTGTGCAATTTTTTTTCGACAGACTTTCATGTTTCTAGCTCTTTTCTTTTTAAAACCTTTTTTTTCCACGAGATTGATTTGAATATTGGCAAAACAAAATTTGAGGGTTTTCCGAAACACAGTATAGTTACTTTATTAGTATATATATATATATATATATATATATATATATATATATATATATATATATAAATACTATTCTACCAATTAAATTTAAAATGAGACACTTCACACAGAATTTTTTTCCCCTTTTGTCATTATTTTACCTAACATTGTTGAGATTTTATATATATATATATATATATCTATAATCTATAATTTATATATATATATATATATATATATATAAAACCGGGAAAACAGAAATCTTTAGCCTCATTTTTTTTCATGTTATCACAATGTAATTCTCTTTATTAAAAAATCTTTCATAAATAAAATATACTTTTCTGAAGCTTTATTTGAGCAATATTAGCAGATTTGAAGTTTAATTAATGTGATTTGAAACAAATATTACTTACTTTAAGTTTAAAATATTGCAGTTTTTAATATGGCAGTAGGTGCTCATTTAAAGTATTGACATGTTGCCTGACAGACAAAAGTTTATCAATATTTTCTATGGTGGATATAACCGTAAAAATTAACTGAAGAATATAACATGAACACCTTTTTATATAATTTTTAAGTACTCAGTTAAGAATTTAGCAAAATATTCTGTGTAATCTAATGTTTTAACAAATTTTAGTTACATTGTCTTTAAAAGTAACTATAGGTAAGGATCTTATTTTCTGATATTGTTATATATCAATGTCAGTATTTATGAAAATCAGCACATTTATACATACAAAAAAATTTCAAAATTCTTTTTAAAATATTTGTGGTCGATGAATTGTAGTAAAGATTTTCCATTTATAATTGGTAAATATAGTTTTTATCACTTAACAGGGAGAAAGTAAAACTTGAAAACTTTATAAATTATTCTAATTAAAATTTAAAAAAAAGAAATGAAAACAATACTTGTAAAAATTCATTATTCATCGAAATTTTTTTTTCTTAAGACAATTGTGCCCATAACATTTCTTTTTCATAAAAGCAATTAAAAGTTTTTCTAATTAAATAATGTTTTAGTTTAATTGCATTTTTTATTTTACGATTCAGAGCATATTTTCAGTAACTGGTGATCCTGTTTTACAAAAAGAAATTGATGATTTAAATTCTCCAAGGAGTTCTACTTTTAACTAATATAAACATTGAGTGAAACAAAATTAATTGCTTGAAATTTTATAAAATTGCTAAGTGGGCAGTTACAGAAACAAAAAAAAAAAAATATTTTTACCAAGATTTTCTAAAAAAAAAAAAAACATTTCCAAACATTCATGTTTAATTAAAATATGACAATTATTTGATTTTTCCAAGAATTTCCAAATCAAAGTGTTTTTTTTTTTTAAATCACAAAAAAGATGCTAAAATTTCCTTTGCTAATCATTGCCGCCCCCATTGATGGAGGGAAAACAAAATTTTAAACCCAAATTTTGAATGTGTTAGAAAAGGATTAAAAAAATTAAGAAAATAATCAAAAAATCATTTGGTTTTTCCTCTTAATAATAACATAAACATTTTGACAATAAAACTTTGTTTTTATCAAGTTTGGGTTTTTTTTTCATCACAGTTTGGTCTTTTTTCAGTGGATTATTGGAAGTGCCTAGATTTTAGCATAATTTAAAAAAAAAAAATTCTAAAATAATCTCATCCATTTGTGAATATGTCCTGGAAGTTTCATTAAAATTTGACAATTATTTGATTTTTGCAAGAATTTCGAAATCAGTGTGTTTTTTCACTGCAAAAAAGATGCTCAAATTTTCTATAATAACATTTGGTCACAAAAAAAAAGAAAAAAAAGAAAAAGAGTTTTGTTCAAAATTTTGAAAAGGATAAAAAAATATAATTTAATAATAAAAAAATCCTTTTTAACACATATACATGAGGGTGGTTATTGAAAATATCTCAGACCCAGATTCACTAGACAAAATCAGTATGGCGATATTTAGTTATTGAAAGTGGGTCAGGCTTGAACTTTTCAGAACTTTTTATATATATAAATGCATTATATATATAATATATATATATATATATATATATATATATATATATATATATATATATATATATATATAAATGCATTCAGTGTGTATTTCATCTTGTATTTTACAAATGTTCACTCAATGGGGAGGTATATTCTCTCTATATATAAATGAGTACAAAAGAAAGGTCAGAGAATGTTGTAATTATATATATATATATATATATATATATATATATATATATATCATAATGGATACTGGATTATGAATGCACTTCATTGTGTATTCTACTTGTGTGTCCCTTCAATGGGGCGGGCGTGCATATTTTATTATACATGTTCCACTGAGTGTTCAGCAAACAAAAGGAAATCCTGTTTCATTTGCTATGCAAACAGTTCAATAATATTGATTTCTGGCTAGAAAAGAGCTGTGAAATATGACAAAGCAGGATTTGAGTTGGACAGGAATAAAGGCAGACTGACCAATGTTGATAAAAGAGCAAACAAAACAGCTAAATTAGTCAAAGATTTACAAAAGCAACAACAGAAGCAAATAATTTTTGATAAAGTTGCTTTTTTTTTTATTGGTATCTTTCTGGCTTTCTGTTTTCTTTCAATCTTGCGGATTCTTTTGAAGACTACAAATGCTTCTGTTATTGCACTTGGATTTATAAGGAAATACAGAGATTTTACAAGCTGATCTTTCCAGGACAATTTATATTATAGGAAGGCAATAGAGAGATTTTTACAAGTTTTAATTTGGATAATTTATTTTTCAAGAAGGCAAAAAGAGAGATTTTTTTAAAACTGGCCTTTTATAGGATAATTTATTTTATAAGAAGGCAATAGAGAGATTTTACAAGTTGGCCTTTATAGGATAATTTATTTTATAAGAAGGCAATAGAGAGATTTTACAAGTTGGCCTTTATAGGATAATTTATTTTATAAGAAGGCAATAGAGAGATTTTACAAGTTGGCCTTTATGGGATAATTTATTTTATAAGAAGGCAATAGAGAGATTTTACAAGTTGGCCTTTATGGGATAATTTATTTTATAAGAAGGCAATAGAGAGATTTTACAAGTTGGCCTTTATGGGATAATTTATTTTATAAGAAGGCAATAGAGAGATTTTACAAATCAATCCTTTTATGGGATAATTTATTTTATAAGAAGGCAATAGAGAGATTTTACAATTTCATAATTTCATTCATTACTGAATAAGTCCCAAAAATTTCATTAAAATCCGACAATGATTTGATTTTGGAAAGAATTCCCAAATTAATGTATGTTACCACAAAAAAGAGGTCAAAATTTGCTATGTTACAAGTTAATACAATCACCGCTACAAGAAAAACAAGTTTTTTTATCAAATTTTGAATGTTCTAAAAAGGGGTAAAAAATTTAATTAATCAAAAATATTCTGATCTTTCTTCTTAATAATGATTCTGCCAATAAAAGTATGTTTTCATTACATTTAGAGCATGTTTTCATCAGGGTATGATGATTCATTAGCATCTTTGTGGAGGTACGTATTTTGTGTGTGTCTGTGTGTATGAGATGTAGATCAAATATGGATCAGAATCTGACGGGATGATAAGATAAAGAATAAATAGGAAACATTTATTAATCTAACATGTTTCACTTTTATTAAAGCTTCATCAGAGATTGAGAGAAAACAGATAAAAAGAGAGAAACACAGCATCTTCCTCAATCACTTTAATTACATGAAGCAAAAGATCCGTGAATATGAGGATTAAAAATAAATAGACATTTTTAAATTCTAAATTATTCAACCAGACATATACTTGAATGAAGATATATTTTTCTATATATATATATGTTAATGTGTGTGTTGTATATATTTCATATATCTGGTGTGTGTGTGTATATATATATGTGTGTGTGTGTTTATATATATATAAGTTTGTGTGTGTGTATATATATATATATATATATATATATTGTGTTGTATAATATATATATATTTGTGTGTGTGTATATATATATATATATGTGTGTGTATATATATTTGTGTGTATATATATTTACAAATATAAATATATGGCCTGTATATATATATGTGTGTGTGTGTGTGTGTGTGTATGTATATATATATATTGTATATATATCCATGTGTGTATATATATATGGTACATAAAATTGTGTATATATATATATATATTTATATATATATATATATATTATATATTTATATATAATATATTCTTATATATATATATATATATATATATATATTGGATATATTGCATATATATATGTATATATATATATATATATGTATATGTATAAGTATATATATATATATATATATATATAAATATATATATATATATGAGAAATCAGGTATATATGTAGAAACTATTGTTAAATCTGATGAGTTTTACATCATCTTTTTTCAAAGTGTGAATGATTAAGCCAATGTAAATAGTGCCTTAGAAATGCAAATCTTTTTCAGATTCTCAAAACGTTCATATCTGCTCAGTTTTGTATTCTAACGTAAACAAAGCAATTTCTAAAAAAGAGATGGATTTTCTATTTATTAATCTGACATATTTTATTGTCTAAACATTATTTTTAATGGGTACCCAAATTTGAGTAGACACTCTGTTTATTTATGAAATGGTTTATTTATTTTTTCTGTCTTCTACTAAAAAAACACTTCCTAATATTTAGCGAGGCTGCTAAGATTTTTAATTTATTTTATTCACTTTAATGTTCATCATGCCCAGTCTCCCTAACCAAATTGACTACGTTGTTTCTGTTCATATTAGATGCATTTCCAAGATATGAGATGCCAGTTCAATTCTTGTTAGAGACAATTTCTTTATTTCTGACTCATGCTGCTTACTTTAGCAGTTGTAGAATTTATTGATTCAGAGCAGTAGGATTTAAAAAAAAAAAAAAGCAACAAAAACAAAAATTAATAATAAAAAAACAAAGGCATTTAACCTATGAACTTGGTGGCCATAGATTTGCCTGCACTCCCAGATTACTATATGGTTCCACAATATAATTGGCCTTAATCACCAGACAATTGCTATAGAGCTTTGATATTAAGTATATAATTAAACAAAAGAGAAGAAAAAAGTAAAAATGAAAGAGTTCAGAACAAAAAAAAAAAAAAGAGAGAGAGAGAGAAAGTATGAAGAGTAGAAAGCCAGAAAGATATGGAAAAATTATTAAAAGAATAAATAGGAGGAGGCAAATATAAGGAAAGTGAAAGTGAAAATAGACAGTGGGTAAATCGATGTGGTGAAGCTGGCAGAAGTTGCCTAAGGTGGAAGAGAGTTGATGTGAGCAATGAGGTGACTTATGGGAAGGATTTTCAGAGATCACTGATGGAACATTCTTAGCAGACAGCCACAAGATTGCTGGGGACAAATGGAAAGTTTATTTATGGGTCAGATGGAGGAAGGCATAGCTGTTCAAATAAAGTCTTCATAAGATGTGGAGAAAAGAAAGTGAAAGTAAAAATAAAGTAGAGCTATAAAGGAGGATCTTCATGAGAAAGTATAGTTTAGTCTGGCACAAGGTCATAAATATGATGCACTGTGTGTCCTAACTCCAAGTATATGTCAAGTTATGAATATTCCCAAGTGATATATATTTTTGTTTGTTTGTTTTTTTAATCATTTAACCACCAAGCAATGCAGAAATGCCACTAGCACGGAGGTGGCTACATGGAGTAAAAGAAAAAAACAGAGTATAGGGAGGATTGAGCAAAGGACAAAAGATGAACAAGATTCAAAAAGATAGAAGATGGTGATTGATTAAAATTTTGAAGATTGTAGTTATCAGAAAAACGGAAGGGAATTTCACAAGCGGGAAGTGCAAGAAAAGAAACTGTTGGAGTTGAAGTGGTGGTTGCATTTAGCTATATTAACAGTAAAAGATGCTAATCTAGTATCATGCTTAAATTTATGTAGTCGAGGCACTGGGGGAAAAAAAAAGCTTGTCAGAGCAGTTGCCATGAAAAATATTTGTAGAAAAGATAGAGTGAAGTCATGTCACATGGGTGAGACAATTTCTGTGACCACATCACTCCTTAAATCTGACCACCTAACTCCCCAGACTGTAACCCCCTTGATTATTATGCGTGGGGTGCAGTAGAATGAGAGACCAACAAAACTCTGTGTAAGACCAAAGATGCACTGAAGGCAATTATTATGACAGCATTCAACAACTTTCAAGGAAACTGTCCAGAAGAGATGCAGGAGATTCCAAAGTCGTCTGGAGGCCGTGATTTCAACCAATGGCTATTTTATTGAATAAATTTACTCTTTAGTATTTCAAGATAGTTTTGTGTAATTTTGGTTAATATATCTGTTAAAAAGAGATGTTTCTGTTATTGACATTTTTGTGCAAGTTAGATGACAATTTATCCATCGACAACTGTATAAGCCACCCGGAGAGAAGATGGGAAGCCATCTTGGAGCGAAGGTGAAAATGGTGAATTCAGAAGGAGTTTAACAGATTCTACCTGATATTTTATCTCTGACCCTTCAAATAATTCTAACAATTTTTTTTCTCTTTATTAGTGTAAGTTTCCAAACATCAAAACAATTTAAATCTGCAAAATCTAAGAAAATTGTTTTTGGGTAATATATTTTGTTATATTCCATGCTAATAGGAATATATACTTGAAAAACAAGGTGGATAAAATAAGTTAAGGTTTATTATAAAAACCAGTACAATAAGAATAAAGGTAACAGTTATGTAGAAGGTCATTGCAAGTCAATCCAGTAGTGAGTGCTACTATTTGAAAATCGTTAGTTCTCACGTAAGTTTGAGTCGTACTCAACAGATCCCAACTAGTCAATATTTACCAGCCTCCCCACGAGGTAGAATGTGGCACAAGGCTGAGTTTAATGTGGGGTAATCCAAGCCCATATGCTCAGCCAAAAATTCCCCATAGACCCCATATAAAATGGGGTCGGGTTTTCCTGTTTACCTTCCCGGACGAGACACTGTTTTTTGATATAGCCTCATTTGGGTTCCTCTGCCCAAAAGGCAGAGTAGACAGATACTAAGCAGCTGGAACAGATTCCAGCTGGTCTCTGTAGTCCATTGATTTACATGTTTATAGGTAATTACTACCTATAGTATAGTCATCTCATGGGGGTGACAAGTTATTCCATTACATCATATTTAAAATGTACCCGGTTCCTTTTCAACATGAAAATTGATCCTTACCAAGTTTTGGCACTATATAACAGGCAACAAATATCAGTTTTTAACATAATAAAAAAAAAATGATACAAAAGAAAATCATGATCTAGATCAATATCTCTATTTTTTTTATGATGCTGAATCTATTTTTAATTAAAAGATAGATGTTCAGGTCTAGAAACCTTGGACTGCACGGAATCACCAAAATTTGCAAAAAGAGCTTAAGTTTTGCATTTAACCTGTTTAGACTTCTTTTGAGGTCAAAATTATAGTGATTGGGAAAACATCCTGCCCAGAGTCTGTTTTCCAAAGCAGCAGCAGTTCACGTGGAACTTACTTCTTATTAACAGAATACGATTGAAAATGATTCATCCTTGGAGAGATGGCATAGCAAGTCCCAGGTGCAAAGGTCTGGGCTGGTGAACCTAAGAAATTTAGCTCTTTAGAAAACTTGCCATTGAAGTAACAATACAGTGGCAAGAAGCTTGTGACATTTCATCTGTGGGAAAGGGATTGTCGAGGGGAAAATAATTCATCACCTACAAGGCCATGTAAACCAGGGGTTCCCAACCTTTTTGTGTCATTGCCCATTTTCACATAGAAACATTTTCCACTGTCCACCTGTATATTAAATATTCAAAAGCATCCAGTGATGGGTAAATTAGATTTTGAGGGGAACTTTTTCTGCCTTGATAAATTTGTGATACACAACGTAATAAAAAAAAGTAAAAACAATTTTATAATAAATAAAACTTATCCTGAGATTGCTTCTCAATATTACTCACAATGTTGTTGTTGTTGTTGTTATCTGCCCTTATCTGATTTATATCTCCCACAAAAAAAAAAAAAAAAGTTATTTTGTCTAAAGAACTATTGTTAAATAATAGCTTAGCTATTATTTTTAGAGGGAATGAAATCACTGCTTGGACTTCCTGAGGTTGAACTTTGGGGTCAGAGGGAAGACAAAACAAGGAAGTTCATCTTGATTGGCTGAACGAGCATGAGAATGATAGACAGAGAAGGGGTTTTCAGGGAATTTTTCTTAACTGTTGAACAATGTAGATGTGTTTCCTTTCATGTCATGAAGAGCTCCCCAGTGGAGTGAGAGAACGACCCCACTGGATAGTCATAAAATGTAAATGTCTACGTGATTAATAGTTAAGTTTAAGTTGTTCTTTAATCCCTGAACAAAACATTTAGTGACCTCCAGCTGAGGGAGAGAAAATAAGAGAGAAGATACAACATTATAATTATTTGGTGCAGTGAATAAGAGCTTTCCAATATAAGGGGGCTATACAACATTATTTGAATGTTAATATCCCTTCTGAAAACTATAAAAATATAGAAAATATCAAAATATTCCTTGCTTGCAGGAATAGTTATATCTTATCTAGGAATGTGACCTAGGTATTACCATTTAGCATCCTGTTTTTTTGGTTTTCTTTTAATACAGGTTCTTTGCATATCTCCTTTGAATATTTTTGTTTTGGGGTAGCATATGTTGAAATACCTTTTTAATGCTTTAAACTGTCCTGTTGATGGCTGTTCTAGCACAAAGTCAGAAGTCATCATGACCGAGGGTTTGAGCATACTAGTACTATTCAAACTGACAGATTATGCACTCTCTTTCAGAAACTGTAACTACAGGCTGCTTTGCATAGTTGCAAACCATAGGTGCACTCTGTAGGTGTTGAAGAAACACGAATCTGCCCGAAGACAGAGTGGACATTATATGCATGTTTCCATACATACCAAATATATCAGTGACATATGAGGGGGGTGTTGAAAAGTTCTCAACCTGACCAACTTCCCACAATCTGACCAAACATAAAAATGTTTTATTCTTTTTTAGTATATTACTATATGTGGATTTGTCTGTCTATTCTCTCTCATCAATTCACAAAAACAATTCAAATATAGCCGACAAGAAGGCATAAATGATAAAAGCCTGTTCTGTAGACTTTTTTGAAGAATGGAAAAATTTACGCCCTCTCCCCCAAACTCATTAGTACTGTAAATGTTTTACTTAGCAGCAATGGTGCTCACTGACAGCCATTTTTATTGTCTTAGAAACAAAAATTGTGGCGTATTGAAAATTTTGTTTTTGGCAAACAAAGAAAAACTATCTCTGGAAAACTTCAATAAGAACACAACCAATTCTTAGATGGCTGAAGATCAACAAGGAAGGAAGGGATTGAAAAATGAGGACAAAGTGATAAAAAAAAAATAAAGTGATGAAAAATGAAAAGAAAAAAAGAAAAAGAGGAAATAAAGAAGTGGGGGTAAAGGAAATAAAGAAAAGGTGGGGAGAGCAAAGAGAGAAAAAAAAAGAAGAAGAAAAAGAGAACAGAAAAAAATGAAAAGAACTTATAAAAAAGAAAAGTGTAAAAAAGAAAAAGAAAAAAGGAGACAAAAAAATAAAAAGAATGGAGAAAGACAAAGAAAGAAAAAGAATTTGGAAAACAAAAAAGAAAAAATGGGGAAGACAAAGAAAGAAAAAAATGGGGAAGGCAAAGAAAGAAAAGAATGGGGAAGACAAAGAAAGAAAAGGTGGGGAAGACAAAGAAAGAAAAGAATGGGGGAAGACAAAGAAAAGAAAAGAATGGAGAAAGAAAAAAGAAAGAAAAGAATGGGGGAAGGCAAAGAAAGAAAAGAATGGGGGAAGAAAGAAAAGAAAAGAATGGAAAAAAAAAGAAAAAAAAAAGAATGGGGAAGACAAAGAAAGAAAAGAATGGGGAAGGCAAGAAATAAAAGAATCTGATCGAAAGACAAAGAAAGAAAAGAATGGGAAGAAAAGAAAATCATGGGGGAAGAAAAAAAAAGAAAAGAATTGGTAAAAGAAAAAGAAAAAAAAAAGAATGGTAAAGGTAAAAGAAAAGAAAAAAATGGGGAAGGAAAATAAAAAAGAAGAAGGAAAAAAAGAAAGAAAAGAAAAAAGGCAAAAGAAAGAAAAGAATGGAGAAACAAAAAAGAAAGAAAAGAATGGGGGAAAGGCAAAGAAAAAAAGAATGGTCAGAAAAGAAAAATAAACGAAAGAAAAAGAAAAAAAAAGAAAAAAATGGAAAAGGCAAAAATCGAAAGAAAAGAATGGAGAAAGAAAAGAAAGAAAAGAATGGAAAAACCCAAGAAAATAAGAAAAGAAAGAAAAGAATGGGGAAGAAAGAAAGATAAAATGGAGGAAAACAAAGAAAGAAATAGAAGAACGCAAAAAAATAAAAACTTAATTGGGTAAGAAAAAAAGAAAATGAAATGTGGAATCACAAATAAAAAAAACAAAGAAAGAAAGAAAGAAAAGAAAACAAATTCAAAGAAAGAAAAGAAGGAATCTTAAAAACATGCATCCCTACGAAAAAAATAATCCTATCATTTTGGCAAGGCAAACGAAAAGAAAATGAAAAAGAAAAAAGAATTCCAAGATGAAAGAAAGAAAGATAAAATTCTCAAAAAGGAAGAAAGATGAAATGGAATCAAAAAAAAAAAAATAGGAAAGAAATAGAAATCTTATTGAAAATTGAAATGTAATTGATAGAAAAGAAAAATGCTTTCATAAACAATTCCAAAAAGTAAAAATGAAAAAAAGAAAATAAAGGAATAAGAATGTTCCCCTCAAAGAAATGTAAAGAAATAAAATAAATATTTTTATAAAATTTGTTAAACAAATTTATACAAAAATGGATTAAAGAATGAAAAAACATGTTATTACACAAAAAAAAAAATAAAAAAAAAAAAAAATAAAAATAGAATGCTCGATCTAATAAAAATCGATATAAGAAATGGTTAGTAAACAAAAAAAAGAAAGAAATGAAAGAAAAGAAAGAAAGAAAAGAAAGGTTAATTGTTCTGTTCTTTGTGGCCAAAACCTTGAAGGATAAGTGACTAATTTTAAAGCAATGTAGAGCGATCACCAAGTATTTTCCTTGCTTATATATCTGCCAAAATAACTTTACCTGAATACGAACATTACAATTAGACTTTATTAAAACACAAAAATGAATTTAACGCAAATGT
>CAHIKZ030002847.1:32500-47500 GCA_903632075.3 Acanthosepion pharaonis | reverse complement strand
GAAAAAAACAAAGAAAGAATAGGAAAAGAAAAAAAGAAAAAAGATGAATGAAAGAAAATTAAAAAAGAAAAAAGAAAAGAAAAGAAAGAAAAGAAGTAGAAAGTTTCTGATTACATGAATCATTAATTGGTAATTTAATGGGGAAAAAACATGAAAAAGAAACAATAGAAAGTCGTCAATAAATTTTCCAATCTGTTCATCAAAAAAAATGAGTTCAAAAGAAAAATTTTCAAAAAAAAATATTTGTTTTCCCCTTAAACTGATTTCTAATATAAAGACATGATTTTGAAAAATGAAAATATTTCAACAATTTAAGAAAAGGAAATTTGCAAAAGAAAAAAATTTTTTAAAAGAGGGAATATTTGGTTTTGATACAATTGTAAATAAAAATTTTTTTTAAAATTCTGAATCCTTATTTCTTTAAATATTAAAAAAAATTTTGACATACATGTAGAAACATAGATATTTGATATATTTCATAAGTATTTATGAATGTATATATGGGGCAAAAATTTTCATGGAATTTTATAAATATATATATAATATATAAATATATATATATATATAAATATGTTCAATACAACAACACACACATCCATATATATATTCAGATCTTATATATACATGGAAACACAAACACAAAGATATTCCTGGAATGATTAATATATATATATATATATTATGTATACATACAATTACACATAATTACACATAAAACACACATTTATATAAATATATATACATATACACAAAACACACACACAACAATATAATTAATTGAATATATAAATATATAAAGTTTTTATAATCACACAAACACAACAAGTATATATTCACAGATTCATAATTCACACACATATATTTGTTTATATAATATATAATATTTTATTCAAATATATTTAATACAAACCTATTATCTTTGGCGTTCATAAATATTTTAATTTAATACACACACATATAGAAATATATATATTATCTTTAAAACAATATGGGGAAAAATATAAACATATACAAAGATAACTTATATTTTTCACAACAAAATTTACACACACAATATCTACATATATAAAGGTGTAATATATATTTGAACACCTTCAAAATATTGAATATATATAGTATATATATACATTTCAAGAATGCGTATAAAATTATTCGTTATTATAAATATATACCCATCATATAGGACAAATACATACACACACAAATATTTGATATAAAAAAATTTTAAGGTTGTTGATTATCCACACACACACACATCCATATATTTACATGAATTCTATATACACACATTCAACAATATAACTATCATTATAAACATTTATCATTACATAATTTATTCATATATATATATATGAAACGATCATTTTTATATATCGAAAGAAACACATATATGTGGGCATATATGAAAAAGCATATATATATATATATTATATTTTAGGGTATATATAAATTAATATATATATATAATATACCCATACTATAAAGGATATAGTAAAAAACACACATATAAATATATAAATATAATATATATAATATATACACAAACAAATAATATATATATAATACATGGATATAAATATGGATCTATGGTACACAAACACACAACATATTTTATATATATATATTCCTTTTATATATATATATATATATTTATATATATATATATATACACAGAGAGATTTAAGAGATTTGAGGTTTGAAATAAAATGTGAAAAGGTGTTTCCTATAAAAAGAATTCAATCATTTAATTTTTAAATGTTCAAATCAAGTGTTTTGATCTTGATACAAAGAGTGCTAAAAAAAAATCCATCCACGAACATACTTGTAGAAAATACAAACATAATAACCTCATCTACATGTAAAAAAAATAAAAAAAATGGAAGCCCAAATAATAAAAAAAGAAAAGCCAACACTAATAACATTAATTATGAACATGGCCACAAAATGCGCTGATCTTGTTTTGGAAAAATAAAACATCCCTGTAATGGATTAGACACATACATAAAAAAAAAAGAAAGACAAAAATCCAGGTACTTGATAATGGCTAAATGAGTAGCTGAAAAAGCTTGGATATGCAGAATTTTTGGACAGTTTTTCCACACTTTGTGTCCAGAAAAGAAAACACCTGTTTAAACACAAAAGAAATTAAATAAAAAGCTTAATCACAATATCTTGTCAGTTGTCTTTAATGAAACTTGTATAAAAGAGGGATTGTTGCCCAAAACACACACACACACACACACATATATATATACACACACACACACATATACATGCACCTATATATATTCATACATACATAAATATACCTACATTTTCTCTATATATATGTGTGTGTGCACAGTATACAAAAGGAGGCTGAAAGTTAAAAAAAAACAAACATCAGGATATGAATTTTGGTAAGCTGATTAAACTGAAATGATTTTCTCTTTTGCCCCTATATATATATATATATATATATATATATATATATATATTCAATACCATCACTTGATAAGATACCAGAGGTATTAAAACAAAATGGTTATTTTTGCAGTGATGTTATATAATGATTTTTATAATAAAGTAAAATAAATAATCATATATATATAAATACATTTATTTAAAATTTTATTTTAAATATATAAATATATACAATACAATTTAAAATGTTGCTCTGTTTATAGATAAACATTTACATTAAATAATATTTACTGGCACTGAATGTCCTAGAAAAAAAAAGAATTATTAAACAGAGCATTTTAAAAATACTTGTATCTATAAAAAGAACGTTAAACATAAATTCCAAACGAAAAATGAATTGTTTTGATTTTATCAAATATAATATATATATATATATATATATATATATATATATATATATATATAATGTATACAACACACACCATATATTAAATTAAACATCATTTTTTGTGATGATCTCTGTAGCTTAGTGCACTAAAGCATGCCATATCAAATCAAAGAGTGGTTTTTCTTTAAAGGGCCAGATGGGGTGGGAAGGATTTTAGGTTTGAACCCATCCAGAGTGCAAATTTTCTTACTTTTCAAACATAAGACACACTGTTTAAAAATAAATAATGCGGAGTCTATTTCAATCACTGGTATCCACTAAAAAATGAAATGTTTGAAGCCATACAAATGTAGAGTTAAAAGTAGATTCATTAATTCTTTAAAAATATATATCTACATACATATATTCACACACAGAGAGGGTGACTGAAAAGTAAATCCTCATTTTAAAAATACTTATAATTTATTTATTAACCATAATTTTGACAAGAAATGGATATGAGAGAAAATTGTTTAGCATGAGGTTTGTTTTTTTTAATTTTGAGCTGCCCAGGAATCATGTCAACTGATTTCACCAGGAACTCTTGTGGCATGGAAGACATAACTTCTTGCATTTGCCTTTCAAGTTCTTCCAAAGTCTTGGTTCTTTAAAGAACCCCAAAGAAAAGAAATCACAGGGCTGTTGACTGCCCACTCATACATAAAATAGGGAGTTAGTTTTCAATCACTCTGTGTGTGCGTATATTTAGGTAGATATCTTCATTCAAGCATGTTTTTATAATAATTAGGCATATCTATTTAGTTTTATTTTTTTTCAATTCAAATTCAAGGATCAATTTCAGTACATTGTTATTAAACTGATTAAGAAAGATGAGAATCCTTGGTCCTTTTTTTCCCAATCAAAGTATTTTCAATCTCATCCAAGATCATTTTCATATATATTTTGCTAAGACAAAAATATTAATGATTTGATAGTTGTGAATTTTTTGTAAATGCACATTTGAGAGGATTTTCATATCTAAATGAAGAGACATAATATGTTAGATTATTCAACCAAATATATATATATATATATATATATATATATATATATATATATACATATGTGTGTGTGTGTAAATATATATATATATATGATAAAATATATAAAAAAAAAAAATTTTGAATATGCAATTAAGTATTTTAAATAAAGTCTATATAATTTTTTCATTATTTAAATCTTCATATACATTTTCATTTAAACATAATTAACATTATAACTTATAACAATTTAACATTAAAAGATTTTAATGGACATAAGAGCCTAGAACTAATTCAAACAGATAACTGAAAACTGTTGAAAGTTTTCCTTTTACAATGCAAATCCAAAAAAAGCTTGTTGAAGATATAAGAACCAATTGATTCACTACGTATTTCCAACATCAACGGAAGAGATTTCTTTAAACTTTTATAAAAAATTTTTCAATCGACTTTTTGATATTTTAATTTTTGGAAATCATCTTCGAATACGTTTAACAACATCGCCCACGTGACGACTACGTGATCATATTTAAACAGAACGCTGATCTGTATAAAATTTCAGTTATCTGTTTGAATTAGTTGGGCTCTTATGTCCATCGTCTTTTGTGTTAAATTGTTATAAGTTATAATGTTAATTATGTTTAAATGAAAATGTCCATGAAGATGGTCTTAAATAGACCGAAACGTCCGACGTCGACTTTATTTTAACATTAATAATGCATATTCAGAATTTTGTTTTTTTTCTGTATTTTTTTTTCATACTGTCGGATTTATATCCATATATTTGCTTATATATATATATATATATATATATATATATGAGACATATAATATATATAAATATATATATATACACTATATATATTCATAAATATAATACAAGCACTTTGATTGTGTGACATTATTTTATATATATATAAAAAAAAATACGCTAGAATTAGCATATTTATTCTATATATATATATATGGTCTTATATATAGAAACATATATATACACCAAATCAGTTGGGATTTATATATATGACTTGAGGCTTTTGGATGTTAGTTGCATTGATAGCTCTACACAGTGAAATAGTACTATCTATGAATGACACACACACATATATATATATATATATATATATATATATATATATATATATATATATATATATATATATATATGCCTCTGTGTGTGTGTGATCATTTTAGGTGTTGAGAAAAGGACATTTTGCCTGATTATATTATATATATTTTTTAAAATTTGTCATGAACTTTGTCATATAATTCTTGACTTCTCCTTTATTCAAAATCATTGACCCCATTCCCTGCTGGAGGTCATTGATATGGGATTTTAGTATAGGTTGAAAAATTTCATCAACATGTTTCAACTAATTTCTATTTCCATGGAAAATTTCAAAAAAACTATTTTCTCTAACTCCATTAGTTCAGATCTTTACAACAACAAAGACTTGCAATACAAAGAATCATGCTTATTCTCTTCATATTCCAATTGTAAGGAGGTTGTTCCCTTTAGACAGATTTTTCCCCAAGAACTGATACATTGTGGAAGAGATCTGTATAAAAAAATTCTGAAATAAGCTTTTATTGTTATTGTTGACAACAGTTCATTCAATCCAAGGCCCAAAGTCTACACAAGGTAAAGGATTTTTGTTAAAATGGCTTTCATGGATGTTTGAATGGATGAATCTAAAAGGAAGGTAATGAAGATTATGAGGATAAAGAGGATAGATAATGATTGACCTTGGATTGAGGAGATTAAGATTAACGTGTTCAGCTGAGCATCTAAGTGTGGATCTCTTCCACAATGTATCAGTTCTTGGGGAAAAAAAAGAAGATTGATATAGATATGTGCATATAGTTAGTAAACTCGAATTCATTTAAATAAGTTTTAATAAATTCAACCAATAATGTCTGTTAAATTTTTATTGCATTTTTCCATTTTTTTTAAGTTGTACATATCTATATCTATCTTCTATATATATATATATATATATATTTATATTATACTTTTTTTATATAGACAAAAACAGTTTATATGAAAAAACTATAAATAATTATTGCTATACTATCAGTATTGTTTTTATCTTTTGAATTAATGCTGTGAATAATTAGAATTTATATATTATTTTTTATTCTCATTGCATCATATATATATATATATATATATATATATATATATATATATATATATATATTTACACACAAAAATTATTTTAGGATATCACATCAAAAATCTTGAAAAAAAAAAGCTACACAAATTTTCATGTTTTTATGGGTTTAACACAACTCATCAGGTGTTAATAAATGACTGGTGAGTAGACAATTTATTGAATTTTAAAAACAAGATACATCCTCTTTTTTAGCAATTTTTTCACAAGAAAAGGCCAAAATGAATAAGAAAAAAGACACCAGATGAAAACAAAGAATACTGACTTTATTCTTTTGTATTTTCAAGCCCTTTTTAAATTTAAATGTTGGAATTGGACAAATTCATTTTCATTTTTTTTTAATATTTTATATATGATTAATAAAAAAAATGTTTGTCAGACCCATTGATTGATGGCTGAAATGACTTTTCTCTCAATACTGTATTAACTGTCAGCATTTTTGGCCTCATATCTTTTACATTGCTATTATATATATTTTTATTTAGAAAGAGAGAAAATGTAAATATAAAAGTGGAGACTGAGTTCAATGCCTAGCAGTGAGTCTGTTTCATACTTGAATGCAATCTTTTGGCATTGTGCTACATCTACGCTAGAAAAAATCAAAACTAACAAATGTTTGGAAAATACATCGTGTGAAACTTTAAAATTGATCCCATTACTTTTATATATATATATATATATATATATATATATATGATATTCAGAAATTCTAAATCAGTCAACCAAACAGCCACCTGCATCAATGTGAAAGTTTTCAGACAAAATGAATGGAGCAATTTAACTGATTGACATTCCACTTACAATCATAAAAAAAATAGAAAAAGATTTAAAAATTTATTCTGTTGAATGAAGATAACTTTATGATAAAATAGTCTGAACTGACACCAAATTGATTAATTTCAAAAATGGCATGATTAATTGGATGTCTATGTTAGAATCAGGAGCCACTTATACATTTCAAAATTTTACTTTCCTTGAATGAATCATAAAAAATATAATATATATATATATATATATATATATATATATATATATATATAGCCTGATTTCACACATAAATAGTGTGTGTAGATGTATTTACTCCTTGTTTCATAAACAATATAAAATATTTTGCTCTGAACAAAAAATCAGAATAATGATTTGGACCAAGTCTCTTTGTGCTGGTTTGTTGATTACTGTGTATATATATATATATATATATATATATATAATACCAATTTGTAATTGTTAGGGTTTATTTCAAGGAGGACTTTAATCCAATGAGAGTTCAATGTAAGTTACAGAGCAAAATAAATATAAATTACGAAATCACCTTAAAAATCCACATGAGTTATAATTTGTTTCATGAATATTGTCATATTCATCTCTTCAGACTAAATATTTAAAAAAAAATTACTACAAGGTTTCTTTTTCTTAAAAGTATTTTATATATATATATATATATATATATATATATATATATATAAACACACACACACATGACTAGTAAGAGTTTTTATCTTCATTTACCTCTTTCTATTCCATGAAAAAGCCTGTCATATAATTTGGGTCTCATTTTCAAAGCTCCATTTATTTTAGCAATTTAGAATATGCCTGACTTAAATACCCCATTTCTCTAATTTCCTGTTGAAGTTCCCAATGCTGTGTTTTCCCTGAATACAAAATCCACAGATAGTCATGAAGGTAAAGAACATTTTATCCAACCAATTGTCGGAGTTTTAGAACAACAAGATACTAATCTTTAAAAAAATGTATCAATAAATTTGTAAATCAAACAAAAAAAAATTTCCAGATAAAAAAATGGATATATATATATATATATATATATATATATATAAAATGTGAATGTGTGTGCTTGTAGACATTGGCGTCAACACCAAGTGAAACTTTCAGGCCATAGCCTGATGATTGCATTTAAGCATGAAACAGACTGTTGCCAGTGGTTGTTAACCGCAATGTTCACTTTTATATTTACATATGCTCTATCTCTGATATTGAGCACTTTAACCCAAGAATATGACATACCTTAAAACTATATTTTTTTATAATATATGCACTACAATTAAAAAGTTTGAAACCACGCCCAGAATTAGCATGGGATGAGCTTGACAGACGTGTGAAAAAAAATAAAAAAGAGCTCATAGAGTCGTTGTAAAAATAATGGCATCAATTATCAAACTTATATTTTGAGAAACTTTTGCAATGAATGCCAAACATTTGTGCTGCAGTAATCAAGGCTAAAGGAGGATATTTTGACAAGAGCAAAATTTAAACATAACATGATTTTTTTTTCTTTTTGTCATAATAAAATTTCTATTTGGGTTTGTATGAACCAGCATGTACGTTTCCTATACTTCCCCCACCGATACAATTTCAATTGCCTTTCTCCTGCCCTTTTATTACTCTTCACTTTGTGCATTTATTTATTTATTTTTAAATAATACAATGAAATAGGAAATTATTTAGCCTGGATTGCTTGAAGATACTGAAAGGTTGAAACCAAGGTAGCGCGATTGGCTGATCTAATTTTTAAAAATTTAACAGCTCTGCATGTTGAATTTTTATTTTATTTTTTTATACATGTATTGAGCACTTTTTAATACTAGTTTCCTGGTCTAATTCAACTCTGACCAATAACTTTATATATATATATATATTTTATGTATAAATCTTCGAATATTTATTATTACCAAAAAACGTTTTTAGTTTAAGAATTTTAAAATATAAATTTTTTTTTTATATATATATATATATATATATATATATATATATATATCTTACTTATTATAAAACACATTGTGTGTGTGTGTCTGTACGTTTATATATTGGATCAGATTTCCTACATTTTTCAACCAATTTCAACAAAACTTCACAGGACTACATAAAATTACCTTGCGGTGGTTCTGACAGCGCCAAAAATTGGAAAAAACACAATTGTTTTTGCACGAAATCAATTTGAAAACACGATTAAGAGTCACCAGAAATGAAAGGGGGACAACTCATATCGAGTTATACTTATTATAAAACCCAGGTTGTTTGTGTGTGTGTGTTCATTTATATATGGGATCGGATTTCCTACATTTTTCAACCGATTTCAACAAAACTTTTTTTTTTTTTCACTTTTTAGTGTTTCTTATTGTCTTGCACACTTTTTTCTTTATTTTTTTACATTCAGAATGCTTTAAAAATTCCATTTACAAGACAATTGTTTATAATAAAAATTCTATTCAATCAGTAGACTCATAACGATTGAAAATAATGTTATTGTTTAAGTTTGGGTTTGACCAATTTGTAAAAAAACACAAAAAAAAAAAAAAACTAATTAAGACATGCATGTCCGTCAACCTTAAACAATAATGTTTGTCAATTTTATTTTTCAGTCTTTATGATGGTCGACACTTGATCTATCTCTTACTGTTACATCCCCAGACAACGCTGGGCTCTACTGCTAGTATGTATATATATTTGTAGATGCAGCATATCAAAACAGCCTCAACCTAATGGAGGAAAAGGAAAAAAATACATTTCTTTTATACGAAAATATATTATTCTTCAACAATCACTTTCCTTGTCAATGCACTTAATCTCATGCTTCTCTATAGTTTAAACATTATACAATGCAATTTTCAGATAAAAATTTATGTTATTACTGTGTCTGGCTACTGACTTATTAAATTTATGTTTATATCAATGTTTGTGTGTTTTTTATTAGTAAAAAGTTATGTTCAGTTGATGGGGGTTGTGTGGTGAAATTTCTGGGTCCAGCTTACTTCTGAAAATCTAACCAAGTGGTCAAATATAGGGAACCATTTTGGAAGTCCTTCAGAACTTTTCAGCACTACCCACCCTGCCACCAGCTGAGCAATCTTGCAAATAATCATTAATAGAAAGAAAAAACTCCTTACAGCTTCTTTAAAAATAAATAAATAAAAATAAATAAATAAATAAAACCAATTTGGGAGAGAGATTGAAACCCACTTGATAAGGTGCTACATTTCTCACCTACCTCCAAACACTGCTGACAGAACATCTTTCCTGTTATATCCCAAGGTTCCTATTCAAACCACCCCCACCTCCAGTTTTGTTTATATTCTGGATACCTCACATGGCTTGTAATCAAGACCACACCCTACACTTAAGGGAGTTGGCCTACTCTCAGGAACAGTGTATAGTTTAAAATAGATAGGCTGCTGCTGCTGCTTTTACTACATTTTGGTGGGGCAGATACTGCCTGACAGAGATTAGTGGCATCAAACCCTATAACAGGGGTCGTCAACCTTTTGCTAACTATGTGCCCGATTTAAGGTTTTAAAATCATTCAGTGTGCCAACAGCATACCTATTTTTATACAAGTCAAGGTTTATATACCTGTTCTACATTATATTTTATATAGTAATATAAGTATATTTAGTATATATTAAAATTGAAACAGCTAAATATCTTTGCATTGTAGTAGTTACTGGTTGGGACTTCATGATGTCATTTGTGGCTGTGTGCCATTGGAAATTGCTTGGTGTGGCATGTGTGCCATAGGTTGCTAACCACTGCTCTACAATATAGGGAAGTTCATTAAGAGGCATTACTGGCACAGGTAAAGAAAACACACCAACCAAGTATCATGTCTTTATTAGAGTTTTATCTCATGTCCGTTTTACTTGCTCTGCTTTGATTTCTTTTTTATTCTTTTGTACCTCTTAAATATCTCATCTTGCTCTATTTATCAGCACCTCTCACTATAATCTGCTTGCAGTCTTTCCTCCACAATCGCATTCTAATTTTTTTACCAGCACATCAAATGATTTCTCGATATGAATGTACCTTTATGTACAACTGTATTTATATAAATGTATATAAGCTGTAATGGAAAACGAGAAAAAAAAAGAAAAGAATCAAAAAGACAGAAAATATGGTTATATATAAAATAAAGAAAAAAAATCCCAAGATGCAAACTATGAATTCGATATCTCAACATCAAACAAGTATAGAAACTAAAATTCTATTTCAAATTCATCCCAAGCAAGGCAGTAAAGCCACTAAGACACAAGGGATTATTGGGTGTGAAAGAATTAGAAAACAGGAACATTATTAAGGAGCAAGAACAAAAGAAGAGTAATCAGGAAGACAGTAGATAACGATTGATGTTGCATTTGAATTTTTGGAAATCAAAGTTGGCTGGAAAACATGGAACAGGAAGAGAGTTCTACAAGAAAAGAAACTGTTTATAGAACTCACGGTTACATCTAGACAATGCAACTGTATACTGATAGAGACTTTGTTGCCAATCTAGATAAAGATTTTAAGCTTTGCCACAGTGAAATGGTTAGCAAAAACATTTCATAAATTATTACATTTTCCTTTTTTTTTTTTTAAATCATTTCACCCGTAAACAAGGCAACAAATTTAACCCCTTGCATGTTAGTGGCTGAATGTCAAAGAATACAAGAAAAACATTAAAGAACAAGATCAATAAAAGAGCAGGAATTAAGACAGTAGATATCGATTGGCATCGCATTTAAATTTTTGAAGATCAAAGTTGGCTGGAATAGTGAGAAGTGTGATAGAAGAAACTGTTAACATAGAACTTACGGTTACATCTCGTCAATTCAGTTGTAAATTGATAGAAACCTTGTTGCCAATCTAGATAGAAGATTTTAGATAAAAAAGTCACAGTGCAATGTTTAGCAACAATGTCTTATAGATTATAAATAGCATGGCTTTTAAATAACTGCCTGTGCTTGATTCAAAATAGTACGATAATACAGCAATCGCTATCACTTTTATTAAAAAATATTTTTTGCCTTCCTTGCCAATTTAAAAGAGTGCCCTTTGTCGTGATGATGTTGTTAGTTATGCCTTAAATTCTTGCCTATATCACACTGCCAAATTTTTTTTTAAGCTCTATAGTAAACATTAAATCTGTTATTCTTGCAAAAACTAAAACAAAATTAACAACAATAAAAAATTCGATCAGCTTTAAAAAACGGAAAAAACATTTTTTTTTGACCGATTGTTTTAAAATTTGCACTCTGTTTGGGGGCGGTGCTCAGAGTTGAAACTTCAAATGATGACTCCCAATGGCCTCTTCATAAATCCATTCGGTTTTTATAAAAACCGTACATGCAATTCAGATATTATATATTTTTTTTTTATTTTTATCGATTTTGCGCTGTTTTTATCTCCGTGGTCATTTTAACTTCTGGACAACACTTCTAATGGTAGACTCTAAATTGGCTGTCAAATTTGTATCAAATGGTATGAAATCATTCCTTCTTTAATTTTTTTTTTGATTATTTTTTTTTTCGAAACCTTCATTCGAACTCAAAAAATTTGGCTCCATCATGTCCTTAAAAAATTTTGCAAACTTGTGTTGAAAACCGCATTGAAATTAAAAAAAAACACACTACACAGAGGCAAAAAACATATTCAGACAAACAGACAGACAACATGAGAAATATAGATAGTAGATTACTAGAAATATATCATGCAGTGTCTTTTTTTCAAAATGAAATTCATCAGTTTAGTAATTGCTGATAGATCAAAAGAATCCTGTTTTAAATTGTTCCTTGTTTTATAAGCTCTCATTGTTACTGATGCACTTTCATGAGAGAAAGACACTGCATGATATTCCTTCAAGGAAGAAATATTCTTTAGAAGCTGAGTGCACACCTCAAGTTATGGATAGTCTGTCAATAATTTGATCAAACGTGCAATCTTGGTTATACAACAAAATAGAGGAACAATTGAAAATTTGTTGTAATTTCAAAAACCTATTTCATACCAATTTGTTTTCCAAATATTATATAATCCGTTAATAAAAATAATGATTAATGTCGTCGTTTTTATTTCCTAAAAATATGTCAAAAATGATGCATTATTGTTTTTTTTTTGCATTTAACCATTTATATATATTGTTGCAATAGATGGTTTTTCACTTTTAAATTATAATTGTTTTAAAAAATCTTGTGTTCCATTTTATTTTTTTTTTCTGTAGTAATCACATCTAAATGGAGAATATTTTGACAAAATCAAAATTAAATCATAAAATTTTTTTTTTTTTTATAATGCTATAAAAAAATTTTAATAAAAAAGAATCATGTTGTAAACAATTTTTTGACCATTATTTAATTTTCTCTTGTTTAAAGTACAAAAGACATTTTTTTTATTGAAAATTTGAAAAATTACCAGGGTTATCCTTAAACTTTTGAATTGTAATATATATATTCTATAGAACTAATGGATTTATTTTAAGTTGCCATTTTGTTCTATGTGTGACTTATGTCACTCCACATTGTTGTAAGCAATCTGTTTCTCATCATATTTGATCGTTCTTCAAAAGAAAATTTTTACCCACTTTGTAATATTTTTTAATAATATATATATATATATATATATATATATATATATAAGCAAATATATGGATATAGATCCGACAGTATGAAGAAAAATATACTGAAAAAAACAAAAAAAAATCCTAATATGCAATTATGCTGTTTTAATGTTTAATGTGTCAATTAAGGAATTAATAGACCATCTTTTAACATATTCATAAAACATAATTAACATAGACCATATGGTATTGCTTTTATGTCCATCGTCTTTTTTCATGTTGAATTGTATATGGTCTATGTTAATTATGTTTTATGAATATGTCCTGAAGATGGTCTATTAAACCTATGGATCTGAAAGTTGCCATTAAAATGCATAATCAAAAAAAAAATTTTTTGTTTTTCAGTATATTTTTTTTCATATATATATATATATATATATATATATATATATATATATCCAAACAGGTTTGGTTAAATAATTTAGATATATCAATGTCAATTAGTTTTTTTTTTCATCCTTTTTTTTTTATGGATTAATTGCTTGGTAAAACATTTTAGAAAATAAGAAATCAAACAAAGTTTTTTAAAAAAAATTTTATTTTCCCAAGTTAACTCAATCTCATTTGATACCATCTTCATTGGGGTAAATTGTTTTGTGAATGTGTTTCATGTAAATTGATTAATAATTTTAAAATATTTTCAACTGTTCATTTTTCTGACGTTTAACCTAAAAAATGAAGCATTTTAGATTTCAAATATCATTGTTCATTTATAATGTTTTTAAAATAATAATATATATTTTAACTATTCCATTTTTTGCTTATACATATATTTTTTATAATTTAAAAGGACTTTGTTTATATATTCATATATGAATTTATTTATTTTTATTCATTAATTCTCTTACATAAAGGGCTTCAAGGATTTTTAGTTTTTGCTTGTTATTGTTTTTATGCAATATAGATATATTTTCAACTAATATCAGTCTTATCCATGAGTATGGGCATGATGTTATATTTAAATGCTTTCTTATTAACTATGCTATATATAAATAAATATAAGCCTTTTTATATTATAGCATTTATATATATGTCTAATAAATTTAACAAACTTGTCTATTCTAAAATATGTGCCTAAATATATATATATATATATATATAAATAATCATTTATTCAAAATTATAAAATAAAATATGTTATAAAATCACTAAAAAAACAGCCATTTTGTTTCAACACTTCTGGTGTCTTCTCATGTGGTTGTGTTGAGTGTAGAATAAAGGGTTTTAAAAGGTTCAAATCAATCAAACACTCCTCTCTAAGGAAAATGCTGTTACATACGCTGGAATGACCAATCAAAATACAAGTATATGAGAATTCAAAAAAACTTGACAAAGAACTTAAGTTATAATAATTATTTGATGTTTTAATGTTAGGGTTAGACTAAAATAGAATTCATTCTAACTAATAAATATTAAATTATACTATAAAATTCAAAATTAAAATTTACCAATTTTAAATTTAATCTATATTAAGTTTAAAATTATAAACTTATTTAAAGAAGAAATTTATATATATATATATATATATATATGTAAAATATATAGAAAATAGGAAAGGAACTGGTTAGGTAAATAATCTAAAATCCCTTTTAATTTTAGTTATTATTTTTAAAAAATAGTGCTTTCGAATAC
>CAHIKZ030002847.1:20000-27500 GCA_903632075.3 Acanthosepion pharaonis | reverse complement strand
GCTTAGAGGTAATAAGTGTTGGATTCATGCCTTTCTCAAGGGTATTTGCACATAAGTGAATATAACAAACCCAACTGGAATTGGAACTCAGCTTTCCGATTTCCAATTCTGAGCCATTATCTATTATACCACTTGCATATCCAAGCTTACAGCACCTGGTATTCTCAAGTGGTCACCCATCCAGGTACTGACTGAGCTCAATGTTGCTTAACTTCGGTGATCATACTCTTAAGAATAGTTTATTAACTCGCACAAATATAACATTAGTGCTCCTTATCATCGACACAATGTTTTTCATTTTTGCTATTCTGAGGCTGCCATCACTGTATGCATCCTTACAATTTGCCATTTTCCAAAGCCCCCTCTTTGATTCTGGCCGCTTTCACCTCATTTTAACTAACCCCCACTGCTTCCCTAAGCTGATACCTTTTGATAAATTTCATTATTAGCATGCCCACTACCGTTTGCAAAATGCTTGGTAGCACCCATGAGATGAGGCGCATTGTCACCAGGAACGTTTTAGAAGCAGCACTGAATGTGTTGACACAATCTCAAGAGAGGTTTTTTCTTTTTTTTAACACTTAAAAAACATTTATGGGGAGAGAGTTGCAAGGCTGCAGATCTTGTCCCATCTACTTGGAAGTTGGCTTTGATGGGGGAACAGGCTTTTTTTACTTTTTATTTATGCCTTGCATTAGGGCTTTTCTTAACATAATTAGGGTTTTGTCAGTTTAAGATGAAAAAGAGTGAGGGTAGGAAATAGGAAAAGAGAGGAATGCAAAGGGTAAGGATTGGTGAGAGAGAGGAGAGTAAAAGAAAAGGAAAAAAAAAGAATAGGGTATAAAGAAACAAGGGGAAAAAAAACAAAGAAAAGGAGAAAGACAACAAAGAAAAATGATAAAGGAGAGAGAGAGGGGAGGAATAGTGTGGAGAATGGACAGAGAGACAGACAGGAATAGTGTGGGAAGAACATGGAAGAAATGGAAAGACTCGAGAGAGAAATGGAATGGAATAGACAAAGAGAGAGAGAGAGAGGGAATGGAATGGACAGCGAGAAAGAAAGGAATGAATGGATAGAAAGAGGAATGTAATGGATAGAGAGAGCAGTGGAATAGATAGAGAGAGGAGGAATGAATATATATATAGAGAGAGTGGGTGGAATGGATAGAGAGAGATGTGGGGAATGGAATGAACATAGAGAGAGTGAAATGAAATGGAGAGAGTGAGAAGATTGGAATGGAGAGAGAAGAATCAAACGCAAAGAGGGAGAAAGAGAGAGGGGAGAAATGGATTGGATAGAGAGAGATGTGAGGGTGGATTGAACAGAGAGAGAAGGGGGAATGGATTGGACAGAGAAGGAGGAATCAAATGCAAAGAGAGAGAGAGAGGAATGGAATAGAATGGATTGGACAGAGGAGAATGGATTGGATGAGAGAAGAGAGGAGAAAGAGAGAATGGATTGGAAAAGAAGAGAGAGGAATGAAAGAGAAGAGAGAATGGATTGCAAAGAGAGAGGAATGGATTGGACAGAGAGAATGGATTGGACAGAGAGAGAGGAATGGATTGACACAGAGAGAGAGGAGAGAGAGATTGAGACAGAGAGAGACAGAGAGAGAAATGGATTGGACAGAGAGAAGGAATTTGACAGAGAGAGAGGAATGGATTGGACAGTGAGAGAGGAATGGATTGGACAGTGAGAGAGGAATGGATTGGACAGTGAGAGAGGAATGGATTGGACAGAGAGAGAGAGGAATGAATTGCACAGTGAGAGAGGAATGGATTGGACAGTGAGAGAGGAATGGATTGGACAGAGAGAGAGGAATGGATTGGACAGAGAGAGAATTTTGGACAGAGAGAAGAGAGAGAGAGGAAATGAATTGCAGAGTGAGAGAATGGATTGGATTGGACAGAGAGAGAGAGAATGGATTGGACAGATTTAGAGAGAGGAATGAATTGCACAGTGAGAGAGGAATGGATTGGACAGACAGAGAGAGGAATGGAATGGACAATGAGAGAGAATGGATTGGACAGAGAGAGGAATGAATTGATTGGAGAGAGTGGATTGGACAGAGAGAGAGAGGAATGAATTTACAGTGAGAGAGAATGAGACAGAGAGAAGATCACAGGAGAGAATTGGACAGTGAGAGAGAAAGGAATAATTTTAAACAGAGAGAGAGGAAGATAATATAGAGAAAGAGAAACTTATAAAAGTTAAAAAAATAGATAGAGAGAAATGAGTAAAAATGTGAGAGAGAGAGAGGGAGAAAAAATGATTAAGAAGAAAAGATATGAAATTGTGGCACAAATAAAATGCTTGGATTTCAAGAGTTTGGTGGATTAGCGACGGTGCAAGCAGAATTAAAAGATAGCAGCAAGATGAACATATGAAGGAAACTAAAATGGTATTTCATAATAAAACCTACTTTTTCCGCAGCTGGATGCCTCGCCTCAAAAACAGGCATGCTGAATATTCTAAATAGAACCAAACGTTATTGACAATTTGCATGTAGTCATCTTGAATTGTCCTTTTCTGTTCCTTTTTTTGGGGGGTGGCAAGAGGTATCTGTGTAGTGGCGGACTGGGTTTAAAAATATTGGTTGCCAGGTGACAAAGGGGTCACCACAACTACAATGGTATCATTTAATTTTCCTAATAAACGAATAAAATTTTCAGAAAAGACATATAGAAAAAAAAAGCCACAATTAAAATTCTTGTGGAAAGACGTGTATTTCTTAGTAATTACAGTGTAAGTGTATTGCACATATATTACTGGCAGTTAAATATTAAATAGAGGGTCTCTCTAACGTCTAGGCACAGTAAATCTCATTAAATTTTTTTTTTTTTTTTATCTGCACAGATTAAACATGGTTTTGTCGAAAGAAGAAATAATTGACTTTTTTTTTCTGGGGTTTGCTAAAGGAGAAGGTGTACTCAATGAAAATCACAGATGCTACACACTTGATTGAATGCATAAAGAGTGAATGTGCTAAAATTGACAGCAATGTGGAGTTATTACATCAGGTGCATTTGAATCATGCAAAGCAGTTCAACTTTTGCATCACAAATGATGGGAATCATATTGAAGATGTTATTTGTTAATATTTCAATTCAATAAAATATTGTTGAAAATTTAATTTCTTGAAAATATCCATTTTTGCCTGTGAATCCAGACTTTAGGGACTTCCTGTAGAATTTTATAATTCAATTTATTTTTTTTTAATTTTAAGTAATTGGTTAATATTTTTAAATAGTTTCACAATAGAGCATAGCATGCATTCCATTATATTACAAGCAAACGTTTGTGTCCGCTAGAGGATTGGTGAATTTGCCAATGATTGCATCAGCACTGAATTCATCTAACAATTCCTTTTCAATGGATAGCAACATGAATGATTTCAAATTCTCCTGTGACAGCAAACTTCTTGACCTTGTCTTTATGATCTTTAGCTTTGAAAATGTCCTCTCACATTGGACCTGAGTAACTGACAGATTGCATCTGACTTTATAAAGTTCTTATTTCTTTCTATTACTAAAACAGTTGTGTTTGTTTCTTTATTACATTTTTTATCTGATATAGTGGGGGGGGGACTCCATCAAGGGCCGACTTGTCATTGGGCAAGCTGACACCCTGTCCAGTTCACCAGTGTGTGTGTGTGTGTGTCTTAGCTCAGCACAAACAAATATTTCCCTTTTGTGACATTTGATGGCTGACTCATACAGTGCTGCACACAGGATTTTTTTGTTTGTTTTTTTTTTTCGACCCCAAAAAGATGGATTTGAAAGGTAGCCAAGGAAATTAACCTGATCTTACATCCCTCCACTCCCAAGAATCCTGAAGTGTGGAACCGACCTCTTGGACTCATTCAAAGAAGAGAAGCATTCTTGACGGCAGTTGACGTATTGATTGGCAAAACTTTGGCAGAATTAAATGTGAAAAACAATGTTTAGAAATTATCCTTGGTTTTGAAAAAAAGTTGGATTAATGAAGGATTCTGGTTAAAAAATTAATTTGAAATGTTAATGATGTGTGAACTTGGAGTTACTTGAAAAAAGAAATTGGCTTTATGAGATAGCTTTAAGATACAAAAGCAGCAAGATAAATTAATGCTTCACAAATATTTGGGAGGTTCTTCTATGCCCATTGTTGGCTCTCGAATGGTTACTTAGCTTCATATGAAAGAAGCATGCTTTATCATATTAATAGCAGGAGAAGGTCTTTCAACCAGTCTAAGCCCTAACCTTATATAGCTACTTCTTATCTTCATCACCTGTTTTTTGCAGCAAGATTTGTTGACAGATAGAAACAGTCTGAGATGGACCGAGATGGACAGGCGTGGAAACGAACCCAGGCGTGAAATAGACCAAGATGGACAGGCGTGGAAACGGACCGAGATGGACAGGCGTGGAAACGAACCGAGATGGACAGGCGTGGAAACAGACCGAGATGGACAGGCGTGGAAACGGACCGAGATGGACAGGCGTGGAAACGGACCGAGATGGACAGGCGTGGAAACGAACCGAGATGGACAGGCGTGGAAAAAACCGATGGACAGGCGTGAAACGGACCGAGATGGACAGGCGGGAAACTTTTCATGGACAGGCGGAGACTGACCGAGATGGACAGGCGTGGAAACGGACCGGCATGGATGGACAGGCGGAAAACGGACCGAAACGAACCATGATGGACAGGCGTGAAAACGGACCGATATGGACAGGAAACAGACCAAGATGGACAGGCGGAAATTATTTCCGAGATGGACAGGCGTGAAACGGGACCGAGATGGACAGGGAAAACAAAACAGACAGGCGACCGAGATGGAAACGAACTGACCGATGGACAGGCGGACCGAGAAAGGCGTGGAACCCGAGATGGACAGGCGTACTGACCGAGATGGACAGGGGGAAACGGACTGAGACCGAGATGGACACAGAAACATGGACAGGCAAAAAACTGAGATGGACAGGCAAACACACATACAGAAACATGCCATGATAGGCAGACATGAACACAGAAGGAAACAAATGAAGTTTGTCAAAAACAAACCAAGACAGATAGAAACAGACCGTAGTAGATTCTAGGATTATTCACAGATATGTGTACAAATATTCGAATAGATTGAAACAGTTGCAGCCAAAAGGAGAATAGTAAATAAATATGAAAGGACTAGGTAAGATGAGGGAGAAAGAATGTATTCTACAAGAAAAGATAAAAAAAGGTCCAGGAAGAAAAGATGAATACATAGGTAGACAAAAAGAGGGGAAGGAAATAGCAGAGAAAGAGAGAAAGAAACAGAAAAAAATGTCTCCAATCCAATCACAACAATAAAACATATATATATATATATATATATATATATATATAAATAAAATAAAATCAGTTGAGATGAAAGGAAGAGTACGTAAGGAATAATTCTGCTCATCTGACTCAGTCCATTTCAAATGGACAGAAAATAGGGCAGGAGAAAGAGTGAGCAGGAATAATACCATTACATATGAAGAGCCTTCTTTACTTTCTAACACAGAAGAGTACTGGCCATTATTTTCTTAGGAGGATGCCCTGGGGTAGGGACAGAAGCAAAACTTTATATGTACAGTTTTTTATTTAGCCTTTTATGCTTTTGCAGTTGGGTGGTATATGGGAGATGTGATTTTTAGTTTACCCCCCCCCCCTGACTCTTTTTCTCTACTATTTTTTTTTTATATATTTCCGGCTTTCTTCTACCATCACCCAAAACTGGACTGAAGCAGAGAATTATGTAAGACAAGTGTTAAAGCAAAAACAAAAAAAAAACCAAAATCAAAAACTATCAGCCCATAAAAAAAAAAGACATCCTTAAACACAAGTAGATGACTCATATATATCTACATCTATATATATGTCTCATTCATCTTATTATATATATATATATATATATATATATATATATATATATATATATATATATATAAATGAAACTATAAAATATAAAATTTAATTTATGCTATATATATATATATATATATGGATTATACTAAAGTGCTCAATATCAGAGCATGTATATGGTGTGTGTGTGTATATATATATATATATATATATATATATATATACATGTTGTATGCAAATAGAAAAGTGGACATTCATGCTTAAAAGCAATCCTCAGGCCATGGCCACACACCCACTACAAACACACCCATATATATATATATATATATATGTGTGTGTGTGTGTGTGTGTCTACAGGGGGATGTATAATAGTATCCCAAATAAGAATGAACACACACACACACATATATATATATATATATATATATATATATCTGATGTGTTTTTGTGTCTGTAAGATACATAATAATATCTGAAAAAATAAAAATGTGAAGATGATGAGACAATGTAGAAAATTTATATATCATGCATTTTGCTGAAAGTTTTTGCACTCTCTGGCTTCCTCAGGTTAGAATGAAAGAAAGACAAATCTGTATATGAGGAAAAAGGCATTGGGAACACACACATGCATATATATATATATATATATATATACAAATGAGAGAGAGAACAGATGGAGTAAAAATCCACTGTTTGTAGCATTTACTTTTAAAAAAGTCGTCAATACAAAGTAGAGCTATGTATTATTATTATTATATTTTTATTCTAAGAGGTTATAATAAAAACATGTTGAAATGTTTAAATTGTGTAGCGATTTCAAAATAAAATTGACAAAGATTATTGTTTAAGGTTGACGGACATGCATGTCTTAATTAGTTTTTTTTTTGTTGTTTTTTTTTTTTTTACGAATTGGTCAAACCCAAACTCAAACAAAAACATTATTTTCAATTGTTAACTGTGTACAATGATGGCCTTTTGTACATACTTATTATAAAACTCAGGTTGTGTGTGTGTGTACGTTTATATATATTGGATTGGATTACCTAAATTTTTCAACCGATTTCAAAAAAACTTCACAGGACTACGTAAAATTACCTTGCGGTGGTTCTGACAGCGCCAAAAATTGGAAAAACACAATTGTTTTTGCACAAAATCAATTTGAAAACATGATTAAGAGTCATCGCTGACACGAGAATGAAAGGGGGACAACTCATATCGAGTTATACTTATTATAAAACCCAGGTTTGTGTGTGTGTGTGTGTGTGTGTGTTCATTTATATATGGGATCAGATTTCCTACATTTTTCTACCGATTTCAACAAAACTTCACTTTTTTTTTTGGCAGGTAGTGTTTCTTATTGTCTTGCACACTTTTTTTCTTTATATTTTTTACATTCAGAATGCTTTAAAAATTCCATTTACAAGACAATTGTTTATAATAAAATTTTATTCAATCGGTAGACTCATAACGATTGAAAACAATGTTTTTGAGTTTTTTGAGTTTTACCAATTAAAAAAAAAAAAAAAAAATAAAACAAAAAAAAAACTAATTAAGACATGCATGTCCGTCAACCATAAACAATAATCTTCGTCAATTTTATTTTTCAATCTTTATGATGGTCGATACTTGATCTATCT
>CAHIKZ030002847.1:0-10000 GCA_903632075.3 Acanthosepion pharaonis | reverse complement strand
GGCATATTTTTCAGCCTTTGGCAAAAAAGTAATCTTGACAAATATGGAGTTGATGCCTTCCTCATCAAGCAGCTGAAGTCTGCCTGCCAACCAGCCCCCAAGACAGCCAGGCAATGTTCAGTCTGTAGAATATTTCCCTAAATGCCCTAGTTCCTTTAGCAAGTTGGAATCTCACCATTCCTATCTCTCAATTCCATCCAAAGAGCCTGATGCAGCAGCAGTAGCAGCGATGGTAGGCTGAGTCAGCTATGGACTAAAACAAAAGAAGGAGCCCATCAGTTTAATGTTAATGATTTTTTACATGTGATGATGATGAAAGGAGTGGAAAGACGAATCCATTGCTAACTCTGCTGCTTTGAAAGTTGGCTCACTGTATCATGCTTGACAATTTTTCTCGCTAGAATCTATCTTACATATTTATAAGTCTACCATTCATCCGTGCTTAGAATACTGCTGCCACATATGGTCTGGTGCCCCTGCTATGTATTTAGAGATTCTTGATAAAATTCAAAGAGATATATGCAATGTTATTAGTCTTGAGCTGGCATCTCAGCTTCAGTCACTTTCCCAACACTGTAATGTAGCAAATTGTACATATAGAGACTAGTTAGGACTTCATACAGATTCTGAGGTATTATAGTGGATGTAGTAGGAATGGTAAGTAAGAATGCATTGTTTTAAAAAATATTGTGGTATGTTCAGTTCAATGGTTATGGCTAGCTAAGTTTAATTATGAGACTGAAGATGACCAGCCTTCTCGTATCCATCCCCATTTGGCCTTGTGCCACATATTTATATTTTAATGCTAAATAAATATCACTCTCCTCTTTTTTTAATATTATTTTTACCTGCCACCCAGATAAATTGTACATCTGGGAACTATTTAGAACTTCAGGTAATGGCGGCGGTAATAAGAATGGTAAGTAAGAATGTTTTGTTTTGGTGTAAGGAATATTGTAAGGTGTAAGGAATGTATTGCTGGTAATTTTTTTACTATGAAAATGTATTGCTTTTATTTTTACTATAAAAATCTATTTTTATACTTTCATAGTGTTTTGACCCCAGTTTTGAGGGTTAACTATTTGCCCATATTTGTGGTGCTAACAGGTCTTAACACCGCCCCCAGGTCAGTGTGAACCTGGGAATAACAGCAATTAAAAGGTGGTTCCATGTGCTTCAAAACCTCCCAATCAGAGGCCTTGCTGCCAGATGTAGTTTATCATCATACCAAGGATGAAAACGGAAATCACTTATGACATAACCTAATATACAGCTTCAAGTCTGCTGCAAATGTGTGATAATGAGCATTTTATATCAATTATCTTTAACATGACCACCCCATCACCATATTTATGTAAATATATATATTTTTTTTTTTTTTTTTTTTTTAAGCATCATGATCAGTAAATAAAGTCAGTCAGTCTCATGAGGAAAGAGGGCTTAGAAAATTTGATACTCACAGGATATATAGAAGAGGGATTGAGGAAAGAAGTGTATAAGCTACCTGATAAGCTTGTGCCAATGGTTGGCAGAAGAGGGATTAGGATAGATAGCTAAATGACAAATTTTACTAAGAGCTACAAAGGCAGGAAATTGTGGAGGGCCATGATCACCAGCGTAATGGAGGGACATGGCATATAGAAAAAGAAGAAGAATATGTTACTCTGTTTTTGAAAAATGTCTTTCTTTTCTCATGTGCCTTTGAACTTCTGTGCCATACATTGCTATTTTTCTGACATTACATTGTCAAAATCATTTCTAAATTATAAATTTTAGCTCTGTTATTATACGTTGAGCACATTTTATTACTACCAGCACTCACTGTGCTATTATATATATATATATATATATATAAGTTATGAAGAACTTGGTAATCCATTATTATGGATTAATCCCAAGGAGGATGAAATCCTGAGAAACTCAATTTAAATCCAGATAATATTTTTAAAAAAAAAACCAAAAATTAGTTATTCTTTATAATAATTTATTTCCCAGAGCCCTTTTAAAATGCGGATCATCAGATAGATATGATTTTTGTCGTAAAATGAAATGAAAAATTTTTTTTCATTTCATTTCATTTTTTTCATCCAGATTTAATTTTCTGATTGAAAGTATATAAAATAAATTATTATGTTAAAAATTTAAAAATGGTCAATTTTTCTTTATATATATATATATATAATAATACATTTATACAATTATATATAAGTGTCATACTTCTTACTTTATTGGTCTTTGATATCAGAGGTAGATATTGATAGTATGGTTTGGAATTTGGCTCTGAATGTGGAAACCACCTTAGTATTTAGAACACAGCCCATAAAGTGACAATACTGACATTTTCAAATTATTTTAATGATGTAATAAATATAATAAATTATGATATTATGACATATGTTGTCTATAATATCAATGATATTAAGTGCTGTTAATGACTACCAAAATGTTTAAAACATATCAAATTGCTTTAATTATAAAAAAAAAAAACAAAAAAAAAATGGCCGCATATTATTTCATAGCCTTTATAGCCAAACCTCTCCATAGGAAAGAGACTTGGCCTGTGCAACACTGGGTATCCTTGCTATCTGTTCCATAAATTCTTGAGGGCCACCTTTGGAGACATTCAGGTGAGTTGGTTTAATAATGAAAATATTTTTCCTCAAAAATTGAAAAGTTGCAGAGTGAAAGGCAGAAGAAAAATAAAAAAAAACTACTTCCAGCATTAGTAAAAAGTCAGAACAGTTCTCCAGAAAGTTTTGCATAAATTTCTGACATGACGAATTATCGTTATTATACACAGATCTATTTGGACCAACATCTTCATCATACCCCCCCTCCCCACTTGCCTCTCACCATTCGTGTCTATTCCAAATGCTATTTGGTTTAGGAATGATTTTATCCAGATGGAGAAGTCACTCTATAATTGCTCTTCCCTCCATCAGTCATAATGGATTCTATCCCAAACTTGTTCATGTTCTTTGCACAATCATTCCCGTCATTGTGGAATTGACACAGGTTTTGATATTTAAACTGGGTGGAATAACTTTCAGATATTGGCAGCTGCAGACGAATGGTAGTTCAAAATTTAGGCTGTTTTTTTCATAAAGCTTTTCTGAGATGAAGAATTGTTATTATTATTATTATACACTGATTTATTTAGACTAGTATCCTCATCTTGATTGTTACAGTCACAACATTTTGTCTATTTCTGAAATGAGGAATTATCATTATTATGCACTGATTTATCAGGACTAATATCCTCATCTTGATTGTTATAGTCACATTTTGATTATTTCTGAAATGAGGAATTAATTATCATTACTATCAATACCCATGAAAATTTAATTTGAATTTTCTGATGAATCTTAATTCCTAATTTAATGATTGAATAAAAAAGCTCCTAGTGAGTTCCAGGATTATAAAATGCCCTTGGTAATTCCCCTATTCCTTAGTCGGTTCCTACCTATTTGTCTTCTTCAGTCTGTTATAATCTCTATCTTCTTCAGTCCGTTCCTGTCTATCTTCATCAATCCGTTCCTGTCTATCTATCTTTATCAATCCATTCCTATCTATCTATTTTCTTCAGTCCATTCCTATCTTCCTCAGTCTGATTTAAAAGTTTAAAATATTATTATGGATTACCTGTAATTGCGTGTATGAGTCCCAGTATAAATAGTTATAAATAATTATTGACCAATTTTATCATTGTGATATTTTTGCATTATATCAAGTATTAAGAATATAGTAACTAGGCTCTGCAAATTGGAGGAGAGAGTTATCAATGAATATGTTCTGACTTTGAATCTGTGGTTATCGCCATCTCTTTGTCTCTTCAAAAGCATTATCCATTCTTCTACAGTTCTCCATGACATACTGCTAAGAACAAGGATTTTCAGTTCTGACAAATACCAAAACCCAAAAAAAGGAAAGGCTTCTTTGTGCTGTTGAGATGAGAGTTTGTTCATCTCAAATTAGGCCAAATATAAAAGAGATTACTCATCAAAAACAAGCTCATGCCTTTCAATAAATTTGTGTACTTTAATCATATTATAAGTTATTTGTGTTATATATTATATTTGACTTATAGGAGGCATGGTGGAGTAATGGATATCGGCTTGGATTGATTGAATCGGAGAGCCGAGTTCAAATTTCAGTCAAAAAAAATACATTCATCTGACGGTTTGACTAATACCCTTGGGAAAAGGTATGAATCCTCTTCTTCTCCCTCCAGCTATGGGTAAATAGCAGGACAGACTGGGTTCTATAGCCTTGGATGGCAACTGGTCTGGGAATAAGGACAACTCTGAATTCAAAACCTTATTTATATCGTTTGGGGACCTTGTGGCCTCAGTATATACACCAGATCTCTGTATTCGGCCCTTCAAAAAAGTGTGGATGGTCCTGCAATAAAAAAAAACCCCTATAATCAATTCTCATCTACTGTTGTCTGGCTGTTGGTTTCCCAGGAACTAATCTGCTTGACCCTCATAAGATCAAATCCGATTATATGTGTTTAACCCACTAATCATTAAAGTATATTTGACTTACTATTAGGTCTTCCCATAAGTTCTGACCGAATTTTAACTTTTTGGTAAAATGAACAAAACTTAAAGAGTATTCTATAATGTCTAATGGAGCTGAACATTATTCTTATGTTTAGATGCATTTAAACTGATCAAATTTTATTTCAGAGAACAATAAAATTAAATTTTGTTTGATTAAAACCCTGCTAACATGGAAGTAACCAAGAATCATTTGAGGCACCTAATGCTTTATGAGTTCAAGAAAGGAAACTCAGCAGCCGAAGCGGTTAGAAACATTCACTCAGTTTATGGAGAGGAATGTGTGAATGAAAGAACTTGCAGAAGATGGTTTGCAAAATTCAGAGGTGGAGATTTCACCCTTGAAGATGAAGATCGAACCGGACGTCCAGTTGAGTTTGATGAAAAGCTTCTTGAAGCAGCCCTTGAAGAAAATCCTGCTTTATCAGTTGAGGAATTGGCAGTGGTTCTCAGTTCAAACCATACAACTGTTCATCATCATCTTCAACAACTTGGAAAAGTTCCTAAACTTGGAAAATGGGTGCCTCATGAATTGTCTGAAAACAACCTCAAATCCTGAGTTGACATCTGCTCTTCTCTCCATTCTCGCCAACTTGTTTCACCTTTTTTGGATAGACTTGTGACTGGCAACGAAAAATGGATCTTTTATCGAAATGTTAAAGTAGACAGTGGCTTGGTAAAGGAGAAGGACCCCAGCCACAGCCGAGAAGGGAACTTCATGGGCAAAAGGTTCTTCTTTCAATCTGGTGGGATCGCCAAGGAATAATCCACTTTGAATTCTTACCACCTAATGCAACAATTAATGCTCAAATATACTGTCAGCAATTAGAGCGTTTGAACCAAGCTTTGAGGAAAAAAAGACCTGCTCTAGTGAATCGAAAAGAGGTGATGTTTCATCAGGACAATGCGCGACCCCACACAGCAAAAATCACGTCACAAAAGATCAAGAACTTGGTTGGGAGAAAATTCCTCATCCACCTTATTCTCCCAATCTTGCTCCTTCAGACTACCATTTGTTTCGTAGCTTACAGAATCATTTGGAAGAAACAGCTTTTTTCTAACACAGGAAGAGGTTAAAACTGACATTTGTGAGTTCTTTGAATCAAAGCCAAAAGAATTTTACAGTAATGGAATTAGTAAGCTTGTTAATAGATGGAAGGAAGTCATAGATAATCAGGGAAAATACATTGTTGATTGAATCTGTAATTAAATGTGACACTTGGTCACTTGTTTTCTTTATTCAAAACAGAACTTATGGGATGACCTGATTGTAAGCTTGTTAATAGATGGAAGGAATCCATAGATAATCAGGGAAAATACATTGTTGATTGAATCTGTAATTAAATGTAACATTTGGTCACTTGTTGTCTTTATTCAAAATTCGGACAGAACTTATGGGATGGCCTAATATTAGTCATTAATTTTTTTTATTTTTAAATGTACTTTTTATTACATAAAATTTAGGGAGGTGCAAACAAATTTTCATTCTGAAAATGCAACACAGAGAAAAGTTTAGGAATCACTGGACTAGGGTCTGCAAAAATCAATCTCAGGACGAGAATATTTTTGAGAATTAATGGTAATTATCTTCCATTCTTTTGTCAGAATTTCACATGCGTTTGGCACTACCAAATGTCAATCAATTTTGTTGTAGATGATTAAAAGAAAAAAAATCAACAAAAACATGGAATTTTGTCATCTGATTTCTTCAATGGTTTCTAATAAGCATTGGAGACAGTTTTCTTTCGTGATTTTGATGTGAAAACTACATGACAAGTGTAGGTTTATCTTCTATGAAAATCTTCATTAACCTTTAGCTGGAGGTGAAAATTGTCACTGTCGAATTCTCTCCCTTTGCTGCTCTCGGCGCATTCTGTCACCTCAAGAGAGTTGCTATAAATAAACATTTGTTATTTCCAGCATTTTAAGCAGGACATAGCCTACTACCGTTTTGGAATGAGACTAAACTTACATTTTCCAAAGCGATTTTTAACTCTTCTACACTCTATACGAGATGTAACATTAAATAAATCCACATTAATTTTGTCACAATTTTTCGTAAACAAAAATAACTGCATCAACATTCAATAAAACCTTTATTCAGGAGTTTTTCTTTGTTTTGGACACTGACGATTTTGAAGGATTTACTCGAGCAGATATTCACAGTGAAATGGTCAGAGATGAGAGATGATAATGATGCTAATAACAAGGGAGGAAAGTGATGATGAGCACTAGGTACCAAGTGGCTACTATCATCCATGGCTGACTAATTTTATGGAAGCTACTGGTTCTATGGATGTACATGATAGCCTGAAGGTGAATTATTTTGTCTATTTTTAAATGACATAATAACTTTATTTGTCAACGAGAGAAATAAATATGAGTCAGGTGAAAGAAAGAACAAAAAAATGCTGGTGTCCTCTTGTACGTAAATGCAAGGGAGGGTGTCACTTTTGGTGAAATGAAAACCTTAGCAATTATGCTTGTTTGTGCACCCTAGAACTCCACAAGGAGTAATAAAAATTAAAGTATGTTAAATTGTTAATGTATTTTTCATTTTTTGTTTTGTGTCTCAATTTTTTTGTTTCCAACGTCAAAACATGCATGCAAAATGTAATGCATTACATCAAAATATTCCTCATCCATTCTTTTATTAGTCTACAAAAAATAAAATCTATACACACAATGCAAAGAAAGTTAAACAATTTTAAAACAATAGGTGTTCATGTTTTTGATGAATTCAAAAAAAAAAATGCAGTGGCAGGAGGAACAATTCTAGAAAGAATTTGGTGGGGGTAAAGGTTAAAACTAAAACTAAAATTCACAATTTCATGCAATTGTAAATAGTCTATAAATAAGTCTATGAACATGATTTATTTATTGGTTGAGGAAAAAGATGGAAAGATAGAGGATTGGAGGAGGAATGAGAGAAAAGATATGATGTATAAAATGAGGCAAGGAAAAATGGTAAAATAGAGAGAGTTGGACAAAGAAAATGGACATGGCGTCAGACAAAGATTGTGAGAGAGGCAGGGGACAGAGTTGGACAAAGAGTGAGACAGAGTGCAGAGTCAGATAAAGAGCGAAAAAAAGGACAAAAAGCCGAGAAATACTATGGACTTGGACAAAGGCCGAGAAAGGATACGGACTCGGACAAAGGCCGAGAAAGGATACGGACTCGGACAAAGGCCGAAAAATATACTTATACAAATAAAAATATATATATTTCGGACAAAGGCCGAAAATATAGTTGAACTCGGACAAAGGCCGATACATATATCTGGACTCTCGGACAAGGCCGAAAATGATACAGACTCGGACAAAGAGTGAGAAAGGATACAGACTCAGACAAGGAGGGAGAAAGGTGAATAAGTTGAAAAAGAGTGTCAGAGAATGGAGACAGAGAGTTGAGAAAGACAGAATGAGTAGGAGAATGAAAATGAAATTACTCAGTTACCATTTATTCATGAACACATGGCTTCTATTAGTACAGAGACAAATTTAAAAATGGTAGTAATTATTTACATATGCCTATTTTGTAGCAGAAATAATCAATGTTTGGTCAAAATGCCACTATGAATATATATGTATATATCTATGAATTTGTCACAAAATACAACAAAAGGAGAAAATTTTATGTATGAAGAGATAAACAAATTATTTGTGTGCAAGTTTATGCTAACCGATATTCATGCCAGCATGTTAAAAGACTCTCTGCACTTTGCAAACTTTTAATGTGACAAAAAAAAGGTTCATGTTGAAATTGGGAAGGGAAAAAAAATCACAGAAGAATGGAATGGAAAATTAATGCTTCTCTCATAGTTTGAAGATGAGAATATATATATATATATATATATATATATATATATATATATAGGTAGCATATCTTCATTTAAACATGTTTCATTGAATAATATAGACATATGCCTATTTATTTTATAATAATATTTTCTAGTTCTCTAATCAGTTTCTTGATGTTAAGATGAAATTTATCAAAGAAGGTGCTGTAGTTTTTTCCTACCCAAGTATGACCTCAGCATTATCAGAACATTTTACACTTTATTTGTCGGATACAAGTTCTATTGCACAACATTTAAAAACACATTCCTGTCCACCTTCACAATACAGGAAAATACTTGTTGACAACACCAATATACTACATCATGAAAATAATAAACGAACACTTCAAATTCTCGAGGCCCTCTATATCAAAAATAACCAACCAACAACAAAAAAAATTTATTACGAGTGTAGCAGCAACATTTTGAAATGCATTTAAGAAACATTTAATGCCATTTGCATTTCTACCGGTTTCTGGTTAGCTCCCTTATATTGGGACGCTTGTTTTGCAAAGAATTCCATAGCTACAATGGATAAATTTAAAATTTTAAAATGATTATAAGATTGTGTTCACGTATGTTTTTAAAAATCACCATCACAACAATCACAGTAACAATAAGTTTGTTTGAGGATAATCTCGGAGGAGACTGAAAGTACTTGAGTAGGAAAACACCAACAATAAGAGTATCTCAAGTAGTGCACAAATTACATCAAACTTATTCTAAAAATGATGAAAAATGAGAAAAATCTACAGTCAATTGCTGAAACCTCCTGAAGAGTGGATTGAGCAATTACAAAAAAGTTTATCTACGAAACTCTAGAGGTCCTGAATATAACATCAATCAGATAAGTGGCAAAATTTATATATATATATATATATATATATATAATATAATACATACATACATACATACATACATACAATTTGTTTTGTTTCTTATGTTTTAACAATAGACATAGAAAACAAATGTGCAAGGAAACAATATATGATGTGTGAGTTGGAAGAGGGATGTGTGATGAAGAGAAAAACTATGATAAAAACATAAAATATCTTTGAGAAAGAGTACAGAAAAAGTTAATAAAAAAGATAATAAAATAAAAAATTTAAAAAAAATGTTTAAAAAAAAGAAAGAAAGGAAACAAAGAACATAACTTATATAGGTTCATAGTAAGTATTTACTTACTTACGATAGTTGTGTTTAGTATGATGGTGCTGTAATTTTAAAAAAAAAAAAAAAAAAATCTTCTGTCAATGGTTTAAATACCAACAATTAATCAGTTCCTTATTTTTTTCTTTCTTTTTATGCTCATTCTTCAGACCATTACATCACCAAGCCAAATATATTTACTTGATATAACATTTTCCTAAAGTAATTCTTTCAAGCACGACTTAAAAGGAAAACATTCATGAACAAAAATCCATGATTCCATTAATGCAAAAAGGTGTTCATAACTTTGCTTTCTGGGCATAAAAAATATCCAAGAGTGAAGCTGAGGAAGGAAATGAGAGGACAGAAGAGGTTTTTTTTTTAATTGCTGATGGTTATGGAGATTTGCAAGCTAAACTTTTTCAATATGTCCAATGAGAGGAAGAAAAG